>JARQOC010000005.1:399980392-400411246 GCA_033576535.1 Allobates femoralis | reverse complement strand
TTGAGGTTAAGTAATTGTTGTCAAGTGCTTGTGACTATATTCTCAAACATAGAGTGTGGCCACAAATATAACTCCACATACATAGGCCCCTTCTGTTGGTTTTTAAAAAGCTAATATTCCTTAGACCAAAAATTCATCTGAAGCTGACATACACGGCCACATGCACTTAAATGTGCTCTTGGAGGGAAGGCCAGAATGTATGTGACATGTTTGGGAGACACAAAAGCCCATTAGGCACACAAAACACTATGTGCATATGTACCCAAAAATGTGAATAAAATGCTCCCTTCTCAACCAACAGATGCTGAGGACCAACAAGAGGGCTCGCCATCGGGCTCACAACCAGCAGGCCATCCCAGCTCACCGCAGCCATCCCCTCACCCCTCCACATCCCCAGCTGCTGTTTCCTCAAGGGGCACATCAGGCCCGGGATCCCCATCCCCAGCTGAAGGTGGCTCCCGAGGTAGATCCACACCAGCCTCCCCCGCCCCACCTGAAGAGCTTCACCAGGCCCATCTGCAGCGGCCTACCCTGCAGCAGCTGCAGCCACATCACATGGGGCAGGCTCAGTGGCTTCCGGCCAAGAAGGGCAAGCCACACCACCCGGCCAATCGTCGTTAGCCACTCTTATGGAGGCCTACTCCCCATCCCCACCTGACTCACCCATTGAACAACATGGTGTTAGTCAGTCTGGTAAGTCTGCAATCCCTACAGCCCTTGTTTGATTGTTTGGCACTATTCACGAAAATGTTAACAGAACTAACCTCTCTTTTTTGTGTATTTTGACTTATTAGGGACAACAGCTGTAGGGTTGGTTGGCAGATGAGCCAATCACCCTCCCCTGAAAATGGTGGCCCTACAGTAGTTGGTAAGAAGTGTTTGTTGGCACCCTTAAATATACTGAACCCACATGTTTGTATTTTGGTTCACTGATGTGTGTGTTCCCACACTTTAGGTGTAACATCTTACATGGACTTCCTGCAGGCCCACCAAGAGGCCCAACAGAAGCTACGTGAGGCAACCACACAGCTGGAGCTTGGTGGGTGCAATGATGCACCATTTTTTCAATCAACACCCAAGCCCTGGTCCTGTTGGCCCCCAACAGTGACTGTAGCCCCTCCAATGTGTAGTTAAGTTGGAATCCAACAATTGTTTGTGTCATGTTGACCAGTTGTGTGTTTTGGCATATTGCCAACATCAGTTGTTTTTTTGGACCACAATGTGTCCCTATTGTTGCCCTGACCAAGCCATTGTTCTGGCTTGGTTTGTCAAGGAGCTGTTTTGACCCAACTTTGGGTGTTAAAAAAAATGGTTGCACTTTTTATCATTGAGACACCAAGTTTGGTGTGTGGCTTGTCCTTTTCAAAAAGGCAGAAAATATATTTGGCAATCCACCACCAAAAACCTTGTGTGCGTTTTCCTGTTCGTCATTTGGCAAAATATCAAACACATTGTATTTTGTCCCACATGTTACTCCTTAAAAAAAGGGAGCTATCTAAATTGTGGCCTCCCACACAAACTAGGGATCTGGCCTGCAACCTAACTTATTTGAGGGAAGAGTTGGCCAAGACCTTGCCCCATACACAATGCAACATTGTGTCGAGGGCAAGCAATGGGCAAAACATGCGTGTACACCACTGTTTACGTATGTCCAAGCTTCCAAGTGTGAATTTGGCCCTATGGTTGTTTGTTACATTCTGCTTTACCTTGTTGTCGGGCCTTCACATCTCCATAAAACACTATTTTGTATCCAAATATGAAGAGGAAATCTATCATCATAAACCATAACCTTCCGGCCCTGCTTGTATGTGGAAAGTGTATGGCACAGCTGTGTGTGCCCTTTGAACCAACGTACCTATTTAATATTGTGTCCAACATTTCAATGTAGCCCATATATTACTCTGATATTTCAAAAGATCAGTTTATTACAGAAATAAAATTGGTTTTAGGCACCAATCAAATATCCACAAAATATCAAACACAAACAAAAATCCAAATCAAACATTCATAATTGGTGAAACACACCAGTTCAGCATTATTAAAGTGCGTCACTTATACCGGAATAAAATCCCAGGGCAAAAGTGACACTGTGCAAGTCATACTCATAAATTCATTTAAACAACACAGGAATTGAGTATCATGCAAATAAAATGAATATACATTTAGAGAAACCTCTAAAAACAGGTGGTGGTACAGATTAAAGGGAAAGAGTTACAGGATGTTAAAGGGAACCAACCACCCCAAATGACCCCTCCGGACTAATAATATCGTTCCCTACTTGCAGCACATACATGTGCTGCAATGTTTTTTGCTAAAAAAACTGCTTTTTAAAACTTAAGATAATGCTTTAGAAACTTTATACCGAAGGGACGGGTGGGCGTTACTTACATGGGGCTAAAGCCGGGTTGCAGCTGCCATTCATCCTCCTGTGCTCGTCACATCAGTAACGGCCAGCCCTTTTTGCAGCGTCCCAGGCTGGTGCACGGGATGTCATGCCCGTGCACACGTCATCAGCTACAGCCGGGAAGCGAGCGCGCGCTCTGACTTCCACAGTCGAGCGCAGGAAGTCAGAGCGCGCGCTCGCTTCCCGGCTGTAGCTGATGACGTGTGCACGGGCATGACATCTCGTGCACCAGCCTGGGACGCTGCAAAAAGGGCTGGCCGTTACTGATGTGACGAGCACAGGAGGATGAATGGCAGCTGCAACCCGGCTTTAGCCCCATGTAAGTAACGCCCATACCTTTCGGTATAAAGTTTCTAAAGCATTATCTTAAGTTTTAAAAAGCAGTTTTTTTAGCAAAAAACATTGCAGCACATGTATGTGCTGCAAGTAGGGAACGATATTATTAGTCCGGGGGGTCATTTGGGGTGGTTGGTTCCCTTTAAATACATAAAAGGCACAATGCTGGGAAAAAGGGGCAAAGGGAAACAAATCTTTGTAAGTACCAATACAAAAAGAGGGCCAGAAATTTCTTACAAAAACCAGTGTATATAATCCTACATGTGCAAATGAATAGACATTCATTAAAGTGACAGCATAAAGTGCAGTGCAGGCATCATAGCAGCAGTATTCTAACTATGAATGCTAGATCAAGTAAACAAGGATTATAAGGTCTATAAAGAAAAAAAAAACCTTTTAGGGGTACAGAATTACAGCTACAATCCCATTGCCCACCCCAACTAATGCATCACAATAACAACCTGTGGAAAAACGTTCGACATATGTTTCACTCACAGTTTCTTCAGGAGCAGTGACCTCTTTCAATACTATGGATATCATGCCATGGGTGTTCTTTTTATCTTAGACCCTATCATACAAATTATGTGCCAGGTGAAGGTCCCCCCCACCCCATCTCCACCTGGAGCGCGCCGCCACGTTCCCTGCGACCCGGAAGCGGAAGTCCCCACATCCGGGCATGTCTGCGCATGCGCGGGAGCTGGGACGCGTCACCAAGACTCCCGCGCACGCGCACCCGCCCTCAGACGTCCGGGCAGGTCTGCGCACACACGGGAGCTGGGAACACGTCACCAATACTCCCGCGCACGCGCCCCTGTACTCCCAGATGCCGGGACCTCACACAGGGGCCGCGGCACCAAAAATAACAGTGCGCCACAGAAAAAGGCCATGATAAAATCTATGATAATCCCTGACCAGGGAAGATAATACAAAAAGGGCCCCAAGATCACAAAATCAAGATATACATAAATCAATAGAACATGTTATGTATAAATGCAAGAATAATAGTGGTGATGCAGAAGTATAGATGATATGGGGTCCATATATCAGTCCTGCGTCGTCCATAGGGATATATCCATGCCAGTCACATATGGGGGGGAGGCTTAATAAGGTAATCCAACAGATATGAGGTCTAAAGGGTAACAATAAACAACAAATTAATACATAACACCCAAAACAATGACAAAACCAAAAGCAAAAAATGGATTGTGGTTGAGTTGCCCCACGTATGTCTCAAACTGCTCCGCCGTGCCCTGCCATACAATCAACACATCATCGATGTATCTAAACCAGTACTGCACATGGGCGGACCTGCATACGCCCTCGTCGCCAAATATCTCACGCTCCCAATATCCAAGGAATAAATCCATACAATGCGCAGACCTGCCCGGACGTCTGAGGGCGGGTGCGTGGGAGTCTTGGTGACGCGTCCCAGCTCCCGCGCGTGCGCTGACCTGCCCGAACGTGGGGACTTCCGCTTCCAGGTCGCGGGGAGCGTGGTGGCACGCTCCAGGTGCAGATGGGGTGGGGGGAACTTCACCTGGCACATAATTTGTATGATAGGGTCTAAGATAAAAAGAACACCCATAGCATGATATCCATAGTATGGAAAGAGGTCAATGCTCCTGAAGAAACTGTGAGTGAAACATATGTCGAACGTTTTTCCATAGGTTGTTATTGTGATGCATTAGTTGGGGGTGGGCAATGGGATTGTAGCTGTAATTCTGTACCCCTAAAAGGTTTTTTTTTTCTTTATAGACCTTATAATCCTTGTTTACTTGATCTAGCATTCATAGTTAGAATACTGCTGCTATGATGCCTGCACTGCACTTTATGCTGTCACTTTAATGAATGTCTATTCATTTGCACATGTAGGATTATATACACTGGTTTTTGTAAGAAATTTCTGGCCCTCTTTTTGTATTGGTACTTACAAAGATTTGTTTCCCTTTGCCCCTTTTTCCCAGCATTGTGCCTTTTATGTATTTAACATCCTGTAACTCTTTCCCTTTAATCTGTACCACCACCTGTTTTTAGAGGTTTCTCTAAATAAATATTCATTTTATTTGCATGATACTCGATTCCTATGTTGTTTAAATTCATAATTGGTGGTAGCGTCCCCAATAATTGGCATAGTCTGCTGCAGGATCTGCGATGGCAGACTCACCCACATCCCTTGCAGGAAGTGGGTGTGGTCGGTGCCGAGGGAAAAGTCTAAATGGCTCCCTTGGCACCTCAGGAATTTGTCCAGGGCCAAACATAGCCATCGGCGCCGGCTGCTGGGACACTGACGGCGGCTGGGGGGGGCTCCGCCAAGATCGTCTCCGAGGTCAGTGTCCCATTCATCGATGCCTCCAGGGCTAGAGTGATGATCCGCTCAAGGTGCGTTCGTTGTGGCCGGGCCAGCTCGGCCACCCGTTCACTGACAAGCAGCCCGATCCCAGTCCAATGGACCCTCTCCAGATTCAGCAGCACCCTCTTAGCCCAGTCACTCAGCTGGGTAGGGGGTGGAGCTGGTCTCCTTCGTCTCCCCCCCCTCACTGGGCCGAGGGTGCTGCACGGCGGGACCGGGATCAGGCTCACCCCCCTGATGTTGGGGTATCTCCAAGAACTTGTGGCTCCCCCTGGCTGGGCCTGGCGCCTTGAGGGTCCTGTGGAAAAAGGGGAGAAAAAGATATCAGCAAGATTGACACAATCACATATCATCAATGCTATAAGAAGAAACATACCTTGGAACAGTTTGAACGTGCAATGTAAGCAACCAAGCCAAGACCAGTACTGTGGCCTTGACATATGGCTATGTCTCACAACTCACAGTGCTTACTCTACTCACATAAGTAAGCACCAAGGTCACGCATAGCTGTTGACACAAGCACACAAGGTAAGTTAGAATCTAAAAGATAAACTAACACCATTACAAAATGTGCACTGTGGGAAACAACACACGCTCATATGTTTGACAAGTGACACACAACACAAGTGTTTCAAACCATCGTTGCAGAGTGTGAAACCAATTGAACATACCTCTTGTGGCGGAGCCGGGGCTTGGAGAGCGGCGGAGGAAGTTTGTGCAAGCTCCCTGCTGCACAGTGTAGTCGGACGGAGATCCTGGTCCCGGAGGAAATGGAGGAGGTTATAGTACCACAAACGTGGCACATAAACTTCCCCCGTTCCACTCTCGGACCGCATAGAATTTTCTACCTCTTTGAGCTCCCTCTTGTACACTGTGCGCAGGTTTGCAATCTTATTCTGCACAAACTTCAAATCCACCCTCACCCCAAGGTTGTGCTGCTGGGAGAGGGTGATGAGCTACACATACGCCACTCTCTTCACCGTTGCGTTTTTGTAATCCGGGGCTCTGGTCCGCCACAAGCACTCTAGCTCCTGGTACTTGGCTATGAAGGCCCTGATATATTCCTGATTGTCTGCTATCTGTGAAAAGAAAAGAAGAGTGAAAATAGACACATGCACGTATCATGTGCTTTCATGTGTGTATGCCTGGCTACATTTGGCCCTGTGCCAACATGATTTATGTGTGAAGAATAGGTGACAGATTACAACAGGCAAACATTACACATGGGCCACTAAGGACATGAAGGCACATGGCCAAACAGTATGTACCTATGGCTGTCTATCCATGGATGTAGGTCACGTTATTTCCCTGTTTATGGGGGGCAAGGCCACCAGCCAATGGACCTTCAGTGAGGTGGGATGTATATCTCCCTCTCCTCATAGGCATGTTGGATTTGGGTTTGGTTGAAACACACATGGACATTACAAAAACAGGCATGAAGCTTAAGCTCATCTCCATACATGGTAGCCAAAGGCGTACATTAATCACAAATCTTGCTAACAAAAGGTCCAGTTGTGTTCCGTTTACAAAGGTAACATGGCCCATTTAAACACATAGGTGGGTTATGGCAATGGACTCTGTGTCAATGCAACTGAAAGACTGGGCAACTGGGGCCAAGGCACATATTCCTCCAGCAAAGGACGTTGCTTTGTGTTTTAAAGGGAATCTGCCAGGTGCTTTATGCTCCCCCAGCTATCACTGGCTGTACCTGCAGCTTCCTAATACTATTGTAATCATCCCTGTCTGAGCTCAGAGTGTAATGTGAAAGGTGACCAAAAAAGCATAAAGACACTTAAATTTCCTTATGTAATGAGGCAGTCTGTCCCCAGCTTGGAGGACGGGGACTGTTTGGCATGTTAATCGTTAAGATTTCATTCTTGGCCTATAACATGTTGGGAGACCTAATGTGAGGTCACAACCATGTGACTACAATAAGCGGAGCTAAGTTCTCATACAACATAATATGTTTGCTGGCTTAGTTCCGGCCACTATGGTCACATGATCGTTACATCACACAGTTCCTTTAGGTATCCAAGTTAAAAGTTAGTTAACTATTACCCTGCCAGACAGTCCCCCTCCTCCAAGGTGGGGCCTGAAATGTAAGTGTAAAAATGTTTTTGGGACAACTTTAACATTACACTATGAGCTTAGACAGGGATGATTAGAATGGTATTAGGAAGCTGCAGGTACAGATAGTGATAGCTGGGGGGCATAAACCACCTGACAGGTTCCCTTTCAGCCTTGGGGACCCCTCCCTAACCAGCATCTGATTAGCCCATAAAAATGTCAAAAACACACAGGTCAAAGCTACAGTATGACAAGGGAATTAACACCGACAGATAGCCATCCACACACAGCTCCAACAGGGTATTGGCCCTCATCAGTGTTGTATAGGATTACACTTAGGTGGGTCCAATGGCTGGTAGTCAAACAAGACTAAGCACTTAGTAAGTCCCAGTCAATCAGGCACACGATGAGTATTTGGTGTGTTTTACTTCAGTATCTGTAAGGGCATGTGCAGATAATGATTATTTGGTGCGTTTCACTTCAGTATGTGTATGGCCATGTGCAGATGATGATTATTTGGTGCGTTTCACTTCGGTATCTGTAAGGCCATGTGCAGATGATGATTATTTGGTGTGTTTTACTTCAGTATCTGTAAGGCCATGTGCAGATGATGATTATTTGGTGCGTTTTACTTCAGTATCTGTAAGGCCATGTGCAGATGATGATTATTTGGTGCGTTTCACTTCGGTATCTGTAAGGCCATGTGCAGATGATGATTATTTGGTGTGTTTTACTTCAGTATCTGTAAGGCCATGTGCAGATGATGATTATTTGGTTTGTTTTACTTCAGAATCCGTAAGGCCATGTGCAGATGATGATTATTTGGTTTGTTTTACTTCAGAATCTGTAAAGCCATGTGCAGATGATGATTATTTGGTGCGTTTCACTTCAGTTTCTGTAAGGCCATGTGCAGATGATGATTATTTAGTGCGTTTCACGTCAGTATCTGTAAGGCCATGTGCAGATGATGATTATTTGGTGCGTTTAACTTCAGTATCTGTAAGGCCATGTGCAGATGATGATTATTTGATGCGTTTCACGTCAGAATCTGTAAGGCCATGTGCAGATGATGATTATTTGGTGCGTTTTACTTCAGAATCCGTAAGGCCATGTGCAGATGATGATTATTTGGTTTGTTTTACTTCAGAATCTGTAAAGCCATGTGCAGATGATGATTATTTGGTGCGTTTCACTTCAGTTTCTGTAAGGCCATGTGCAGATGATGATTATTTAGTGTGTTTCACTTCAGTATCTGTAAGGCCATGTGCAGATGATGATTATTTGGTGCGTTTAACTTCAGTATCTGTAAGGCCGTGTGCAGATGATGATTATTTGATGCGTTTCACGTCAGAATCTGTAAGGCCATGTGCAGATGATGATTATTTGGTGCGTTTTACTTCAGTATCTGGAAGGCCATGTGCAGATGATGATTATTTGGTGCGTTTTACTTCAGTATCTGTAAGGCCATTTGCAGATGATGATTATTTGGTGTGTTTCACTTCAGTATCTGTAAGGCCATGTGCAGATGATGATTATTTGGTGTGTTTTACTTCAGCATCTGTAAGGCCATGTGCAGATGATGATTATTTGGTGCGTTTCACTTCAGTATCTGTAAGGCCATGTGTAGATGATGATTATTTGATGTGTTATGCTTCAGTATCTGTAAGGCCACATCCAGAAGATGAGTATTTGTTGAGTTTCACTTCAGTATCTGTAAGGCCATGTGCAGATGATGATTATTTGGTGAGTTTTACTTCAGTATCTGTAAGGCCATGTGCAGATGATAATTATTTGGTGTGTTTCACTTCAGTATCTGTAAGGCCATGTGCAGATGATGATTATTTGGTGTGTTTTACTTCAGTATCTGTAAGGCCATGTGCAGATGATGATTATTTGGTCTGTTTCACTTCAGTATCTGTAAGGCCATGTGCAGATGATGATTATTTGGTTTGTTTTAGTTCAGAATCTGTAAGGCCATGTGCAGATGATGATTATTTAGTGCGTTTCACTTCAGTATCTGTAAGGACATGTGCAGATGATGATTATTTGGTGTGTTATACTTCAGTATCTGTAAGGCCACGTCCTGAAGATGAGTATTTGTTGAGTTCACTTCAGTATCTGTAAGGCCATGTGCAGATGATGATTATTTGGTGTGTTTTACTTCAGTATCTGTAAGGCCATTTACAGATGATGATTATTTGGTGTGTTTTACTTCAGTATCTGTAAGGCCATGTGCAGATCATGATTTTTTGGTGCGTTTAACTTCAGTATCTGGAAGGCCATGTGCAGATGATGATTATTGGGTGCATTTCACTTCAGTATCTGAAAGGCCATGTGCAGATGATGATTATTTGGTGCGTTTCACTTCAGTATCTGTAAGGCCATGTGCAGATGATAATTATTTGGTGTGTTTTACTTCAGTATCTGTAAGGCCATGTGCAGATGATGATTATTTGGCGCGTTTCACTTCAGTATCTGTAAGGCCATGTGCAGATGATAATTATTTGGTGTGTTTCCACTTCAGTATCTGTAAGGCCATGTGCAGATGATGATTATTTGGTGTGTTTTACTTCAGTATCTGTAAGGCCATGTGCAGATGATGATTATTTGGTGTGTTTCACTTCAGTATCTGTAAGGCCATGTGCGGATGATGATTATTTGGTGCATTTAACTTCAGTATCTGGAAGGCCATGTGCAGATAATGATTATTTGGTGCGCTTAACTTCAGTAGCTGTAAGGCCATGTGCAGATGATGATTATTTGGTGCGTTTCACTTCAGTATCTGTAAGGCCATGTGCAGATGATGATTATTTGGTGCGTTTCACTTCAGTATCTGTAAGGCCATGTGCAGATGATGATTATTTGGTGTGTTTTACTTCAGTATCTGTAAGGCCATGTGCAGATGATGATTATTTGGTGTGTTTCACTTTAGTATCTGTAAGGCCATTTACAGATGATGATTATTTGGTGTGTTTTACTTCAGTATCTGTAAGGCCATGTGCAGATGATGATTTTTTGGTGCGTTTCACTTCAGTATCTGTTAGGCCATTTGCAGATGATGATTATTTGGTGCGTTTAACTTCAGTATCTGGAAGGCCATGTGCAGATGATGATTATTGGGTGCATTTCACTTCAGTATCTGAAAGGCCATGTGCAGATGATGATTATTTGGTGCGTTTCACTTCAGTATCTGTAAGGCCATGTGCAGATGATAATTATTTGGTGTGTTTTACTTCAGTATCTGTAAGGCCATGTGCAGATGATGATTATTTGGCGCGTTTCACTTCAGTATCTGTAAGGCCATGTGCAGATGATAATTATTTGGTGTGTTTCACTTCAGTATCTGTAAGGCCATGTGCAGATGATGATTATTTGGTGTGTTTTACTTCAGTATCTGTAAGGCCATGTGCGGATGATGATTATTTGGTGCATTTAACTTCAGTATCTGGAAGGCCATGTGCAGATGATGATTATTTGGTGTGTTTTACTTCAGTATCTGTAAGGCCATGTGCAGATGATAATTATTTGGTGTGTTTTACTTCAGTATCTGTAAGGCCATGTGCGGATGATGATTATTTGGTGCATTTAACTTCAGTATCTGGAAGGCCATGTGCAGATAATGATTATTTGGTGCGTTTAACTTCAGTATCTGTAAGGCCATGTGCAGATAATGATTATTTGGTGTGTTTTACTTCAGTATCTGTAAGGCCATGTGCAGATGATGATTATTTGGTGCGTTTCACTTCAGTATCTGTAAGGCCATGTGCAGATGATGATTATTTGGTGCGTATCACTTCAATATCTGTAAGGCCATATGTAGATGATGATTATTTGGTGCGTTTAACTTCAGTGTCTGTAAGGCCATGTGTAGATGATGATAATTTGGTGCGTTTTACCTCAGTATCTGGAAGGCCTTGTGCAGGCCATGAGTATTTGGTGCGTTTTTAACACAGCATCTGGAAGGCCTCGTGCACACGCTGAGCATTGTGTCACATTTAGGGGACTACAACAAGAGTCTCCATTTTTCCCAAAAATTTGGGCCCAGACACTACTTCAGTGGCATCAATTGCCCCACAGTTGCAAGCTGAAAATGGTTGGTGAGGTGACTTTCATGCAGCACATTCCAAAATCCACAAGCCTTAGTCTGCCCGTGTTATCTGTAAGATTTGTCACCAAAATGTAAGTAGTGGCCAAAAAATCTAGGTAACTATGAAGACAGAAGGAGAAGGGGCTGCTGTCCAAGTCTTGCCATCTCTACGACATGTGCGTCAATCCTCTGTATGTAGAAGTTCCTCCACTGCTTCTGCCTCCTCAACCTCGTCTCGGGCCTCCACCTGCACCCAAAGCCTGTCTGGTAATGCCACCCGCGTTCTAACTGCGCACAAGGAATCCTGCCCACCTCCTTACTATGATGGCAGCAGGGCTCAACGGCATCAGGCGGTCTTTACCTTGAAATGTATGGGAAATGTGAGTCACACAGCTGAGGAGTTGTGGTCAGCTGTGGAGACCGAGTTTCATCAATGCTTGTGTCCACTGAACCTGCAGCCAAGGAAGGCCGTGCGACAATGCTGCAATGCTGGGTGCAGCCCTCCGCCGGGGCAATGTGACACACGTGCCTTGCATGGCTCACGTCTTAAACCTGGTTGTCCAGCAAATTTTTGCACACTATCTGTCCCTAGATGGTCTTCAGCAGAGGGCACGGTTGCTGCGTGCTCACTTCCGCCGTTCGCATCCCATAGCTCAACGCCTTGCATCTCTACAGAAGTCGTTCAGCCTGCCAGTTCACCGGCTGAAATGTGATGTGCCGACACGATGGAATTCAACTCTGCACATGTTGCAGCAACTGTGGCAGCACCGCCGAGCCCTGGTGCAATACGTCATGACGTATAACCTGGGCCTACGAGATCCAGAGGTGGGGCAAATCACACTGCTAGAGTGGTCTGAAATGAAGGACCTATGCACCATTCTGTACAGTATTGAAATGTCGACGAAGATGTTTAGTGATGATTATGCCATTATCAGCATGACTATTCCCATCATTTACATGCTGGAGCACACTTTAAACAGTATCCGGAGTCAGGTGGTGGGACAAGAGGAGGGGGAGGAGTCGTATGCGGAAGGGCTCACAAGATTACATTATGCTTGCTCAAAACCTTCTTTATCTGGGCCTGGATCCGACTCCAAAATCTTCTGGACATCAGTGCAGATCATTACCTCGTCTTGACTCGCAAAAGCTTTGGAGCAGACCTCTGATTCCCAGGCTATAGTATGAGTGAAGAGCGATGCATACTCAACCATCTGTCTTACCCCATACTCAGATGGGTGGCTCAAGACTTGGGAGGTGTGTGGAAGCAAGTGGGATTGTGGTGACACCTCTGAGGACTGGTGTGTTGTGAAGTAGAAGTTGAGGTGGAGGAGAGCCCACTTGCTGAAGTACTTGCTATCCATTCAAGCGCCTGCTCTTTTTGTGCCTCATCTAGAATTGGTATTGATCGTCGTCTGAGTCGTGTCCATACGAAAGGGATCATTTCAGAATCTCCAAGGAACGAAGTATACATCTTAATTTGGCTGGAAGATGCTCTTTCTCCAGCAGATGTTACTCTTGCTTTCCCACGTACCCCATGGACACAAACTGTTTTTCCCTTTCCACCACGCCTATTCCCCCTTCCACCAGCAGCAGGCTTTTTGCCACTCATTTTGTATGTGAACAAATTGGCAACTCTGCAGTTGTTGGCAAGAAATATTCTGATGGAAATTGAGCAGAGCTGATTGGCCAGACAGTGGTACTAGGCACAAAAAATTACGTTTGCTTGTTCCAGTAAAAAATTATTGGAATGAAGTACAGTCAAGGTGTATTTGGTTGTATTAAACGTTAGTGAACACTGCTTTTAAGCAAAAACTGACTGGTTAGCTTGTTGCAGTAAAAAAGTAGTAGAATGAACTACACTCAAGGTGTATTTGGTTGTATTATACGTGGCCTACAGTAAAGGTTTAGTGAACACTGCTTTTAAGCAAAAGATGACAGGTTTGCGTGTTGCAGTAAAACATTAGTAGAATCAACTACACTGAAGGTGTAGCTTCTCTCACAAGTGGCTACACACTGTGCGACACTGCTAGTCTGCTACTAGCCCGAACAAAGTGCCTGGACTAGCTGCAGCAAAAAAAAAAATTCCTAATTAAGACAGATGGTGTAGCTTTCTTCACAGCAGTGCTACACTACCTGCCCTTATGGATTCAAAGAGCTGTATTACTGTGGCCACATGCTGTGAGAAAGACTTGCACAGCACTGGCACAATCCTGACACACAGCTGCCTGCCAAAAACTAATAGGGACTGCTCTAACCTAGCCCTGATAAGGGCTGCAATTAAAACTAGTCCCTGCTTCTATGAAGTAGCCCTGAAAAGGGCTGATAACTAGTCCCTATCCCTAATCGCTACTCCTATGGAGCAGCCCTAAAAAGGGCTGATATTACTAGTCCCTACTTCCTAAACCTATCTATCTAACTTCGTATTCGCTCACAAGCTGACAGAGAGAACACAATTTAGTTTGCACTATTTAGCGGTTGCAAAACGCAGCAGCAAAATGGTGGAGAACTTTAAGATGGCCGGGGTTTATAGGGCTAGGACATCTGATAGACACAGCCAATGATGACATTAGTTTTGTGAAAAAATGCACTTTGCAGTGTGGCACTGTGATTGTCTAGCAGCCTGAACCGCCCCACTGTACATGCTTTAGGAGAAAAAAAAAAAAGAGCGCAACCTTATTGCTGCAGCTTTGATACAACCCCCCCTGTGCACAATATACACACAAACTGGATATTAACATTCATTTGCAGTATTAAGGCTAGGTTTAGGGTTAGGAAGATTAAGCTTTTGTGGATTGAAGCATTATCGAACATATACTAGAACTGCCGAATTTCAAGCAAATGGTTCGAATTCGGCGAATGACTCGAACACCGACAAAAACAGCTCGAATTTGAGATTGGAGAACAATTCGAATCGAAGACCGCTCATCTCTAGTGTGGAGGCCATGTACTGTAAGAGGAACAGTGAGGAGTAATTATTTTTTTGCAGGCTCACAGCATAGGGATTATTTAAGACACAGGGTGGTTATTTTTTTATTTTTTATATTTTTTTAAGGGCATCGTGTCAGGATGTGCTGCAGAAGACTGGAGAAGAGGGAAGTCTACATAGACAAGCTGTGATGTGAAGTTGTTATGGAGACAGGCACATGAGAAAACAACGATCGTTGAGTATATTATGATGGAGACATTAGATTATGCTAAAACAAATGACCAGAGTGCTTTTCTAATATTTGCAGAAAAATCTACTTTATTTAATGTGCAAATGAGGGTGCTTCAGTTTACTGTTCCCCCATTGCATTTGTATATTAAAGCCATTGTTTTATCATTATTGACAGTACTCTATTGGTAAAAGTGAGTGCTTGCAAGTCTGTGCTTACGCACTGACACTGGATGAGTACAGCAGCATGCTCTAGGTGTCAGTGTGGGTGCACACAATGTAGCTACAGGCTCGTTCTGACACCTGGTACTTGTCTGTTTTTGGCTTCATTTTGAATAGTTTCGGTAAAGAGGAGGGGTGTTGAATGAGCAGACAGCATGTCTCTAATGTTACTAGACCTCTCCTCCTCACTGAAGCAATTTTTCTTGCTACTCTTTCGGGACATTAACGTGATAGTCAAAGGTACGCAGGAATCCATTTGCACCCACAGCCACATTATGCACACCCACACTGACACTTGGAGTGCACTACTGTGCTCATCCAGTGTCAATTATTATCTCAAGCTCAAAACTCAAAGTGGTTTCAGACCACTATCTGTCTTACAGTAAACACTGTGAGTTAAGACAAGAGAGTGGCTTTCATATACCAATATTAGGGCCTAAGGGTGCACTAAGACATAGGCTATGCCAAGAATGCACCAAAGCCCCCTCATTTTAATATTTAAAAAGTAGATGTTTCAGCAAGAATTAAAGGGGTTGTCTGGTCTGGAATGACAATTCTGCAGTCATTCTGTGTAACTGCAGACTTGTGAATCCTCCCAGCACATGCACTGTGTACTGCAAGGATTCATTGGTGTCTGTGCCGGTAAGGTCAGTCAAGTATTTGATATGCAGACTCCTGGTCAGGAGTCAGAAGCTGTCTAGGGGGCATGGCCTTGCTTAATACAAGTGTACTGAGTGAGGCTGCAACCACTAGACAAGTTCTGACCAGGAGTCTGCATATCGAATACTTGGCTGCCATTCCCGGCACATACACTGACGAATCCTTGCTTTGCATTCGCTGGGAGGATTCACAAATCTGCAGTCACACAGAATGACTGCAGACTTGTCATTCCAGACCAGAAATCCCCTTTAAGCTAAACTGTATTTGTTTTCTGTTGAGGCTGCGTCCCCTATATTAATTGTTATGCAATTTAATTGACATTTGGGTGACAGACTTCCATTAGGCAAGCTGCAAAATCATTTCACCCAACAAACAAATATTTTACTTGTGCATTGGGTGATTTGACAGCCTGTTTAATTAGATCAATAATCGTTTTTTTATTATTGGCAGCATTTTAAATACACCTCAAAGAGTAACTAAATTTTCTGAAGTTTTTTTTTTCATGTTTTATGTACAATAATTCTAAGCAGATTGGTGGGGAATCTGGTCCTGAGACCTCTAACCACAGCTGAAAAGTCCTTTCAGAATATTGTACAGAGTGGATGCAGTAGAAAGTTATCTAAGTGAATAAGGGCTTGTCGCCAGAAAGACGTTGAGATGTATCCCCAACTGTTTTGATCCTTTTAAATGTTTTGGAAATAAAATTGAGAATTTTTTATTTATTGTGATTTGCCAGAAATTCTTTATTATTGGAGCCGTAAGTCAAGGCAACTGGCTTGAGACCCGCACCTTTATTGGACGGCTTATGAGTATATGCGGACACGGTGAGGCTGGACTTTTCTTGTATTTACCCGCAGTAGAAAGGCATAGTTCTGTCTCCTGAGCTGTGAACTTCTAAGAGCTCTTTTGAGTGATCTCTGGGGCTCTCAGGACCCAGACCCACACCAATGTGCTCATAATTAATGGACCTAAAACATACTTTTAAATGTTTAATAGTTCAACTGCCTACATATGATCAGTGCCGTGGTTCCTATATGGTCAACAACAACTCCCAGTATCTACTTACCATTGTTAGACATACTGGGAGCTGCAATATGATTGTATGTTGGTCTGGTGGTGGTTTTGGTGTAGTCATGTACTGATGGTGGTTCTTTTGATGTAATCTTGTATCGACAGTGGTTGTGGTGATGTAGTCATGTAGATGTAGTAATTTATTAGACATGATGCCGTAAAAGGTCAATATAGGGTCAGTGTGCCAGACTGAAAATATAGCGTTTAAATGAGGTAATATCAGTTGAACAAGTATCTGACTAAAGCCCATACACTATAGACAGCTGACCCATCATTCAGTTGGTAACTATGTTGCCTGACTCTCCCATACATAGATGTGCTCACTTTGTTAGTGTTCCTGTGTTCTCTATGAGAGAGCCGCTATTAGACATATGTGGCGGTGTGCTGATCTCTTGGAGAACTAAAGGATCTACAGTCTGAAATCGGACATACTGGATCGTCATCTCCCTGACAGTCATTAGACTAATCAATTGAACCTGTCTATCTCTGGGTTTGGCCAACGTAAGTCTGTCTATGATTACCTTAACTACTACCTGTATGTGTATATATGTGTGTAACTGTGAATCCTTTAAGTTTTTCAGGCAGAAGACAGGTTAAGACACACTGGCGATTTTTTTTTTTGCTTCTTTTCTAATATTTTTTGGTTGCTGTTTTTTTTTTAAATTGAAATAGTATTAAGCCAGACTAGTAAATTAGCAACTTCCTAGCTGTGGCAGCATAAAAAATGGTTAGGTTACTTATTTCAAATGCTTGGTGTCTTTGAAAACCTAAAGGTGTTAAAAAAAGCTCAAAAGACTGATCCTGTGCGCAGCAAATGCAGACGTTCATTCTTTTAGCATTTTAATTAGCGCTTTAATTTAAGAGTGTTAGGCTACATTCACACACAGCATATTGCTGCGTTTTGTGAGGATGCGTTTTTTGTGCAAAAACTGCACCAAGTATGGATCCTCACAAAGCTCAGCAATACGCTGTGTGTGAGTGCTGCTGCGCTATTCGCCTGCGCTTACTCACCTTGCCGCGCTCCTCCAGAGACTGCCGGCGATCTCCTCATCCTGGAGGCTGCAGCAAGCATGGCCTTTGGAACCCTGCAACTTCACATGTGACTGGGTGATGTCACTCGGTTACATGTTGCTAAGGTCCTCCATAGGTCCTACAGCATCGGGATGATGAGAGATCAGCAAGGGAGCGCGGCGAGGAGAGTAAAAGCACAGTGAAAAAAATGCCAAAGAATTGACATGTTAAATTATTTTTACGGACCCACTTTTCAGCCCAAAATGGGTCCATAAAAAGCGCAGGTGGGGAATGCAAAATAGTGAAATACATTGACTTGGCTAGGGCAGCTAATATCAATACGTTTCACTGCATTCCACTGCAATAGCGGATCCGCAATTAGCAGATCCATAGCGCAGCAATTATGCAGCATGTGAACATAGTCTTGAAGTAGATCTGCCTTAGCTAAATGCCATGTGCTCAGACTCATAGTGTGACCTGTGAGTAAGGGGAGTGACCGCTAAAAGTGCCTAGGGCAGCATGAAGTCCAAATATGGCCCTGTGTATAAGCAATTCACAATTTAATTTTACCAAGGTGGACATCTTGGAGATCTTGATACCTAGATAAGTGAAATTAGCCATTTCCCAAACAAACAGGAATTTTGTTATCAAAGCGGGACGTTGACTGGAAAAGCTATTGATTTTGTGGTGTTCAGCTTATAGTACGAGATCAACAAGAATTCAGATAGCGTGTTCAGGGCTGCTAATAAGGAAGACTCAATGTCAGTGCAGGAAATGATCACGTCATCTGCATACAGCCCTATTACATGATTCTGATCTCCCACTTTAATTCCCTGGTTAAGTCTAAGGGTACCGTCACACTTGACGACGTACCAGCAATCCCGACAGCGATCCGACCTGGCCGGGATCGCTGGTGCATCGCTGCGTGATCGCTAGTGAGATGTCACTCAGTCAGATCTTACCAGTGATGCAGCAACGGTACGGAGGTCGTTGGAACCCTGTCACTCTCGGGCGTAGTGTTGAGATCGTGGGTCGGTGTCTCTGTCAAACACAGCGATGCATGCTGCCCAGCGGGAGCCCGACGACCAAAAAATGATCCAGAACAGTTTGTAACAATCAGCAAGCTCACAGCAAGGGCCTAATCGCTGACACAAAGTGAGATCGCTGTTGAGGTCGCTGTTGCATCACAAAATTTGTGATTCAGCAGCGATCTCGCTAGCGATCTTGCTTAGTGTGATGGGGCTTAAGTGCTTCTGCAGGTGGTTCTATCATAAGGGCAAAAAAAATGGATGACAACGGGCAACACTTTTTCGTTATTGAAAAAGGGTCCGAGTACATACCAGAGACATTCACCATAGCATTAGGGTTGGAGTAGAATGAAAGGATTGCTCTCCTAATGTCTCCCGCAAAGCCAAATTTCTCAAGTACCTGCACCATGTATCCCCAGTGTACTCTGTCAAACGCTTTTTCGGCGTCAAGAGATAAGAGCACACGGGGGATCCCACTATTTTCTCTTAATTCCAAGAGGTTTATCACTCTTCTCGTGCCATCCTTCGCTTGCCTTCCGGGAACAAACCCGCCTGATTTGGGGAAATCAAAACCGTAAGAATTCTCATTAGCCTTGACGCAATCAGCTTTGAAAACATTTTTAGGTTACAATTTATTAAACATATGTGCCGGAAGTTACTTGGGGTATCTGGGGCCTTTCCTGGTTTAGGAATAGCTGAGATAACAGCTTCTAGATTTTCCTTATGTATAGTTGTTGTTTTTTTCCAATGGTTAAAATTTCTAAGGAGGTAAGGGGCTAAGGTTTTTGAAAAGCAACAATAGTAACCATTAGAAAACCCGTCCGGACCCGGGGCCAAGCCCGTTTTAGTCGCACTAATGTTCTGTTCAATTTCCTGGCCCGTAAAGGGAGAGTTAAGTTCTGATAGTTGTAAAGACAATACCTTGGGAAGGTTAAGTTTTGTGAAGAAATTTTGTATTGCGTGTCCAGTTGGCTGAACCGTGAGGGGATCCTATTTTAAATTATATAGGGAATAGCAATACTGTCTAAATTTTGCCACAATTTCAGTAGGATGATAAATTTTAGATTCGCTTGGTTTACAAATGTAAGTGAGCCTACTTTTAATCTCTCGCTTTTTGAGCCTTCTGATTAACAACCTCCCAGCCTTATCACCCACAGAGTAGAATTTTGTTTTAGACTTCTTAAGGGTCTTCTCATAGTGCAGTAACAATAATGATCTAAGTTTATTTCCAAGTTTTGTAATTGAGGAGGATAGTTGGGGGTCTGGGCTTTTATTTACCAGTTCCAAATTATTGAGTTGGGTTGTAAGGTCCAAGACTTCCCCTTTCCTCCTCCTTTTTTCAATAGAAGCCATTTTAGTTAGGTTGCCTCTCATGAAAGCCTTGTGGGCCATTCACAGTACTTCATCAGAAGTAGTTTTTGTCATTAATTATGAAAAATTCTTCCATTTTAGATTTCAAAAGGCTGAAATTACTCCTGATACAAAGTAAATACTCATTCAAGTGCCATCTCCTGGGAGAAAGGAAAGAGTCTCCCTCTGAGAGGTATAGGAATATGAGAGCATGATCGGACCAGAATATTACTCCAATTTCCGAGAAGCGTAAAGTAGTCTAGAGTCTATCAGAACGTAATCCAGCCTACTGTAGGTACCAAATCTAGTCGAAAAAAAGTGTCGTCCCTCTTGGAGCTGTGTTGGTATCTCCAGATGTCATGCAGTGAAAACTCCGACACCACCACACACATCTCCTTTCTAGATGACGAAGTGGGGAGCAGTCTAATGATATCGACATGGGCAGGTTAAAGTCACCGCAAACTAGTTTAATTCCTGTGGCAATGGTATTAACCTTATTAAGAGCATTCTTAATAAAAGACATTTGAGCTGCATTGGTGGCATATAAAGAAACTATAGTATACCGTATATACAGAGTTCAAAGATCAGTTTAAAGAAATATAGCGGCCCTCTGGGTCAACGAGAATGTCATGTAACTCAAACCTTATAGATTGTCTAATAAAAATTGCTATTCCAGCTTTCTTGGTTTTACAATTGGCAAAAAAGCAAAAAAGTAATGGGGGTAGTTTGTGTTAACTAGGCAAAAGTTATCTTCCACTAAAAAGTGTGTCTCCTGAATATAGATCATATCAGAATTCTCTCTACAAACATTTCTCCAGAATATCAAACCTTTAGCAGGAGTATTCAAACCATTTGCGTTAATAGATGACATTTTAATAGTTATGTTTGCACAAAGAGTAAGCAACTTTTAGCGAGCCAAGGGACCTAGGCTAAGGGCCAGTCATGGGGAAACAAGCAAGGGAAGACAGACAAGGACAGAAAGATATCAATAAACTCAATGTTAACCAGATTATCACTGAACAAAACTCAGTCAAGAAGTGAGATGAAACATAGAAAAAATACCCTTTTGGGGGCACAATGCTTTGAAACCGACTCTCTAAGAGTCTATGGAAAAAAATCACAAACAGGAAAAAAAAAGCTCTCAATTTTCTGTCCCATGTGGAAGGGGGGAGATCAAAGGAGCAGGTATGATTTTATTGATTTATGAAAGATTTATACATCCTAGAACTGCAGTGTACAGCTCTGCTTCATCATGTAGGAGGGCAGGGACTGTGCTAATGCATTTTCTCTCCCTGGACTTCCTCTTTAATGTGATGTTTTCATTCACTTATATGGAAAGTGTAGAGTGTTGTACTTTGCTGCCATCTACTGGCCATCATTATGTGTTTTAATGTAGTATATTGTAATTTTCCCATAATGCCTTGATTTCTGTAACTCCTATCTTGTTTCCTAACATGCTTTCTTATGGTCGGTCAGTGCCATCTTGGCAGCATATGCATCAGGACAAGAGAGAATTCTCCTGCTACGTCTATTTTCCATCCCTCATTTTTCCTTTCATATTCCCGATACCTCATACCATGGTACTGTCAAAATATGTTAAAGTTCATCACTGCATTGTCCTTCCTGGATTTATAACTCACAGCTGGTCAGATTTGGAAGCTGCTTGCATAGAAGCTCATGCTAACATCCCTCAGACACACATCACATACGTGCATCAGTGGCAGAATAGTAAGAGGCGACCTAAAACCAGTGGCTGTGTGCATATGCATAGTCTGCTAGCAACTCTAGAACCGTCTGCTATCATACGAAAAGCATGTCCATGAAAAACGGAATTAGACTTAGCAGTAATTTTCTTTCGGGGAATCCTCCACGACAGCACATAGGAGGTTGCCTCTTGCCCCTAACAGGGGCAGGAAACACAAAGAGGTTAAATAGCCCCTCCCACCTTCTATCACCAGTGTTTATCAAGGACCAACGGAAAATGAAGTTCCAAGATTTACTTACACAAGGAGGAAGGATGGAAAAAAATTGTACAAAAATAGAGAGGGAATTACTCGTGCTGTTGTGGAGGATTCCACAAAAGAGAATTACCGGTAAGTCTAATTCCGTTTTCTCCTCCATCCTCCACGACAGCACATAGAAGTAATACCAAAGAAAAAACTTAGGGAGGGACCACTGCTTGAAGGACTTTCCTTCCAAAGGCCAGATCAGTATTTTTAAGGGTGTCTAGCCTGTAGTGCTTGGTGAAGGTGTGAACCAAAAACCAGGTGACAGCTTTGCAGATCTGCTCGATGGAAGTGTCTGCCTTTTCAGCCCAGGAGATAGACACAGCTTGGGTGGAATGAGCTTTCAAGTTAACTGGAGGAGAGATATATTGGCAAGAGTAAACTTCTGAGATGGCATGCTTGATCCATGTAGCAATCATACTTCTGGACGCTTTCTTTCCTTTGCTACGACCACCAAACTGGACAAACAAATTGTTATCCACTCTACGTGCTTGTGTCTGTTGGAGGTACAACAAAACAGTTCTCTCATGTCTAACATATGAAATTCTCTTTCCTTCTCATTTTTTGGATTCTGTCAAAAAGATGGTAAGACGATCTCTTCGGATCTTTGAAAGTCTGATGACACTTTTGGGAGAAAGGATGAATACAAACGTAAAATGATCCTATCGTTTAATACTTTAAGGGTATGGTTCTTTGATGGAAAGAGCCTGGAGCTCACTGACTCTCCTAGCCGTTGTGATAGCAACTAGGACAGCCGTTTTCCAGGAGAGTCTACTCAAGGATATTGAGGACAATGGTTCGAAAGATGACTATGACAATCCATTCAAAACAGTATTGAGATCCCATGGGGGACAGGTTTTGAACCTAGTTGGGTGAAGTCGTGATGCCGACCTCATGAATCTCCTGATCATGGATGATCGGGTAGACTATGATCGAAGTAGGAGCTGAGAGCCGAGACTTGTACCTTCAGGGTACTCGGTTTAAGCCTTTGTCAAGACTGTCCTGCAGGTCTTGACAAAGGTTATATTTGGGTGAAACGGGTCTGGAGGCGAAGAACTACACCAGGAATTGAAGACCTTCCAGACCTTTGCGTAAATTTCCTACTGTTCTGAAGGGTGGTAATCACTCTATCCGATAGACCTCTTATCCTCAAAATTTGGGCTTCAGTAGTCAGGCTGAGAGATGTAGCTGTTCCAGGTTTGAGAGAAGGATGGATCCTGATGTAGAAGGTCGTGGTTCAACGGTAGCATCAGTGGTTCTGCTGCCTTCATGGTGTTGAGAATGGTGAACCAACTTCGTATGGGCCAATAGAGAGCAATGAGTACTCTGGTCACCCTTTCTGTCCTGATCTTCTGGATCATCTTTGGTAACAGAGGTATTAGGGGAGAGGCATATGCCAGCCTGAAGTCCCAAAGTTGAGCCAGGGCATCAATTGTGAGACACCGGTTGTCCTGATGAAGGGAGAAATATTGAGCAGCCTTTGTATTGAGGTGATTTGCAAAGAGATCTATGTCCGGATGTCCCCAGGTTCTTGTCAACATCCAGAATACCGTCTGATTGAGACACCATTCTCCTGGAAGTAGAACCTTTCTGCTGAAATAATCTGCCTGCACATTTGTTGGGCCCTTTAACACTAGAGTCCCGGGAATTTAAAGGATCCTTGGTTTTCAATGGTAAAAAGGTCAAATGACCCGTCTCTGGGACTTCTAGTGTTAAGTGAAAAGTCGACAGAGAGAGAAGATTGTCTTCTGCCCAACAGAATATTTGGGATGAGACGCCCTGTAGGCTTCTGTACCCTGTGCCCCCTTGCTGGCGAAGATGAGCCACTGTAGTCATGTTGTTGGAAAAGATCTTGACGTGTTTCCCCTGAACGAGTGATCTTGATGCCTGGAGAGCTTCTTCCACCGCTCTCAGCTCTCGGAAGTTCGAGGAACGATCTTTTGTTTGGCAAGACCATTGGCCCTGAAAGGCAAACTGGGAGACGAGGGCCCCCCAGCCTCTTTTGGGACATCTAGGGATATGGTAATGAGTCTTGCAGATCCAATGTCTTTCCCTATCAGGGGAACGGCTGACTGTATGGATTGCATCTTGAATCTGCAGTAAGATACGTGTCTGTTCAGGGGGCTTTAGGTTTATGATGGTCCTGTAGGTTCCATCTAGTTTCTTTAATAGGAATGGGTGAGAACAGTGTCAGCTTCCGATCTCCCTCTCTGGAACCAGGATTATTGTGCCCCCATGAGGAGGAGTTTTTGGACCTCCTTCCAGGGGGAAGACTAAAGTTTTCGGGACAAGAGTGAAGTCACTCTCGGATGTTGGGGAAGAGGGGAGGAGAACACTATCCTCATCCCATCCCTGAGGAGATGAAGAATTGGGTGATTCGATGTAATTTCCCGCCATTGGGGGAGAAAGTTGGTAAGTCTTCCCCTACCGAAATGGCATTCCTTTCTATCCTCCTGGGGATGAGAGGAGAAGATGCTTTTCCCTTTCCCCCCTTTGGGGTAGCTCCAGCCCTTTCCCTTTGTCCTTTGGTTGATGGGACTGGGTCTGGGACCTAAAAGAATGTTGGGGACAAAAGGACTTTGTTTTTGATCTCAGATCCAGAAGGCCCTTCTTATCTGCCGCTTTTTCAAGGAGCTGGTCCAGGACTTGACCAAAGACATATTCTCCCTAGAATGGGATTGAGCATAAATTGCTTTTTGAAGCCACATCACTGCTCCATGATCTTAACCACACCGCCCGTCTAGTTGTGTTGGACAGAACCATTCTAGCTGCCCCTATGATTGATTCTGCTGACGAATCTGCTAGAAAACATGATGCCTTCTGCAATAAGGGAATGGAAGCCAAGAGGTCTTCTCTAGGTGTACCCTCTGCAATGTGTGAGTCCAATTGATCCAACCATCTAGACATGCTCTGAGCTACGCAAGTAGCCAAGATGTTAGCTGATATGAGAAAGGAGGATTCCCAGGACCTCTTCAATAGACTATCAACATTCCAGTCCATTGGATACTTTAATTGAGAGGAGTCCTTGAATGGCAGGGTAGTTCTATTGGCTACCTTCGCAATCCTCCAGAGTGACTCTCCTCTTTTTGGCTGATGGTGGGGGGCACTGCAGTGGGGTGTGACACAGAAGCTAGAGAGGATTGGATTGTTTGTTTTATTAGACCCTTCAGTTTGTCTATCAGGGACAGCTTTTCACCCTTCATGACCTTGTCCGTGAATTCAGGCACAGAATCTTCTTGTGGGATGAAGATAATTTTTGCTTCAGCCACCACATTTGCAGGGCTGGGGCTTCAATTTCTGCTTCTGTGTATGTTCCTTTTCTCCCTGTAAGATATAACACGGAGAGAAGGAATGAAAAACCAGCCCTAATGGGAGGGTGGGGGGGCTGTACAGACCTCTTACCCGGTACTTACTGGGCCTGAGGTAGAACTGGGCTCTGCCTCTGCAGAGCCTGGGGCGACACCATCCATCTGGGCAGCATGCGACATAATGAAAATAAAAAGTCTGTCCCACTTCCGGTTCCGGCTCTGGGAAGATGGCAGCTTAGGAGACGAGCTCCAGGGACCGCGCCAGCTATCCGCAACCATCACTGACACCAACGTGATACAGAGTGACCCCAGAGATGGAGGAAACACCCCGTGCACTGGGGACTCTAGACCGCTACATATTGCGGAGCTCGGGCCGCGAGGAGACCGCAAGCCCACATTACAAGCGGGGAGGCCAGCAGGCTAAGATGGCGCCCAAAGGAGGTGAGCGCATCCAGAAACAGCCGACGGGCGGGAGCGACTCGGCCCGCAACACCACACATGGCACCGGGACCTCACAGAGTGAAGAGGAGGACACCCGTGGAGTTGTAATGGCCCAAGGAGAGGATGATCGCGGCATCATGGAATCTCCCACAGTCAGAGAAGAGGTATGGAGCAAGGGAGCGACGCAGGGACAATTACTGGGGGAGACTGGAGACCCTGTACTAGAGGGAACAGGTGCTGCAGAGGTCAGAAGCCACATAGATGTGAAGCAGCTGGCAAAAAAGATTGTTCCTTATATTGTTGCTGACATTAAATCAGCACTAAGAGACACTGTGGCAGAAGCTGTAGCAGGGCTTAGGCAGACAACAGATCAGCATGGAGAACGTTTACAAGAGGCAGAACGTCGCCTCTCAGAGGCGGAAGACAGAATTGTCATTCTAGAGAGGCACATCTCAGCCCTGCAGAAACATTCAGCATACTCAGAGGAAAAATTGGATGACTTGGAAAATCGCTCCAGGAGAAACAATCTCCGGCTGATTGGTCTCCCAGAGGCTGTTACTCCCAGTCAATTAGATTCAATTTGGGAGGTAGAAGTGCCGAAAGCTCTGGGCCTGAGACGGCAATGTCGGGTGGAAAGAGCTCACAGAGTGGGCCCCCCAAAAAAACCAGAAGACGGTCCACGGCAGGTAATTGCCAAATTCCTAGACTACAAAGATAAAGAAGCCATACTCAGGGAATACAGATCTAAACGTCTTCCACTGCAAATACAGGGGCACAAAGTTAGAATATATGAGGACTATTCAGCAGAGGTCGCTAGGAAGAGAAAAGCCTTTAGTCCTGCCTGTACGATCCTATTCCAAAGGAATATAAGATTTCAGCTTGCTTTCCCAGCAGTGTTACGTTTTAGAGACAGCAAAGGGGAGATGCATACCTTTGGTAATTGCAAGATGGCCCTGAAATTTCTCCAACAACCACCTATGACGCCTAAGGGAGGACAGTCGCCATCTATCTTGGAGACCGTACAACAATATTCGCAACAACTGACCTATGCTGAGAAATTGTCATCCACTGGAGGAAAAAACCTCTCTGCGAATAGTCTCGAAGGTGACAAGAGGCCCCAGATGCAAGACAAGCGTAAAAAGTAATCAGTAAAGGGAGCTTACTCATCTAACACTTCTAGAATTATTGGTATGAGAACGAGAGACTGGAACATTACAGGGATGGTTACGAGATCCGAAAATCTACGACAATCCATTCTACCCTACGCACACAAATTCGAATGATTGCAATTGAGGGGGAATTTAGAATTACCTTAACTACAGATCCCTGCTATGACGGCGGAGGCGACTGGTGGCCAAACGAGAGGGAATGACTCGTGCTTCATGATCTTTTGTTCCTTGACTGCAGTTGCTGTTACAATACGGGAAAAGAAAACCTCCCCCCCTTTTTTTTTTTTTTTTTTTTTCTTTTTTTTTTTTTTTCTCCCCCCCCCCCCCCTCCCTTTCCTCCCCCCTCCCTTTACTCCCCCCTCCCTTTCCTCCCCCCCCCCTTTTTGTTTTTGTCTGTCTAGAGGTAAACTACCCTCTTCATGTGCTGTCTTCGGTTTCGGATCTCCACGACAAGAGATGTTTGCCGGAGAGTATCTCAGAAAAAAGGAGAACAACCATGTGGGAGGACCCAACTCGAGAGTCAGAGGTGGGGGGTGGAGGGGAGGGGGGGTAGGATGGAGGTAATCACAAAAACTCATAATAAATGTGATTGGCGAGCTCACCGGACGGAAGGCCAACCTTTGGGTCACTCGGCCGTAGAAGGAGGGAGGAGGGTGGGTAAAGAAAGAGTGGAAATAAGAAGATACGGGGAAAGAGACGAGAAAAACCTCGCTCTGGGTTTCATATGTAAGAGACTTTCTGTGGGTAATATAATCAGATACTGAAGGCAAACGGCGCGGTTCCCAACTGCCATTCGAAGAAATAGGGAAGTCATATAGAGTGATAAGTTTGTTTTTTCCAAGGAGTGAAGGGGAAGGAGACTCCTTGAGTGTTCAAAAATTGGAGAGAATTGTTAGGGTTGACTGTTTAAATGTTAATTTTTGTTTTGCTATTTCAATGCTGCCGATAATGTCCTGTTATCTGACCGCTGAACACACTCATAAGCCACTACAGAAGAGTATTACAAAAGAGTCTAGGGGTTTCCATATAAAGGTACAGCGAATTCAGGTGGGAATTGGGATGGGAGTTACATGATCAATGTTGAGAATTATATCTTGGAATGTCAAGGGCCTGAGATCCCCTAATAAACGCCATATGGTACTGCGTCACCTGAAGAGACTGAGAGCAGATATCGCTCTCCTTCAGGAGACTCATCTCAGCTCTCTTGAATTAAAATTTATGCAGAAATTGTGGGTGGGAGCAGCTTGGGCTTCGGGGGCACAGAAAAGGAAAGCAGGGGTCCTAGTCTTACTGAGCAAGCACGTAGCACATACCTTAATCTCCATGACCCAAGACCAGGAAGGCAGAAAACTACATTTAGTATTGAACTTACAAGGCCAAATCTTGAGCATATATAATATCTATGCCCCAAATTCCTCCAGAACTCAGTTCTTTGCTAACCTATCCACAGAGATATTGAGCGATAAAGAGCCAAACATTTTGGTAGGGGGAGACTTTAATGAGGTGGTGGCGGAGGATTTAGACAGACACAGAGAAGGTATGGGGAATCCACTACCATACACCTCTTTTAAAAATAAAGGAGATCTGGCAAATCTGCTGGAGGCCTCACGTCTGATTGATGTGTGGAGGACTCTCCACCCACAGGAATGTGAGTTCACCCACTTCTCTCACCCACATAGCTCTTGGTCACGTATAGATTATATAATGGCTTCGGAACAGCTATGGGGGAAGACGGAAGATGCAACAATCGAGACAATGGTGATTTCGGACCATAGTCCGATATGCCTAGATTTAATGGACTATCACCAGCGAGGTGTAGACTTCCTGTGGAGATTCCCCTCATACCTCTCGAGAGACGGGGACTTCAAGATCAAACTTAAGGAATGGTGGTCAAACTTTGCGTCAGATAATGCCCAACACAAAGACAATCACCGTCTATACTGGGAAACAGGAAAGACGGTGCTGAGAGGGTATATATTGGCCCACACTTTCAGACAAAAAAAAATCATAAAGGAAAAATATACAATTACCAGCGAGAAAGTGTCAAACTCATATAAGTCCTATAGGCATACACATAGTACAACTGACAAACAGACCTGGTTGGATGCCAAAACTGAGTTTGAGGAATGGGCCAACAAAAGAGAGGAAATGACAAGAGGCCAACTAGAGACGGATCTCAATAGGTTCGGTGACAAGGCAGGGCACCTACTGGCAAGGTTGGCAAAGGGACGGAGACTGCCTAATCCAATAATGGCCCTACAAAAAAGAGGGGGAGGACTTACGACAAATCCCAAAGAGATTAACTCCATCCTAGAACAATATTATAGAAACTTATACAGCTCACAGACAGAAACATCCCAAAGGGGATTAGAATGGCTAACAGATATACCAATCACTCCCATTACAGAAGTTGACCTGGAAGATCTAAATAGACCTATAGTGATTGAAGAGGTTGACCGGGCCATAAGGAGTTTGGGTAATGACAAGGCTCCAGGACCAGATGGGTACACGGGGGAATTCTTTAAAATTCTGAGAGAAGACATATCCCCAACATTGACTGGACTATTCAACGATATTTTAGCGGGGGAACCCATTTCGGAGGCGATGAATGTAGCATATGTTAAACTGTTGCCTAAAGGGGACAAGGGGGGAGAGGATCCGGCGAACTTCAGACCTATTTCTCTGATCAATCTCGACCTTAAACTGATATCCAAGATTATGGCGGATAGACTAGCTAGAGTAATGCCATCTCTGATAGAACACCATCAGACGGGGTTCATTAAGGGGAGGTCGGCGGTTACTAACGTCCGCAAAGCTTTACTAGCAATAGACGCGGTCCGGTGCGGAAAATTCACGAGAGGTGGAGATCCGGCCATGGTCACCCTAGATGCAGAGAAAGCGTTTGATAATGTGAGGTGGCCATGGCTGGATATGGTTCTAGACCGCATAGGTATATATGGCAACTTTCGCCAATACATACGGGCCCTGTATAACAATCCAACGGCAAAGGTCCACACCCCGGGTTTCATATCTTCTGCATTTCCCTTGCAAAAGGGTACCAGACAGGGGTGTCCCTTATCACCTCTTTTGTTTAATCTGGCCTTGGAACCCCTAGCACGGTTTATAAATAACTTTAGTTCATTTGAGGGTATCGCAATAGGAAAATTGAACCTGAAGTCGGCTCTTTTCGCAGACGATATTATTTTGTTTATGAATAATCCAACTAGAGATCTACCTGATTTATTAAATAACATAGACCGTTTCGGAGAATTTTCAGGGTTCAAATTGAATAAAAATAAATGTGGACTTCTGAGGTTGAATGAGGGGGGAGAAGGAGGGAGGAGAAAGACGATCATGGATATTCCTATAGCCACCTCCTCAATTAAATATTTGGGACTGATCCTAAATAGATCACCGGACCAATTATATTCCCTCAACTACGGTCCATTATTTGATAAGATCGAGAGAGAGCTAAAGAGATGGTCGGGCCTTCCGCTATCGTTGTTGGGTCGATGTCAGCTGATTAAAATGATCAGCTTTGCCCGGATCCTCTACCCCCTACAAACCTTACCATTGTTGCTGAAACGCTCAGATATAACAAAACTAAATAGAGCTTTCAGTAGATTCCTCTGGAAAGGCAAAAAACCGAGATTAAGACTGGGGTTTTTGTCCCGGGCCAAAGACAGTGGGGGAACTAACTTTCCTGACATTAGAGGATATAATTTAGCTTGTCTTTTCAGACATGTCGTGGAATGGATCAAACAGTCCGAGAGGTATTCTGACAAACACCTAGAAGAGGCATTCTGCTCCCCGTGGGATAGGAGTGCGTTGCTGCACACTTCATTTTCTGGTTTACCACCTCACGTAAAATCATCGGCTATCTTCCGTGACACAATTATGACATGGAAAGGCGGTGAGAAAGAAGTGTGGATTGGCATGGAGAGTGTCAAAATACCTCACGCCTTGGAATTTCCCAGACTTTAAAGAGGGCAGAGAAAATGCCCTGTTCGAGAAGTGGAGACATAAGGGAATAGCTAAGATGGGGGACCTACTACTAGAGCAAGAGAAACGATGGATGACGAGGGACGAAGTCATGGAGACCTTTGACTTAGGGGAAAGGCAGGAGCTACAATATCTCCAAATCAATCATCACGTAATGGCTAAACTTAAAGACGTCTCAAAAGAAATAGAGCATAATGCTTGTGATAGAGTAATAGATTTAGATACCAACCAACTAACTATTTCAACGATATATAGTTTAATGAGAGAAACTTTGCTCCCACGGGGTGGGTCGGCGCCTTTCACAAGATGGCGTAAATTCTTGGGTCGGGATAACGTGGAGGAGAGCATCTTGACGGGATGGTCAAGTGTAAGACATAACATTTTAAATGAGCAATGGCGTGACACTCAGTTTCGCATCATACATGGTTTAATATACGGATTTGACCTTCCGCCATCACCCACCAACCCCGATAGGAAAACTAGTTGTCCTAAGTGTGATAGGGAGAGGACAGACATGGTTCATGGATTGTGGAGCTGTCATAAGGTGCAAAATTACTGGTACATGATTAGAGATGTGTGTACTCAAGTGAGTTCACAAACTTTTGATTTAGACCCATCAGTATGGATCTTTCAGGACATAGAGACACCACAAAAAGGAAACTTAGGTATGAAATGGGTCCACGTTTTAATCTTATTGGCGAAACGACTGCTTCTAAACTATTGGCTTAAACCCGAACTGCCAGGCAGATCAGAAATCATAAAAGGCTTGAAAAGGGCCCTGGAAATAGACAAGCGTGAAACGCTGAGAGACAAAGAAAACAAGACAAAGGCGTTTATGGGCAAATGGAGGAACTTTATAGAACTAATGCTGTCGGACGAGGAGATAAAACAAATAATAGAACCATTAAAGGGATCTTCATGGTACTTGTTGGAAGAAATAGGAAATTCCCTAGGAAAGTTGGCTATACAAACACTCTAGAGACTCAATACCGCAACTATAGTGTTACTTAGTGTAAGTGGAGTTTGAATTGCACTGTGCTTATAAATGTAACGGATATCGGTAACATGCTTTATATAATTTTATTTTGAATACAAGATACAGAATGTTACTGAGAAATTTGTACATAATTGAATGTAACAAGTTCTTTTCTGTAAAAATAAAAATGATGTTTTAAAAAAAAAAAAAAAAAAAAAGTCTGTCCCACCTCCCAAAGTGTCCTACCAGGGATCCTTATATGATGGGCATCTGTGGCCTTGTGCTGGATTAGTACCCGGTGCCTGCCCTCCTCGTGGTCTCCCTGTGGCAGCCGCCATTGCCGGAGGCCAGGTGTCCTGGGAAACCGGAAGTGAAGTGCAGTCCAGGCTGGTACACAACCCGGAAGTGACATGCTCCGGTGTCGCGCGTCACTTCCGGGCGCGAAAAGCCCGCAGGTCGCATCTCGAGGGAGGGAGGAAGACCCGACTGCACCAATCAGCAAGCCCACGAAGGCGATGGAGAGTGGTGTGGTCCTGCTCCTCCTGGAGCAAGAGTGTTCTAGGGAGGATGGAGCACCGGCCTGATTGACCCGCCGCCCAGCTGCCTGGTAAGAGACTGCCTCATCGGCACAGTCTCAGGAGAAACTTCTTTGTGCCCCGTAGGGACAGGAAACACTGGTGATAGGAGGTGGGAAGGGCTATTTAACCTCTTTGTGTTTTCTGACCCTATAAGGGCTGAGAGGCAACCTCCTATGTGCTGTTGTGGAAGATGGGAGGAGAAAGCATTGTGGCTCCCTCTGCGAGGCAAACATGTTCCTGACAACGCAGATGCATCAGGTGTCTACACTAACCACAGAACATGGCACATGACCTAAACATGCATACATGCATGTGTCTTTTTATATAGTTTATGTAAACGTCTGGTTTCAATTGTATGTGCCCCAGCATGCTGTATATGTCGCCATCCTGCTATATGTGCCCCATCATGATATATATCTCAATCATCATGCTGTATGTATAACCATCATGCTAAACAGGGCTGTGGAGTTGGTAAAGCAAACCACTGACTTCAACTCCCGACTCCCTAATGCATGGCTCATGTTTAATAGATACATTTATTGTAGTGCAATGTGAACATCAGGCTTTTAATTATTATTTGGACCAGATCCTTTAACCCCAAAAGTATCCTCTGGGAATAGATTGAGCACATCTGAAGCACAACAGGATGAAATAGTCTCTGATTTGGAACCAGGCATCTATGGAAAAAGAAGGGGATAAGCTCCACCTTCTTATGAAGGCATACAAAATGATTCTGATTATGTTTTGATACTTCTGGAAATGTATATATCCATGTCAAGATATATATCTATGTTAACATGACGGGGATGTAATAATTTGTATATGCAAGGTTTTTGTAGACTCTTTGTGATCCAAGTCTGCTGTATATTGAAAGGATTCCCCACTTTTGGGGTTTCTTTCCCTTACCTTAGCCCATTACTGTGAGCCTTAATAATGGTAAACATTAATTCGTTCAGTTTATGAGTGTGAGCATAATACAGCAGAGGGATATGGATGTGCCCTCTTATAATATGGCGCCGCCGGCTTCTTGGAGTGACCTCATTCCGGCAGTCCCGCTTGCACAGGCGCAATACACTGTATCCGCCTTGACTAACGCGGCTGGCTTCCTGATTGGTCTGGATGGGTCATGTAGCCAGTAACTCACCGAGACCCAGGAAATGCCGGGAGCGTGTGGCAGAGGGCGGAACAATGCCGAATGGGCGTCCCGGAAATGGAGGGTCTAACACGACTCCAATGGCAGCACAGGGGCTATAAGAAAGGTTGTAGGTTTGGGGGTCCTTGTAGCCCCCTGAGGAAGCCTTTGGGCTTAACGTAGGGGCTTCCCCCCCAGTGGAAGGAGGCCGGTTACAACTCTAGCATGGGTAAGCACTAACAAATGAATGCCTTTACAATGTTGGATTAGGGACAATAGAAACTGATCATCCCGCATTAAAGTGCCATGCATCAGAACTGTGAGAGTGCCTGCCTGTATCGATGTGAGTGTGCTGTGAGTACGTGTGTGGTGCGAGTGTAATGCTGTCCGTGGTCCTGAAGCATGGCGAGTATGAATTTACCGCTTTCCCAGTACAGGAATCAATTATGTACCAGCAGCGCTGAAACATTATTGTTAAAAACACTCATCCGCTAACAAAATAATAAAGTTATAGGGGTTAATCATCATGTTAACCCCCTCTGCAGGCTATGTGCTGCATATCGGCACATAGCCTGCAGATGCGGCTATTAAAAGCCGGTGTGTAAAGGGTTAGAATGGAGTTGGAGTGCTGCCATCATGTGTACACAGATTGTGTACACATGGTGACAACACACCCTGGCAGTGCAGGGGTTAATTCCTCTATTAGACTGATTCCGGCAATTGGCGGGTAAATTTACATTACACAGAAGCTGCTCAGCTCCTCCACCATGATCTAGAACGTAATTGGAGTAATGTACCATCAGCACAGCTCATGAGATCAATTGCATACGCAAACAGCGTACCATGACAGCCGCTGTCCCTGGTGATGAAACTCCAGCGTGATATTACAGTGCTGTGACAGCGCTGGTACATTATTGATTACTGTACTGGGAAAGCGGTAAATTCAAACTCGCCGGCTTTGATAGCTGGCGAGTTTGAAGCGATTTTGACAGCACACTCGTGCCAATATTTCACAGTGTGCTGTATGGGGGCAAGATCTTCTTAGACTTGCATTGCTCTCTCGCACGTGAGAATCGCATGCTGCGACTGCACTCACTTCTGACTCGCAATGCGACTTCAGTGCAGGGGACTTGCACTAGTCTGCCCTGCCTGATAGGGCAACACTGGTCCGAGTGCAATGCGAGTTTCCTAGCATTGCACTCTCACAAGTCCCTCCACAGTGTGCCTTCAGCCTCAGTGGTGAGAATGCACTTGTTGGGGTGGGACATAGTGTATAGCCCACAGTGTTAAGATCCACATCCTGTGTTTGTGCCTACTATATAATCCCAGTTGTTGGTACTAGTTCATTGATAATGAGATCCAGCATAAAATATACATTTTATGGGCAACTGATAATTAATCTGCACCCATGCATTTTTGTATTATTGTACCCAAATCGGAGAATTCTGTGATGGGAGCTTAGTTACAGTTTGTCTTCTGTTAGTCATTTTTCATTTGGCAATCTATACATTTTAATCCAATAGTGTGTTGGTATTTGTGTTCACTACTCCAGATTTGTAATGTCTTGATACTCTTTGTATGATTGATAATAAAGATGGAATTATTTTAAGACTAAAACAAAATGGTGTGACTTTTACAACTGTAGCTATTTATAATATGGGTGAAAAACCTCCATTTGGGTTTTCCAAGTTTTTTAAAATTAGAATGTAATGCATAATAATATTCAGTACATACTGCATTGAACTACTGATCCCAATTTATTATATATATTTATTTTAGTCGGTCCATGTTATGCTCCACAGCCCTGCTGCTATATATGTGATTCATCATGCTATATTTCACCATCCTGCAATATATGTGCCCCATTATGCTACGTATATTATTATCATGCTATGACTGGCACCATCCTGGTACATATGGTCGATACCTTGCTATATCCTGGTATAGACTCCCCCCATCCTAGTATAGATAATTTCCATCCTACTATATAGGACCCCCATCATAGTATATATACTCTCCATCCTGGGATATTGACCCCTATCCTGGGATATGGCCCATATACAGTCCCTGACAAAAGTTATGTCGCTTATCCATGTTATGTAAATAAAAGCTTATGACCTGATGTTAAATTCATCCATTGGTTTCATAAATTACTCTTTTGAAAGCTGAAACCCTCCCAAATGTGGTTTAGGTTAAGAAAATAAATTGGCATCAATGCTGAAATATTGATCATTTAATGAACACAGAATTGTCAGATTTTGGCAAGACAAAAGTTTTGTCGCCTGGTCATATAATGCACCCAATCCTAGTTTACATCCTCACCTGTTCTCTGTAAATGATCGGTTAATTAGTGGGTGTGTATAAAAAGAAACCCAGCAGTCCAAACTTTCACTTGAACTGCAACTTGAGCTCTGTCAACATGCCAAAAATCCACCCTGCGACCAAACCCTTGATTATCAAGAGGCTGAAGACCAGATCGACTGCAGAGGTGGCTGGCACCTTTATTGTGTCTCAGTGTCAAGTACAAAGAATTAAAAAAAGATTTGAAGACACTGGAGAGGTTTTTGACAAACTCAGGTCCGGCATACCCCTCAAGACAGCTGCTCAGGAGGAATGTTTGTTGGTTAGAAAATCCAAAGCAAGCCCCTCTTCCACTTCAGCAGAGCTCCAACAACCCTGGTCACCTGAATAGTTTGTAAGATTCTGTCTCTAAATGGCCTCCATGATCGAATCAGTGTCCAGAAGCCGATCACTAAACAAAAGGCAAATAAAAAACGTGTGGTATTTGCAAAGTCCCCAGCTGCTAAACAGATGGATGCTGGAAAAGTAACAGAAGGTGGATTTCTCTGATGAATCTTCAGTAGAATTACACCATAGCAGCCACAAATACTGCAGGAGACCTACTGGAGCCCGTATGGATCCAAAATACACCCAGGAGTGTGGCACTGGAGTTTCTCCACTTCCTTAGTGAAGTGCACATTTGCATATTTGCATATATCTGAGAGGAGGTAAGTGGCTACAATCTCCTCACCTACTTCGCTGTCTCCATAAGGTTGATAGCAAGTTCCCAGACCCAGAAAAGTTAAATTTGGTGGTGGAAAGATCATAGTCTGGGGTTACATTCAGTATGGGGGTGTGCGAAACATTTGCAAGGTGAAAGGCAATATCAATAGCCTAAAATACAGTGTTGGCCAAAAGTATTGACACCCCTGCAATTCTGTCAGATAATACTCAGTTTCTTCCTAAAAATGATTGAAGTCACAAATTCTTAGGTATTATTATTTTAATTAAATTTGTCTTCAATGAAAAAACACAAAAGAGAATGGCAAAACATTGATCCTTTCACACAAAACTCCAAAAATGGGCCAGACAAAAGTATTGGCACCCTCAGCCTAATACAGTCATAGCCAAAAGTTTTGAGAATCACACCAAAATTATATTTTCACATGATCTGCTGCCTCTGGTTTTTATTTGTGATTTGTCTGATGTTTATATCACATACAGAAATATAATAGCAATCATATTATGAGTACCAAAAGGTTATATTGACAGTAAATGAGTTAATGCAGCAAGTCAATATTTGCAATGTTGACCCTTCTTCTTCAGGACCTCTGCAATTCTCCCTGGCATGCTCTCAATCAACTTCTGGACCAAATTTCTGACTGATAGCAGTCCATTCTTGCATAATCAATGCTTGCATTTTGCTAGAATTTGTGGTTTTGTTTGTCCACCCGTCTCTTGATGATTGACCACAAGTTCTTAATGGGATTAAGATCTGGGGAGTTTCCAGGCCATGGACCCAAAATCTCTATGTTTTGTTCCCTGAGCCATTTGATTATCACTTTGCTTTATAGCAAGGAGCTCCATCATGCTGGAAAAGGCCTTGTTGGGCGCCAAACTGCTCTTGGACGGTTGGGAGAAGTTGCTCTTGGAGGAATTCTGGTACCATTCTTTATTCATGGCTGTGTTTTTAGGCAAGACTGTGAGTGAGCCGATTCCCTTGGCTGAGACCCAACCCCACACATGAATGGTTTCAGGATGCTTTACAGTTGGCATGAGACAAGACTGGTGGTAGCACTCACCTCTTCTTCTCCGAATAAGCTGTTTTCCAGATGTCCAAAACAATCGAAAAGGGGATTCATCAGAGAAAATGACTTTACCCCAGTCTTCAGCAGTCCCACTCCCTGTACCTTTTTTAGAATATCAGTCGGTCCCTGATGTTTTTTCTGGAGAGAAGTGGCTTCTTTGCTGCCCTCCTTGAAACCAGGCCTTGCTCACAGAGTCTCCGCCTCACAGTGCGTGCAGAAGCACTCACACCAGCCTGCTGCCATTCCTGAGCAAGCTCGGCACTGCTGGAAGTCCGATCCCGCAGCTGAAACAGTTTTTAAGATACGGTCCTGGCGCTTGCTGGTCTTTCTTGGGCGCCCTGGAGCCTTTTTGACAACAATGGAAGCTCTCTCCCTGAAGTTCTTGATTATGCGATAGATTGTTGACTGAGGTGCAATCTTTCTAGCTGCGATACTCTTCCCTGTTAGGCCATTTTTGTGCAGTGCAATGATGGCTGCACGTGTTTCTTTAGAGATAACCATGGTTAACTGAAGAGAAACAATGATACCAAGCACCAGCCTCCTTTTAAAGTGTCCAGTGGTGTCATTCTTACTTAATCATGACTGATTGTTCCATTAACACAGGTGTGGGTTTGATGAGGACAGGGCTGGCGAACAATCACTAAAACGATGTTAGCTGCTCCTTTTAAGGCAGGACTGCAATGATGTTGAAATGTGTTTTGGGGGTTAAAGTTCATTTTCTAGGCAAATATTGACTTAGCAAGTAATTGCTGTTAAGCTGATCACTCTTTATGACATTCTGGAGTATATGCAAATTGCCATTAGAAAAACTGAAGCAGTAGTCTTTGTTAACATTAATATTTGTATCATTCTCAAAACTTTTGGCCATGACTGTACTTGGTTGCACAACCTTTAGCCAAAATAACTGCGATCAACCACTTCCTGTAACCATCAATGAGTTTCTTACAATGCTCTGCTCGAATTTCAGACCACTCTTCTTTGGTAAACTGCTCCAGGTCCCTGATATTTGAAGGGTGCCTTCTCCAAACTACCATTTTTAGATCTCTCCACAGGTGTTCTATGAGATTCAGGTCTGGACTCATTGCTGGCCACCTTAGAAGTCTCCAGTGCTTTCTCTCAAACCATTTTCTAGTGCTTTTTGAAGCGTGTTTTGGGTCATTGTCCTGCTGGAAGACCCATGACCTCTGAGGGAGACCCAGCTTTCTCATACTGGGCCCTAGATTATGCTGCAAAATTTGTTGGTAGTCTTCAGACTTCATAATGCCATGCACACGGTCAAGCAGTCTGGTGCCAGAGGCCGCAAAGCAACCCCAAAACATCAGGGAACCTCCGCCATGTTTGACTGTAGGGACCTGGTTCTTTTCTTTGAATGCCTCTCTTTTTCTCCTGTAAACTCTATGTTGATGCTTTGCCCAAAAAGAGAGAACATTCTTCCAAAACTAAACTAAATAGAATTTTGGGGTTCAGCGCACTGAATATAAAAACCGCGTATAAAAATGAATCTATATTCATTAAAAATTAAAACAATATTTTATTGATTTCTCGTGCTACCATGTACTATATAAAAACATATATCAAACATTAAAAGCGATAAATATGTATCAAAGAGGGTCCATTCAGGTAATATGTCCCATCAGAATTTTCTGTAGGTCTTTTCCTATAGTCCTGGCGTATGTGCTATGGATTACTTCGTTTGTTTTCTTTTATTATTCTTTTGATAATCCTATAGGAAATGAAATTTAGGGTGTAAGAATGGCTATATGAGACCTGCATAAAGAAGATGTCTTTTGAGAAGGTGAGCACGATGGTCGCCTCCTTTCTGATGGATAGGGGTTACTTGTCAGCTGTCGTATTGCTTTCTACGGTTCTCCCAGTATGCGATAGGTTTATACTTAAAATCTGAAACACGAGTGAAATATCACTTATAAGGTCTTTGGGAGTAGTTTTACACCCTAAATGGTGCAGACATTGCTAGAAAATAAAGTTTTAAAAAAAATATGGCGTTAATACCTGTATACAAAGGGATGTAACCTTCTAATATTCTCCTAGGATGATGATGCAGTTCTTAATTCTGAGGATACAGATATCAAACACTATAAGCCGCTTGCTGCGTAATCTAATATAACATATAGATTAAATAAGCGTTTTTTTTTTTGTTTTTTTTTACCAGGGGGATCTTAATTAGAAGATCTTTAGTGAAGTGATCCTCCCATGTGTATAGTTCTGTGGAAAGAGTGTCAGGATTAATTGTGTGCTTTTTAATTCCTGTGATTCTTCAACATAATAGCCTACAGAGATTGTTGATTAATCTTATGTGGTCTAACCTTTAGAAGGATGCCATATTCATAGTAAAAGCAAAAGGTTAAAAGATTGTTCAAAGTCCTGTGTGGTGCTTCACCTGAAAATGAAAAAAGGGGACTTGCTCAGGTTGATTCTATGTAATGTTATGTATCTGATTAGCATAGGGAACACTGGCTGAAAGAACTCAATCTGCCTTGGTAGTAGTAGTCCAAGAGCTAACATGCCATTTCATAACTTACCCAGTGCTTCCCCCAGTCTTGTACGTGCGGCTGGCTCCAAATCAGAAGGGAGAGAGCAGGAGCCGGACACGCTGGCCCGCGATGTGTCTCGGTGTGGCATCTTCCCTGAGGAAGAAGGGCATTCCCTTTGAAACCGGTCGATCTCCAGACCTGTCAGTTCAGAGACCGCACTTCTGTGCAACCTCTACAGCATTACAGCACTTGTCAGACGCAGTCCATCCCCTAGGCACTGCCCCTAGATGACGCAGACGATCAGCTGACAGTGTGACGTAGCCAGACCCGAGACCGCAACCCGTAAGACGGGAAGTGACAAATGTGCTACCTCACATCCCTTATTACATCACCTCCGCTATGTACATGTTGTAAAACCTCCGGTTTTGGCTACCAGAGGTGACGCTGACATGTTGCTATGCAACATGTAAAGAGCGGAAGTGACGTATTAATGTGCGCCACCGGAAGTGACGTATCGGCATATCCACCGGAAGTGACGAAAGACGCCGTCAATCTAGAACCGGGTATAAAAGGACTGATTTTCCCTACTATGGGCACCCTCCTCAGAAGAAGCCTGAGCGAAATGTGTTAGGGGGCGGTCACAGACAGGTAAAATTACTCTTTGACCCATGATTTGACATTAGTCGCTTGGTCTGAATATATGTGGGCCTTTTTGTGTACCCAAAATTGGGACACATTCTATAGGTGTTTGTACCCCTGATTATTTTGGCTGCACATAAGACTGATATTTTATGGTGTGGGACTATATTGTCCAAATGTCATGTGGTCACCTGTTCTGTGTTCCGATATAGCATTGTCATTGATTATTGTGTTGTGATATTTCAATAAAGATCAAATTGATTATTTGACATTGGCCAGACTCCTGGGAGTTTATTTAGGAATTATATGTTGCTTGGAGGGCCTTTTACCTTTTTAGAGGGTTATTCTGAATATAATCTGAGATGTGAATGTATGATTTTATTCACCATCTTAGTGCCAGTATACCAATACCTTTACTTCATGTGAAAATCCTGGTGATTGTTAACTTTAATTCATTATCAGCTTTAGCTAATATGATGTGTTCCCAGCAGGCTCTGCAAACTGCATTATATTCTTTTTTAGATATTCCTCCCTCTTTCCATTTGATACATACATGCTAAAAAGGAAGAAAGAAATGTTTAGGTTCTGTATTCATCCATTCTACTTTCCTTCAATGCTTCCTATTCTAACAGCTTTAAGGAATTGTTAACGATTGTGCTTGGAGAGTCTAAATTTTTCAAAATTTCCCATCCTTCCTAGATATACCTTTCTGAAATCCAATCTTGAAGTCTGAGACTTCACAGGTCTTCCTCCTCTAAAGTCCCAGCCCCTGTTACCTCAACTATTTCATCCCTGTTTATAAAGGCCACTTCACATGCTAGGATATACAGTAGGTGAACGAGATCGTTAGCTATGTCACGTGAAAGCAATCCTTCCAACAGCGTTGTCACACGCAAGGTTATCGTTAACGATCTTAAATTTGGCAACGCTCCAGCAATTTAGAGAAGAACGTTTGAACAATTTTACAAAGCGGCAGGAATAGGAGAAATATGAACAACATCGTTCAAAAGGTTTCTCACTGAACGATGTTGCTGCTTCCCAGGACGTTAATTGGACGATGAACGATAGATTTGAGGTCAGGATCTCAAATTTTGGATGACCATTCTAACGATTTTTCCTCCTACATCGTTCGTTTACACGCAACGACGCACTAACGATATTGTTTGAACGATTACAAATCTATGACATTTCAACGATATCGTTAATGATATCCTAGCGTGTGAAGCGGCCTTAAGGATGAGATCCAAGGTAGCAGATACCCTTATTTTCTCCGCCACCTTTTGGAAGACAAAGTTGTCAGCAAGAGAGGATAAGAAATTGCTGGACCCGTTACTTTTGCCTTAGATTCCTAAAGGTACTGTTACACACAGAGCTATATTGCTTGCAACTCACTGGTTGCAGTGAAATCATGGACACATTGTTCCATTTGTACACGGCAACAAAATGGAACAATGTGTCCATGATTTCACTGCAACCAGTGAGTTGCAAGCAATATATCTCTGTGTGCAACGGTACCTTTACAAATGTCTGGGTAGTTGAAATCTCCCATAATCACCAAGTTGTATTTTTTGGAGCACTTGGCCACCTGATGCATAAAGAGTTAATCCATATCTTCAGCTTTGTAGTAAATGCCTATAATGGTGTCCTTCCAGTTGTTCTCTCCTTGTATTATTACTCAGTTTCCACAGAACTCCCAGTCTCTGAAGATTCCAATTCTGTGGAGATATATGATTTTCTAACATACAATGCAACACCTCCTCCCCATTTATTGATTCTGTTTCTTGCTAAAAAGTTGTATTCTAGCCATATATTCTTAGGCAGTCCAACATTTGCTCAAATTACCAGGCCACTCTGGAAAACATCTAGCTGGTTCTATTAAAAGTAAAGGCTAAGAATTTCCCGAAAAACATTGGTAATAACATAACTACAAGCTTGTAGCTACACATTTACAAGATACAAAGTTTTTTATCCTCTGAGATCCATAGTCCATGCAACTCACTTGTTAGGATTTTTAATAAGAAAATTGCTCAGAGTTCACTGAAAAACTGTGCCAGATCTGTTAGACAAGACAATTTGATGCCAGCTTTATGTAAGCCATGGTTTGTACTAACTGGCTAGAACAAACTTTTACATCTGGAATATACATGTCATCTCTGAGTTGGAATTTAGGGGTCTACTACATTTGAGTGAATTCAGTAAAATAAAATTGGAATCTCTTTATCAAAATGGCTAATAAGGAGAGCGCCACTAAAGGCCCCGTTACACGCTGCGATGTCCCAGTGATCCCACCAACAATCTGAATCGCTGGGACATCACTATCTGATCACTGGTGAGCTGTCACACAGGCAGACTCTCCAGCGATCAGGACCAGCGAGAATGCTGGTAACCAGCTGTGCTTAGTTACCCGATGTTTACCCTGGTTACCAGCCTCCCAGCGTGTACTGTGCGGCGCTGGGAGGTCGTTGATCATTGGTCTCCCGCTGTCACACACACCGATGCTGACCGCCCAGAAGGAGACCAATGATAATAAAATTGTCCTGGCCATTCTTCCATGATCAACGAACTTATCGTCGGTCGTTGCTACGTGTCACACGCAACAATGTCGTTTTGACGTCGCTGCAACGTCACAAAACCAGTGACGTTGCAACGATATCATTAATGATATCATAGCATGTAACGGGGCCTTTACTCCCCAAATTCCTAAACTGTATTCTTAAAGGGTTGTCCACTACTAGAGAATCCCTTTCAAATGCACCAAAACTGCAACATAAAACAAACAAAAAAAAAAAAACAAGACTTAGGTTAGCACTGCTGATTGACTCCAAGTGATATCTTCCCCGGAGATCATGTAACATTGTTTATGTACTTCCTCTCACTATTGGGGTTCCACAGGGTTCGGTCCTTGGCCCTCTTCTCTTTTATCTACAAGGCCCCTATTGGACAGGCCATCAACAGATGACACACAATTATACACTCCTGCCCCTGACCTTATCCCTGCAGTACTAAAGAACACGGATGACTGTCTAGCTGCAGTTTCCAATATCATGTCCACTCTCTATCTGAAACTCAACCTTTCCAAAACTGAACTTCTTATAATCCTGCACTCCAATAACCTCCCTAAATCTGACATCTCCCTCTCGGTGTGCGGCACCACAATCACGCCTAGGCAGCAGGCTCGCTGTCTAGATGTTATGTTTGACACCAATCTCTCCTTCACCTCCTATATACAATCTCTCACCCACTCTTGTCGCTTGCACCTGAAGAACATCTCTAGAGTACACCCCTATCTCACCATGGAATGAACAAAAACCCTCACTGGGGCCCTGATCCATTCCCGCCTTGATTACTGCAATTCTCTATTAATTGACCTTTCCCACACTAGATTTTTCTCTGTCCAGTCCATCCTTAATGCAGCAGCCAGGATCACCTATCTGGCCAATCATTACCCTGACACCTCAGCTCTATGCCATACACTTCAGTGGCTGCCTATACACTATATGGTTCAATTCAAATTGCTTGTTCTCATGCATAAAGCTCTTCATAGTGAAGCACCTCCCTACATCTCCTCCCTCATCTCTGTCTATCACCCTACACGTTCTCTACGTTTTACAAATGACCTTCGACTAACATCTGCATTAATCCGAACCTCCAAGTCCTGATTCCAAGACTTCTCCTGAGCTGCACCAATTCTCTGGAATACCAAGAAATTAGGACTATCCATAACTTGCATAGCTTCAGGCGCTCCCTAAAAACACATCTTTTTAAGGCGGCCTATCAGGTTCACTCATAGAAGTCCTTTATACTGTATGTAGCCCATTCACTATCTCTCTGGACATAACTCTCCTTCAAACTCCACCAAACCCAAAAGCACTACACAGATTAGCTGGTGACCATTCATGTAATTTTCTCTATCCCCCTCTTCCTCAAGATGACTGGACCATCATTGTAATAAGCCCCTGTACTGTGTAACCCCCATCTCTTTGTAGATTGTAAGCTCCTTTGAGCAGGGTCGCCTTTATTTTTGCTTTAATTATTGTATTGTATTTTTTACATTGTTTCGCTGCTTTAATTATTGTACTGTAATTTTATAATTGTTAGGCCCCTTTCACATCAGCGTTTTTTTCAAATTGCGGCAGATTGCAACGGTTGCACTTGCGGCAAGCCCCATGCATTGTCTATGGGACCTGCGGCAGGTGCGGCATTGCCGCGATCCGGCACTTACGGCAGTGAAAAAAAAACGCGGTAAGCAGTGGTTTTTTTTCGCGGCCGCAACTGCCACAAGTGCAGGAACCGTGGCAATACTGCACTTGCAGCAAGCCCCATAGACAATGCATGGGGCTTGCCGCAATTGTGCCGCAAATGCAACCATTAGGCGGCAAAAGCTGTAAATCTGTCGCAATTTGAAAAAAACGCTGATGTGAAAGAGGCCTTACTTATGACCATTTGTATATGAACCAATAAACTGTTAAGCGCTGTGGAATGTTGCCGCTATATAAATAAAGATTATTATTTATTTAAAAAGTGTGCACTGTAGCCCATCAGTAGCCATTCATGGTCCCCATACGTCAGGGTTCCTAATGTTTACAGCTTATTAAATTCTGTGCTGTTTCTGGGATCTTTGTCAACTGGGACAAATCAATGTTGTTTCTGCTGGACCTGGCGAATACTGTGGACTTGAATCCACTGATTCTGATACAGGTAGTCAAAGAATAGTTACCTTGGAATTAGGGTGTAGGCTAATATAAACGATTATGAAATACTCAACTTAAATCCCGTTAGGCAAAGTTAGGCTAGGGTCACACTTGCAGATTTTACTACCGTTTTTGGAGACCTGTGGTTTCTGAAAACGCATGCGAAAACGCACCCATAGGCCCCCATGCAAAAAACGCATGCCCCAATAGCAAAAACGCATGTCTGAATGTACCATGCATTTTTGGGTGTGTTTTTGGCTCAGCACCAAAAAATGCTGCAAGCAGGGTTTTTTGGTGCATTTTCAAGAATGCATGCGTTTTAATAACATGGGGCCCTATGGGAAACGCATGCGTTTTTATAAGGCATTAAATGGCACATGCGTTTTTACATGCGTTTTTTAAGGGTCCCCCACACCTATCAGCAAAAACGCAGGTAAAAACGCAGGGTGCCAAAAAGCACCTTAAAAATGCATGGCAAGTGTGAACCTAGCCTTAGACAGAAAATTACGGCATGGTGTAGACTGTGTCTTTTGGCAGCAGAAAGGGCAAAAGGCAAATCTGTTGAAAATGATACTTATGCACCAGCTCCTCTAGGTCTTACATAACGCTCCGGTATGGTTTCCGCAAAATAGATTTTATAGGATTATTGGCCTTTTTAGGGAGTTGATCTGGAAGGGAAGGCACGTTCGTACTAAACTGAAGCATCTGCAACATCCAAAGGATGATAGAGGTCTGGTGATCCCTAACCCGTGGGTATATTTCATTGCGTCCCAATATCAGCACATGGTGGGATGGTGGGATCATGCCTTGACAGTTCAGTCGGTAAGATCCTTATGCACATGGTGAGGGGGAGGTCCATCGTTGGCTAGTTTAGAAGCAGAATATTTAGGGTATGTGCACATCAGTCGTTTTGTGGGCTGTTTTTTAGCGTTTTCCGTCGGCGGTTTCCGCTGAGTTTTATGTTAATTTATGTTAATCTTAGCCACCGGTTGGATTAACATGCTAGTCAATGGCTTTTAGAAAACGCTGTGTACATTACAACGTTTTTTTTCTTCTCCTTTCCACTTTTTCCACCGGTTTTTCAAAGATAGAGCAAGTGACTTCTTTTCAGCGTTTTTCCAGCGGTTCCAGCTGAACAAGTGCACCAAAGACCAGTCTGGAAATCGCTAAGAAAAACGCCGGGGAAATCGCCAAGAAACACGCTGTACAAACGCTAATAACCTGATCGCAAATCGTTAGCAAAACGCTAACAAAACGAGGGACACTGCCGAGTTCAGAAAACTCAGTTTCTGCCATTCTCCACCGTTCCCGGTCGGTCTGCAAAGATGCAAAAACGACTGATGTGCACATACCCTTATGGTTGAATTCCAAAAGATTCCCCACATTCCCCACGCTGGTAATGATCTGGAAAGTGTGGCAGAAAATTAAGCAGCGGAGAGGAATTATAGGCTTTACAAGATACACCTCCATCTGGTATGACCCCAGGCTGACTGAGATGTTACATCTGCAGAACTTTGGTCAGTGGAGAATTGGAATACAGTACATTTCGCAGCTGTTGAATGGTGAAACGTTTAAGTCATTTGAAGAGCTCGGGAAAGATTTTCCTTTGGAGCGTACGATGTTCTACCAGTATGTGCAGCTGCGGCACACATTTCATAATCAACATAGATGCTCATCAATAATAGTTCAGGCAGACAGCATACTAAATATAACTGGGTCACAGAGAGGCACTAGGGGGCTTATCTCATTGCTGTACAGGGGATTGCTAGAAACATTTCTGGAGAGATACCCACTGACAGCTAAGCTGAAATGGTCTGAAGACCTGGGGAATGCATCAAACATACAATAGGAGTCAATTTTGTTATATATATGAGTGAATCTGGAAGAATGGCGCAATTATTTACTGTGCATAGAGTTTATAGATCTCTTGTATGAATGCAAAAAGCCGGGCTGAGGGGGAATTCAAAACGTCCTCGATGTGGGATGGATGAGGTGGACATGCTTCATATGCTCTGGTCCTGCCCAAGGTTACAGGCGTTTTGGATACCGGTTCTGAACCTCATACAACGGGTGATGGGAGCGAATGTGTCTTGTGAGCCGCTGACGTGCATTCTGGGGTATGTGGGAGATACTGTGACAGATGAGTGGGGAAGGCTGGCGATGGCAAGGATGTTGTATTTTGTGCAGAAGACAATCACCCTACACTGACTGGACGAGAATACCCCGACAAGGAAAGATTTCATAAATAAAGTCAATTTTATAATCCTTATGGAACAAAATATCTTTACCTAAGTGCTATGGAATAAATAGTGCTATATAAATGAATAAATATTATATTATTATTACCAAAAGAGGCTAGCTGAATCATTATTAGAACGTCTGGGGAGGATGGCTAGATTACCCAGGGCTGACATCCTTTGATCTTCTGAAAGATAAGGTATTCAGGCTCTAAAACAGGTGGAGTAGATGGAAAGAGGTATCCGTATACAGAACATGAAGGTAGGTGGTTACTCATGATCCTTACATGTATGAGTTAACGCCGCAAGAAGGGGGACGAAGAGGGGGGGGGGATGGAGTACGTTTTCGTTGGGGAATTCTTGAAATTGTAAGTTCATATGAATGCCCATTTATCTGTGTTATTGGTCATTTTGCTAATAAAAAAGCACTTTTTTTTTTTTTTTTTTTTTAAAGGGTCGATTTGGACTTTTAGGATTGCTACTTTCAATACGTGGCACAAAATTTCATCTTCCTCTCCGAAGACAATTTGCATACCTCATTAGATACGACCACTAGCAACAAACTGTCACTATATAAGTGGTCATTAGTGATGGCAGTCAGTCTCTTTTTTAGTGATCTAGCTGATTCGGCAAAAAACAGCTCTTTTTGTAAATAATAATACGCTATGCCCTGTGATGATTCCAGCTCTTGCCTGTACAGTGATCTCCTCATTATACACCTTTAAAAGTATCTAGTGAAGCTGTATAGACAGTTTTTTAGCATTCCTATTTCCTCAGATGGTCAGCTCCTGTGATTAGGGCTCTCGCTCTTCCTTGGTTACTTTCTATCTGTCATTGCTTGGTCCCTTCTGAATTAGTAAGTGCTGTGATATTTGCTACTCTGCATAAGAATATAATTCTTAAAGGAAACCTGTCACCCCCCTTTCGGCATTTTAAACTGTGCCCACCAGCTTAAACAATGTAATTGGGGTTCTTGTAACCCCTCAATATTTCACAAATCTCGCAAGACTTTGGCACTATCTTCAATGGAACACAGTGACCTGCTCTACTGCACAGGCGCGAGTGCTCCTGTCACTCAGCGGCCATCCACAGGAGGGGGGTGGCAATTTTGAAAATTCAAGGCGAGTTTTGCAGGGGGTGGCGAGGACCTTATACACTGGGACCAGAAAGCAAGCCTCCCGGACCTTTTAGGATGCAGCAAGGCAGAGAATAAGAGTAGATTTCTCAGGTATGACGTGGACGTCTGGGCACATAGAGGGGTTACAAAAACCCTACTTACATTATGTTTAAGTTGGTGGGCACAGTTTAAAATGCCCAAAGGGGGTGACAGGTTCCCTTTAAAGAGAGCCTGTCAGCAGGATTATGACTATAAAGTACAGCCACTGTGACGCTGATTACACTGATAACTGCAGTGAAGGAATCCATTTTTTGGATGCCATATTATCGTCCTGTAAAGATTTTCATGCGTACGACACCACAACTGGTGCGGGCTCTGTGGTGAAGACAGCACAATCCTCTCTCCCTGGTCCCGGTCTCTGCACACTCCGCTCTCCCTGGTCCCCCAGTGTCTGCATGCTCCACTCCCCTCACCTGTTCTCTGCTCTACCTCACCAGTATCTGCTTGGTCCCAGTCTCCGCATGCTCCGCTTCCCTGGTCCCAGTGTCTGCACGCTCCACTCTCCCTGGTCCCCCAGTGTCCGCACGCTCCGCTCCCCTGTTTTCTGCACATTCCGCTGCTCTCCCCCAGTCTGTGCACATTCTGCTCTACTTGACTAGTATCTGCTTGGTCCCAGTCTCCGCATGCTCCACTTCCCTGGTCCCAGTCTCCACACGCTCCGCTCCCCTGGTCCCAGTCTCCGCTTGTCAGTCCCCGTCTATGCACGCTCCCCTCCCCCCGGATATGCACGCTTCACTCCTCAGTCTCGATCTCTGCACGCTCATCTTCCTGTCTGTGAAATAAAATTGTCAGTCTATTTATCTGAGGCTCTGACTCGCTACACAGTGTCAGCAAACTTAAAGGGAACCAACCACCCCAAATGACCCCCCCGGACTATTAGTATGGGTCCCTACACCCAGCACACACATTTGCTGCAAGCGTTTTTGCTAAAAAACCTGCGCTCAGCTGTGGAAGTCAGAGCGTGTGCTCGTGACCCGGCTCTAGCTGATGACGTGTGCACGGGCATGAGATCCCGTGCACCAGCCTGAGACGTTGAAAAAAGGACTGGGCTTTACTGCAGCGATGGGGACAGGAAGATGACTGGCAGATGAATCTCGGCTGTAGAACAAGCTAAGTTACGCCCACTCGTCCTAATGTTATAAACTTTACAAAGCTAATTCTTCACTTCTACAAAACAGTTTTTTTTAGCAAAAACGCTTGCAGCAAATGTGTGTGCTGGGTGTAGGGACCCATATTAACAGTCCGGGGGGGGTCATTTGGGGAGGTTGGTTCCCTTTAAAGACCTTCATGACATTACTGGTCATGTGCACTAAGGAGCCAATCACTGAGTGTAAGCTTTCATTTGGAGGAGCCCCACATGTCCTTGTCATTGCATTGCAATTCCTCCTCTCCTCCCAGTACCCAGTCACCAACAGTCGGAGGGGTTAAAAATAAATTAAAGAAAAGATTTGGCTCATTCTCAGTGGAAAGCTGGTTCCCATCAGTCATAGCAGAGAGCTGGCTCTTTGTGTCAGATGTTTCACAAATTACACATCACTAGTAGTCATCACTATAGATGCCTAAGCTTTAATGTCCTGCACATGAGGTAAGTGACACACACTACCATTCAGAAGTGTGGGGTCATTTAGAAATGTCCTTATTTTTTAAAGAAAAACACATTTTTTTCAATGAAGCTAACATTAAATGAATCAGAAATACACTCTATACATTATTAATGTGGTAAATGACTATCCTAACTGCAAACGTCTGGTTTTCAATGCAACATCTACATTAGTGTATAGAGGTCCATTTCCAACAACCACCACTCCAGTGTTTTAATGGTACATTGTGTTTGCTAACTGTTTAAGAAGGCTAATAGATGTTTAGAAAACCCTAGAAAACCCTTGCACAAGCATGTTAGTACAGGTGAAAACGGTTTTGCAGATTAGCGAAGCTAAAAAATTGACCTTCCTTTGAGCTAGTTGAGAATCTGAAGCATCACATTTGTTTGTTTTATGAAACTCTCAAAATGGCCAGAATAAGAGAACTTTCATGTAAAACTCGACAGGCTATTCTTGTTCTTAGAAATGAAGGCTATTCCATGCGAGAAATTGCCAAGAAACTGAAGCTTTCCTACAACTGTGTGTACTACTCCCTTCAGAGGAAAGCACAAACAGGCGCTAACCAGAGTAGAAAGAGAAGTATGCCCCGCTGCACAACTGAGCAACTAGACAAGTACATTAGAGTCTCTAGTTTGAGAAATCGACACCTCACAGCTCCTCAACTGGCAGCTTCATTAAATAGTACCTGCAAAACCCCAGTGTCAATGTCTACAGTGAAAAGGCGACTCCGGGATGCTGGCCTTCAGGGCAGAGTGGCAAAGAAAAAGCCATATCTGATACTGGCTAATAAAAGGATAAGATTAATATGGGCAAAAGAACACAGACAGAGGACAGAGGAAGATTGCAAAAACGTTTTATGGACAGATGAATCAAAGTTTGAGGTGTTTGGATCACACAGAAGAACATTTGTGAGACGTAGAACAACTGAAAGGATGCTGGAAGAGTGCCTGACGCCATCTATCAAGCATGGTGGAGGTAATGTGATGGTCTGGGGTTGCTTTGGTGCTGGTAAAGTGAGAGATTTGTACAAGGTAACATGGATTTTGAATAAAGATGGGTATCACTCCATTTTGCAATGCCATGCCATGCCATGTGGACAGCACTTGATTGGAGCCAATTTCATCCTACAACAGGACAATAACCCTAAGCACATCTCCAAATTATGCATGAACTATTTAGACAAGAAGCAGGCAGCTGGTATTCTATCTGTAATGGAGTGGCCAGCGCAGTCACCAGATCTCAATTCTATTGAGCTGTTGTAGTAGCAGCGTCACCTTATGGTACGCAAAAAGTGCCCATCAAGCCAATCCAACTTGTGGGAGGGGAGACAGGAAGCGTGGGGTGAAATTTCTCAAGATTACCTCAGCAAATGAACAGCTAAAATGCCAAAGGTCTGCAATGCTGTAATTGCTGCAAAGGGAGCATTCTTTGACGAAAGCAAAGTTTGAAGGAGAAAATTATTATTTAAAAAAATAATCATTATTTCTAACCTTGTCATTGTTTGGACTATATTTTCTATTCATTTTGCAACTCATGATACAGAAAAGTACGAGTTTTCATGGAAAACACAAAATTGTCTGGGTGACCCCAAACTTTTGAACGGCAGAGTAGCTTATCAGGAGAACTATACTGCATGTATAATTGGAGGCATTTACCAATATTACACCTACTACTTATTCTAAAATTAAACAAAGGAGACAAAAAGGTGCAGATTGTGCCTTATCACTTGTGAGGCCACCTTTACTTGTCATAAGTTGCTTGCTCACCTGGTCAGGTTGTGATCACCCACAACTGGCTTGTACGCCTGAGTTACAGCTGCCGCAGGTCCCACACCGCCATGTGCACCGTGGGAAAAGATTCATAAAACCAAACAGGAGTGGTGTCTCTGGTCAGCACTGCTGCCCGAAATGATGCGAAAGAAGACAATGCTTGTATGTGCTGCTCCTTTACTCGACCTCTCACCAACGCGTTTCAGTGCAAGCCTTGCACCTTCCTCAGGGTTACATTACATATACCACAGATAATTGCTTTATATACATTTTACAACGGATATTGATTCCAAAAAAACATCACCGTCATCTGCGACGTCAGAGGGTAGGATCCCGGTGACGCAGATCGTGCAAAAAAACATGTAACAAAACCTTATTATTATAGGCATTTACAACTCAATACTACATTACTCCAATAGTAAATTACAATAATATACATTTAAAACAGCTAAAAATTTATAATTCGGTCTCATTAGTTGAAAAAGGTTACTGTTAGGCCCCTTTCTCATCAGCGGTTTTCGCTGATCGCGGCAGTTGTGGTGAAAAAACTGCAAGTGCCGCGATTACCGCATAACGGCCGCACTTGCGGCAAGCCCCATACAATGTCTATGGGGTTTGCGGTAAGTGTGCGGCAAGTGTGGTTTCGGCACTTGCGGCAGGTGCGGCCGCGAAAGAAAACGCGGCAAACCGCAATTTTTTTCGCGGCCGCACATGCCGCAACCGCACTTGCCGCACACTTACCGCAAGCCCCATAGACATTGTAAGGGGCTTGCCGCAAGTGAACCGCAAGTGCGGCTGTTATGCGGTAATCGTGGCAGTTGCGTTTTTTTCACAGCAACTGCTGCGGTCAGCAAAAACCGCTGATGTGAAAGCAGCCTTAGACGGTTTATATCACAAAGCAACCACTGACCTTGTGGAGACCAGCGTAGGATAACACTGCGGGCACCAGTTAAAGCACTCAAACACAGTGAAACCCAAGGTGCATTGCTCCCTAGAATTTGAATATGCAGATGAAGTCCATGGAGCCTCGGTTAAGAGTCTACAACCCCGAAACAGCTGTCTGTGGTTGGATACCTAGTCCATGGTAAACCCCTGGCCATATCTTCAAGCTCGCAAGGGCTGGATAGTGACTTAAGGGCTACTAATACCCTGGGCTAGGTCCTTCCCTCATGGGATAACTGGCTGGTGTCCATGTTGTAGACTCTTAACCGAGGCTCCATGGACTTCATCTGCTTAGACGGTTTATAACCTGATAGACTGATTTCGATCGTTTTTTCCTGTCTCATTTCTTTATATCAGATTGCTGAATCCTCTTAGCTATCGTGTCTATCTAAGGCTGGGGTCACACACACAGATATCTGGGCAGATATTGTTCACAGATCTCTGGTTGCAGTGAAATCATGGACACATTATTAGATTTGTACACAGCCACAAAATGGAACCATGTGTCCATGATTTCACTGCAACCAGAGATCTGTGAACAATATCTGCCCAGATATCTGTGTGTGTGACCCCAGCCTAACATATATACATATTAGAATCGATCCTATACAGAAAAAATGTAAAAATAAAAGTGAACAATTGCAATCTATTATATAATCGCGAATCGGAAAAGCGCCCCTCCGCGCGCTACTTCCGGTGTCGTCATGTCGTCATGGCGAAGCGGCCATTGCCAGTCGCTGGCCGAAATTCGATCCAGAGGCTCGGCCACAACCATAGCGATTTACCGCTCAGGTAGCGCGAGCAATGGCCGCGAGGCCATTGCGAGTCGCTGCCTGAGCCGCAACTCGCTCCCCGGGGACCATGGAGCGGAGGTGGCACAGCCGCCTCCGCTCCCCGCTACCCACAATTCGCCCCCCCCCCCCCATGTCCGCACAGCCCCCCCCCCCCCCCACCCCCCCCCATGTCCACACAGCCCTCCCCCATGTCCACACAGCCCCCCCATGTCCACACAGCCCCCCCATGTCCACACAGCCCCCCCCATGTCCACACAGCCCCCCCATCTCCGCACAGCCACCCCCATGTCCACACAGCCACCCCCATGTCGTACACACAGCCCCCCCATGTCCGCACAGCCACCCCATGTCCGCACACCCACCCCGCAATGTCCGCACAGCTACCCCGCACCTAAGCTCCTACCCCCTAACTCCGCCGCCCCTAAGTCCCTACCCTCTAAGCTCCGCCGCATCCTAAGCCCCGACCTGCCCCACCTAAGCCCCTACCCCCTAAGCACCGCCGCACCTAAGCCCCTACACACCTAACCCCCGACCAGACGCACCTAATCCCCTACCCCTAAGCCCCGCCGCAACTAAAAGCCCCGCGACACCTAAGCCTCTACCCCATAAGCCCCGCCACACCTAACCCCCTACCCCCTAAGCCCCGCCGCACCTAAGCACCTACCCCCTAAGCCCCGCCGCACCTAAAAGCCCCCACCCGCCGCACCTAAGCCCCTACCCCCTAAGTCCGCCGCACCCCTACACCCTAAGCCCCGACCCGCCGCACCTAAGCCCCTACCCCCTAAGCCCCGCCGCACCTAAGCCCCTACCCTCTAAGCCCCCCCGCACCTAAGCCCCTACCCCCTAACACCCGCCGCACCTAAGCCCCTACCGTCCGCCGCCAAGCCCCCACCCGCCGCACCTAAACCCCTACCCCTAAGTCCGCCGCACCCCTACACCCTAAGCCCCGACCCGCCGCACCTAACCCCCTACCCTCTAAGCCCCGCCGCACCTAAGCCCCTACCCCCTAAGCCCCGCCGCCTCCTAAGCTCCCGCCGCTTTCCCCCCGCCGCTGTCGCTAACACCTAAAGCCCTACACCCGAAGCCCCCGCCGTCCCCTACCCTAACGTCCCCGTCGATCACTTACATGCCTTCTTAGTCATCTGATCGTCCGTCCGATCCACAAGTCCTCCGTCCGGCCAGGCGTCCTCTTCCTCCGGACCCGGGGGTCTTCTCTCTTCTTTCCGCCATCTCCGCCTCTTCGTCCGGCCCCGGGGATCTTCTGTCTTCTTTCCGTCAACTTCCAGCTCCGACGTCCTCTTCACTTATCATTAACATAGAATGGACGACAAATCCACCATTCTATGTCAATGAGATGTGAGGGGCTCTTCTGATTGGTCGCTGTCTACTGCCCTCAGCCAATCAGAAGAGCCCCTCATTTCCCATTGACATACATTACCGGTATGTCGGCGATTTTATGGCCGGCCACCTGGTTCTATTTGTCGGCCCTAAAATCGCCGACACACCGCTAATGCATCTCTATGGGCAGTGAGCTCGAATTCTGATTGGTCTGCGTCCAATCAGAAATCGGGCGGACTGCCCATAGACATGCATTAGCGGTGTATCCGCGATTTTAGGGCCGACAAATAGAACCAGGTGGGCGACAATAAAATCGCCGACACACCGCTAATGTATTTCAATGGGAACAAATAAATTGAATAATAAAAAAATAAATAAAAAATAATAAAAAAATAAATAAAAAATAATAAATAATTCAATTAAAAATAATAATAAAAAAAAGAAATACATGCTAAGAATATCAGCCCTTTCAGCGGACCTGAAAGAGAACTGGGTCTCAGCCTAAATAATAAATTTAATAATAAAAAAAATAATTAAAAAATAATAAAAAAAAAAATAATTAAATAAAAATAATAATAAAAAAATTAAATATATGCTAATAATATCAGCCCTTTCAGCGGACCTGAAAGAGAACTGGGTCTCAGCCTAAATAATACATTTAATAATAAAAAAAATAATTAAAAAATAATTAAAAAATAAATAAAAAATAATAAATAATTAAATAAAAATAATAATAAAAAAATTAAATATATGCTAATAATATCAGCCCTTTCAGCAGACCTGAAAGAGAACTGGGTCTCAGCCTAAATAATAAATTTAATAATAAAAAAAATAATTAAAAAATAATAAAAAAATAAATAAAAAATAATAAATAATTAAATAAAAATAATAATAAAAAAATTAAATATATGCTAATAATATCAGCCCTTTCAGCGGACCTGAAAGAGAACTGGGTCTCAGCCTAAATAATAAATGTAATAATAAAAAAAATAATTAAAAAATAATAAACAAATAAATAAAAAATAATAAATAATTAAATAAAAATAATAATAAAAAAATTAAATATATGCTAATAATATCAGCCCTTTCAGCGGACCTGAAAGAGAACTGGGTCTCAGCCTATATAATACATTTAATAATAAAAAAAATAATTAAAAAATAATTAAAAAATAATAAAAAAATAAAGAAAAAATAATAAATAATTAAATAAAAAATAATAATAAAAAATTAAATATATGCTAATAATATCAGCCCTTTCAGCAGACCTGAAAGAGAACTGGGTCTCAGCCTAAATAATAAATTTAATAATAAAAAAAATAATTAAAAAATAATAAAAATATAAATTAAAAATAATAAATAATTAAATAAAAATAATAATAAAAAAAATAAATATATGCTAATAATATCAGCCCTTTCAGCGGACCTGAAAGAGAACTGGGTCTCAGCCTAAATAATAAATTTAATAATAAAAAAAATAATTAAAAAATAATAAATAATTAAATAAAAAATAATAATTAAAAAAAAAAATGATAATAATAATGATATTACTGCTAATAATAATGCTATTAATGCTAATAATTATGCTATTAATGCTAATAATAATGCTATTAATGCTATTATTAATGCTAATAATGCTATTATTAATGCTATTAATGCTAATAATGCTATTAATGTTATTAATGCTATTATTAATGCTAATAATGCTATTATTAATGCTATTTATGCTAATAATAATGCTATTAATGCTATTAATAATGCTATTAATGCTATTATTTATGCTATTAATGCTATTAATGCTAATATTTATCCTATTAATGGTATTATTAATGCTATTAATGGTATTATTAATGCTATTAATGCTAATAATAATGCTATTAATGCTAATAATAATGCTATTAATGCTATTAATAATGTTATTAATGCTATTATTAATGCTAACAATGCTATTAATGCTAATAATAATGCTATTAATGCTATTAATAATGCTATTAATGCTCTTTATGCTAATACTAATGCTATTAATGCTATTTTTTATGCTATTAATTCTATTATTTATGCTATTAATAATGCTATTAATAATGCTATTTATGCTAATAATAATGCTATTAATGCTATTAATAATGCTATTAATGCTATTATTTATGCTATTAATGCTAATATTTATCCTATTAATGGTATTATTAATGCTATTAATGGTATTATTAATGCTATTAATGCTAATAATAATGCTATTAATGCTAATAATAATGCTATTAATGCTATTAATAATGTTATTAATGCTATTATTAATGCTAACAATGCTATTAATGCTAATAATAATGCTATTAATGCTATTAATAATGCTATTAATGCTATTAATTATGCTATTAATGCTATTAATGCTATTAATAATGCTATTCATGCTAATAATATTGCTATTAATGCTCTTTATGCTAATACTAATGCTATTAATGCTATTTTTTATGCTATTAATTCTATTATTTATGCTATTAATAATGCTATTAATAATGCTATTTATGCTATTAATAATGCTATTAATAATGCTATTAATCCTATTAATGCTATTAATAATGCTATTCATGCTATTAATAATACTATTAATGCTATTAATGCTCATAATAATGCTATTAATAATGTTATTAATGCTATTATTAATGCTAATAATGCTATTATTAATGCTATTAATGCTATTATTAATGCTATTATTAATGCTAATAATGCTATTAATGCTATTTATGCTATTAATAATGCTATTAATGCTATTATTTATGCTATTAATGCTAATATTTATCCTATTAATGGTATTATTAATGCTATTAATGCTAATAATACTATTAATGCTATTAATGCTAATAATAATGCTATTAATGCTATTAATAATGTTATTAATGCTATTAATGCTAATAATGCTATTATTAATGCTATTATTAATGCCAATAATAATGCTATTAATGATATTAATAATGCTATTAATGCTATTAATTATGCTATTAATGCTATTAATGCTAATATTTATCCTATTAATGCTATTAATGCTATTAATAATGCTATTAATGCTAATATTTATCCTATTAATGCTATTAATAATGCTATTAATGCTATTAATTATGCTATTATTGCTATTAATGCTAATATTTATCCTATTCATGGTATTATTAATGCTATTATTGCTAATAATGCTATTAATGCTAATAATAATGCTATTAATGCTATTAATAATGCTATTAATTATGCTATTAATGCTAATATTTATCCTATTCATGGTATTATTAATGCTATTAATGCTAATAATAATGCTATTAATGCTATTAATGCCAATATTTATCCTATTCATGGTATTATTAATGCTATTAATGCTAATAATAATGCTATTAATGCTATTAATAATGCTATTAATGCTATTAATAATGCTATTAATGCTATTAATTATGCTATTAATGCTATCAATGCTAATATTTATCCTATTAATGCTATTATTAATGCTATTAATGCTAATAATAATGCTATTAATGCTATTAATAATGCTATTAATGCTATTAATTATGCTATTAATGCTAATATTTATCCTATTAATGCTATTAATATTGCTATTAATGCTAATAATAATACTATTAATGCTATTAATAATGTTATTAATGCTATTATTAATGCTAATAATGTTATTAATAATGCTATTAATGCTAATAATAATGCTATTAATGCTATTAATAATGTTATTAATGCTATTATTAATGCTAATAATGCTATTAATAATGCTATTAATGCTAATAATAATGCTATTAATGCTATTAATACTGTTATTAATGCTCATAATACTGCTAATAATGCTATTAATACTGCTATTACTGCTAATAATAATGCTATGGCTTATATTATTGCTATTGATGATGCGATTATTATTTAAAAATCTTTAAAAAAACAATAAACATATTTTAGATACCCGATGCATTTGCATCAGGCTAACAGCTATAACTACTATAATCAAATTAATGCACGTTCTAGAATCCCGATGCATTTGCATCGGGCTCACAGCTAGTCATATTAATAAAATAAAAAATGTTTGTATCAATTTGGAGGCCTCCTAAATCACAATTGGCCCTGTGGAGCATAGCATTTCTGATGGTCAGCTGAGATTTATGGCCACTTTACACACACCAACTTATCTGTCCAACTTCTGAACAACTTACTGGTTGCAGTGAAATCATGGACACATTGTTACATTTGTACACAGCCACAAAATGGAGCAATGTGTCCATGATTTCACTGCAACCAGTAAGTTGTTCAGAAGTTGGACAGATAAGTTGGTGTGTGTAAAGTGGCCCTTCTAGTTGTTTCACCTGGATTTTCCGGTTCAATTCATAAATACAGCTATCATGCCTATAATTATTTATGATTAAATTTTGTTTTTTATAGTAGGAAAATCATACATTTTTACATAAAAGATATTTTTACACCAGAGATATACATAGAATAGCTAGGATTATGAATACATCCCATAGGATCGATTCTAATGTGTATATATTTTAGATAGACACGATAGCTAAGAGGATTCAGCAATCTGATATAAAGAAATGAGAGAAAAAAAAAAACTATCTAAATCAGTCTATCAGGTTCTAAACCTGAATAAACCATCTAACAGTAACCTTTTTCAACTAATGAGACCGAATTATAAATTTTTAGCTGTTTTAAACGTATATTATTGTAATTTATTATTAGAGTAATGTAGTAATGAGTTGTAAATGCCTATAATAATAAGGTTTTGTTACATTTTTTTGCACGATCTGCGTCACAGGGGTCCTCCCCTCTGATGTCACAGATGACGTTGAGATGTTTTTTTGGGAATCAAGATCCGTTGTAAAATGTATATAAAGCAATTATCTGTGGTATATGTAATGTAACCCTAAGTAAGGTGCAAAGCTTGCACCGAAACGCGTTGGTGATTGGTCAAATAAAGAAGCAGCACATACAAGCATTGTCTTCTTTCGCATAATTTCGGGCAGCAGCGTGGACCGGAGACACTACTCCTGTTTGGTTACCTACTACTTATTAGGAAATGATCTTGAGAAATGACAATACCTCCAACTTTGTACAGCACTGCAACATCCCCCTATGTAATTGGTGTGAGAAAAACAATACAGTGCAGGACTTCACAAAAAAATGTATTGTTGCATACTGTGGGTACACCTTTAGTTGTGCGGAAAGAAAAGGCAAAGCACAACTCATTCAAAAGGTTCCTCCATTTTCTTATAACCTCTTTTTTTAGAGTCTTAGTTCTTGAAGATCCTCCATCTTCCTCAGGAAAAACAGGGATTTTTGTGTACTCACCGTAAAATCTTTTTCTCCTAGCTCATCATTGGGGGATACAGGACCATGGGTGTATGCTTTTCTGCCACTACGAGGCGACACTAAGTAGAGATTAAAATTGAGCCCTCCTTCCTGCAGTATACACCCGAGCATGGGCGTAGATATTGTTTAGTACTAAAGCAGTAGGAGAGCTGGTAATAAGGTACGAATGGTGTAAGGTACAATGCTGTGCTCGTTAGGTACACTTTACATATAGCGGTGTGCTGTGAATGAGGATGCGTTAAGGGTGGGTGCTGTGTCCCCCAATGATGAGCTAGGAGAAAAGGATTTTACGGTGAGTACACAAAAATCCCTGTTTCTCCTTCGCATCATTGGGGGACACAGACCATGGGACATCCTAAAGCAGTCCCTGGGTGGGGATTTAGCAGTGGTGGTCGGGCATCATGTGCTAGCTGCTTACAGATGCGCAACCGCTGCCTGTAAGATCTTCCTACCTAGGCTTGCATCAGCAGAGGCCTGGGTATGGATGTTGTAGTGTTTGGTGAATGTATGTAGGCTGGCCCAGGTTGCAGCTTTGCAGACCTGAGTCGCCGAAGCTTGGGTGGCGAATGGCCCATGAGGCGCCTATGACAGAGTAGAGTGTGCCTTGATTCCTTCTGGGATTGGCATTCCCCTGATGCGGTAGGCTTCCTGGATCGTGGAACAGATCCATCGTGCCAATGTGGATTTGGATGCAGCCATTCCCTTTCTAGGACCCTTAGGTATGATGAACAGTGTTTCTGTATTGCGGAAAGCGGCTGTTTGGGAGATGTAATGTCTGAGGGCCCTTACCAGGTCCAGGGTATGGAGCTGCTTTTCGATCCGGTGTATTGGAGTTGGGCAGAAGGACGGGAGGACGATGTCCTCATTAAGATGGAATTGAGATACCACCTTGGGTAAGAAAGAGGGAGAGGGGCGTAGGACGACTTTATCCTTATGGAAGGATAGGTAGGGGGGCTGATAGGATAGGGAGGCCAGCTCGGACACGCGCCTAATTGATGTAATAGAGACGAGGAAGGCGACCTTGTGCAAGAGATGGGTTAGAGGAACCTCTTTCAGGGTTCGAACGGCGTGTCTTGGAGCGCGTCGAGGACTAGGTTTAGGTCCCAGACCGCCATGGGCGTCCTGTAGGGGGGTCGTGTGTGGGAGACCCCTTGAATGAAAGTTTTGACTTGTGATTTTGACGCAATCCTGCGTTGGAGAAGAATACTTAAGGCTGAAATTTGGCCTTTGATGGAGTTCGGTGCTAGGCCCGCATCGAGGCCATTCTGGAGGAACTCCAGGATCGAGGGGATGGAGAAGAGGAGTGGGTTACGGTTGCGATCTTCGCACCACTTGAAATAGTTTTCCAGGTGCGGTAGTAGATGCGCGAGGATGATGTTTTTCGGGCGTTGATCATGGTGTTATGACCTTAGTAAACCCTGCCTGGGTCAGGACCCAGGATTTAGTCGCCATGCCGTTAAAGACAGGGCTCCCGAGTTCTGGTGGTAGAAGGGGCCCTGGGACAGGAGGTCAGACCTGTTTGGGAGTGGCCAGAGCGCGTCGGTGAGTAGCTGTACTAGCTCTGCATACCATGGTCGCCGTGGCCAGTCTGGGGCAATGAGGATTACTTGCGCCCTTTCTGCCTTGACCTTCCTGATCACTCGAGGGATTAGGGGGAGTGGCGGGAAGATGTACGGGAGCTGGAATTGGTGCCAGGGGAGGACAAGGGAGTCCACTCCTAGGGCCAGTGGGTCCCGGGATCTGGCCACGAACGCCGGGACTTTTGCATTCATTCTTGATGCATCGGGCGTTCCCCAGCGTTGGCAGTTCTGTTAGAAAACTTCCGGGTGTAGGGACCATTCTCCTGAGTCCAGTCCTTGGCGGCTTAGGAAGTTCGCTGCCCAGTTGTCCACTCCCGGGAAGTGGACTGCTAATATGATTGACCGGGTTTTTTCGGTCCATTGTAGGATGTTTTCTACTTCGTGCATTGCTGACTTGCTGCGCGTGCCGCCTTGGTGATTTATATACGCTACGGCTGTGTCCGATTGAATGCGGATGGGGCGACCAGCTATGAGATGATGGAAGTGTTGGAGTGCTAGGGAATTGCTCGCAGCTCTAAGATGTTGAGTGGGAGGGCGTGACTCTTGGGGTGTCCAGCGACCGTGAGCCGTGTGCTGAAGGTAGACGGCCCCCAGCCGAGTAGGCTGGCGTCGGTGGTTACGATCAGCCACTGGAGTGGGAGGAAGGATCTTCCTTGCGAGAGAGGATGATGGCTGTGTCCACCATTTGAGCGTTCTTTTGACTTTGGCGGATAGGCGGTGTTTTCGGTTGAGGCTGAAGGGACTTTTGTCCCAGGCCGAGAGGAGGGAGAGCTGTAGGGCTCGGAGATGTAGCTGGGCGAAGGCCTTGTCCTGAGGGAGTATGACCAGCCCTCTTGCGGTGTCTAGGGTCATACCGAGGAAGTTGACTGTCTGGGCCAGCTTTGGGGATGATTTTTCTAGGTTTATGAGCCATCCTAGGCGGGAGAGTGTGTCCGTTGTGATTCTGACGCTGTCGAGGCATGCCTGGAAGGATGGTCCCTTGATCGTCTAAGTACGGTAAGACGACGACTGCTCGTGCATGCAGGATGGTCATGACGGCCGCCATGACCTTTGTGAAGACTCTGAGTGCGGTTGCCAAGTCGAAGGGCAGGGTGACGAACTGGAAGTGGCGATTTTGTACCGCGAACCGCAGGTATCTTTGGTGGGGTGGAAAGACGGGGATGTGGAGATACGCGTCTTGTATGTCGATGGTTGCTAGGAATTCTCCTTTCTCCAAGGATGCAATTACTGAGCGTAGGGATTCCATTCTGAAATGACGAAACTTTTACAAACTTGTTGAGAAGTTTGAGGTCCAGGATGGGACGCACTGTCCCGTCGTTTTTTGGAACGACAAACAGGTTTCAGTAGTAGCCCTTGAACTGTTCGTCTACTGGTACGGTTTTATGACACCGGCTTTGAGTGAGTTGATGGCGTCGAGGAACGGTTGGGTGTTTTCCTTTGGGAGGCGGGATAGGAAGAAGCGATTTGGGGGCCAGGATGTGAATTCTATCTTGTAGCCGGACGACACCAGTTCTCTGACCCAATTGTCGTGTACGACGTTGAGCCATGAGTAGCGGAAGAGCTGAAGGCGTCCGCCTGTTATGCCGATGTCGGGCGGTTGTGGAGGGGAGTCATGTGTTAAGTTTTTGTGGCCTCCCGCCTTTAAAAGGAGTCTGTTTAGGGCGGGTCTTCCATGTTTGGTTGGTTTAAAGGAGTGTGGATAGCTTTTGTCCCCGCGGTCGGCCGACCTGCGTTCGTGCTGGCATTATTGCCGGCCCAACCTTGGTGATCCTTGGGAGGCTTGGGAGCGTGTGTTACACTGAGGGCGGCGAAAGGGCCGCTTGAACCTCTGCTGGGGGAGGAACTTGCTTTTGCCCCCTGTAGTTTCAGAGATGAGTTGGTCGAGTTTTTCGCCGAATAGCCATCCTCCCTGGTACGGTAGGTTTACGAGCGACCTTTTTGATGCTGGATCAGCATGCCAGCCCCTAAGCCACAGGATTCGGCGCATGGAGATCGCGTCTTGCTGCAGCCAGTGCGGCGCAGTTGGCTGCGTCTTTGGATGCTAGCAGGAAGTAGCGGTGTGCTTTTGCCAGCAAATCGAGTTGGTTGCTGGGTTCTGGTTGGGGTCTTGCAGCATCTGCTGAACGTCATGGATCCAGGATTCCGCTGCTCTGGCCACCCATGCTATGGCGAACAAAGGAGAGAGAGCTGCCCCTGAAGCCTCAAAGATTGAGCGCGCTAGACTGTCAAGCTGGCAGTCAATGGGGTCTTTGATAGACCAGTTATCGGAGATGGTGAGTAGGGTTTTGTTACCTAGACGCAACACTGGGGGGTCTACGGCTGGTGATTCAGCCCATTTTTTGTGTTGGTCTGGGGCAAATGGATATTTAGCTTTAAGGGCCTTGCGGCCTGCGAAGCGTTTGGCAGGCCGGTCCCAGTGTCGTTGTACAAAGCCGACGATCTCCTCAGCGTTAGAGAAGACCCGGTGAGAGCGTTTAGTGTTTGAGAACAAGAGACTGCGCTCTGGCGTGGTGACACACTCGTCTTTGATATCCAGTGTCATATTAACAGCTTCGATGAGGCTGTCAACCAGTGTCTGGATGTCCGTGGTCTCACTCTCGTAGGGTGTGTCTGGGTCTGATAGTTCGCCCTCGGAGCCTGACTCGGACTGGTGACAGGTGAGGGGGAGCGGACCTGTCACTTGATGAGCATTGGGAGATTGTTCCTGGGACGGCCTGGTATTAGTCCGTTTTTAGTGGTTACAGAGTCCGTGGGCTGCTCCCTGCTGGAGTGGGAGCGGTTACGTTTATGGGTACTGGTTGCGTGAGACTCAGACTGGACTTGCAGCATTTGGACTATGGAGTCCATCCGTTGCGACAGTATTATACCCCATGGAGCAATGTGAGGACCTGCGTCAGAGGTAGCCTCTATGGCACTTTCAGGTTCACAGTCCTTACAAAATTGTGACGTATGCTTGCGCGGGAGCGTGGCCTGGCAGCTAGTGCATGATGCCTTGTTCCCTGCGCTGCTTTTGTCCTTGGACGGTTTTGGATCTGCCATTGCTACCAGATTACTGTCAGCAATGGCACTGCGGTGTCCTAACTGGCTTGTAATGAGGGCAGGGGTGGGTATCTGCAGGAAAGAGGGTCTCCTATGGAGCTTACCCGTATCCTGTGTCCCCTGCTATGCGTCCCTGAGGTGCTGAGGTCTTTTCCTTGAAGAGGCACCGGAACAAAAGGATTGTGACCTGAATGTGTCCCTGGGTAGTATGTGGGCTTTGTTGGCTCCCCCTGTGAGAGGGCTAAGCCCACCCTACTACAGCATGTCTCCATGGGGGATAGTTAGGTATCAGCCCCAGGTTTATTACCTGAGGGCTGTACCTTTGTGCAGCTGCAGTGTGTTAGCTGCTTTGTTTGATTTTCGTGCCGGTTTTGGGGCGTGTTTTTGTGGGCTGTGGACCTTGTATAGGCTATAGCCTGGTGCCTGCACTTTATTGTGCCCCTGGGCCATGAGTAGACATGCTCACTCTCCAATCGCGGTGTTATGGGCGTGGGCTTGTTCCTTCCCCTTGTATTACTGGCTGGGCGGTGATTGCGGCCTGGACCTGAATGGCACGCTCAGTGGCCAATGGGAGCACCGCTGGTCGCGTCATCGCAACGCCCCTATGACGCGGGGGTGAAGCGTGCGCGCTCGCGGTCCAATGTGCTGGGGCTGTGGGCGGCGCTGGAGCATAGGCTCAGACCGGGCCTCGATTAATTGCGGCACCGGGAGCGCGCCGGGTAGCTGCGATGCGGCCCCCCTGTGGTTGGTGCGGCTCCTGGGCTGTGCGCACACCCTACTTACCGGCGGTGCGCGTCCCAGCCTGGGGCCGCCGCGTTGGGGCATCTGGGGGCCTCAGAGACCATTCTCCTGGGTCTTCCTAGGACGCTGAGGGTCCTGCTGCACCAGAGCCCTTAGGGATGGCTTGGTGAGCAGGATGTGCTAGGTGCTGTGATTCCTCACCTGCCTCCTTTGCTGGAGGAGGTGGGAATAGACATGTAGCCGTTGCTTTGCTTGGTGCCCTCTGGGCCCAGTGCATCCCCTTGTCCTGTGGGGTGATGACATGGTGCCCTATGTGTGCCAGTGACCAGTGCATCCCCTGTCCTCAGGAGGGTGCAAGTCTGCGTGACGGCTACTGGTGGCTCCACCCAGGAGAGCGGGGTCCCTTTATAAGGATCGTCCCCGTGAGCTGCCCTCGTCTTCCGTGCTAGTAAAAATTAGGTGAAATTGAGGTATGTGTGGTTACAGACCGCATGTGCCTCCGCGACACCAATGCTAAAAACTGAATATCTACGCCCACGCTCGGGTGTATACTGAGGAAGGAGGGCTCAATTTTAATCTCTACTTAGTGTCGCCTCCTAGTGGCAGAAAAGCATACACCCATGGTCCTGTGTCCCCCAATGATGCGATGGAGAAAACAAAACAATACTATACTTGATGAGCATGTTCCCTTATCTTTTCCCGGATAGATTTAAGCATGGTTGTTGACCCTTGAGTACATGGTGTATCTAAATACATGTATTTTGAGCGAAGAACCATTTTTGTTATTGTTTCATTGCAATTTGCACCATTTTACTTTTACAGACTCTGTTTCTCAGTACATTCAACTTTAATTTAGTCTGTGGCCATAAATCAGCTGAGAAACAGCGTTAGAAAAAGATGGAGAAAAAACAAAGAAAAAAAAAAAAAGTTACAAGCTTTCTTGTTAAAGGGAACCATCCATGTGCTTTTTTGTTTAAACCACCCCCAATGTTATTTAGATTATATTGTTCATTAATAACCTTTAAAAATAAAAATATAGTTATATTTATCCACCAAAAGCATTTTAGATACTAGATGTTTTCATCAGCTAGCTGACGGCTACAAGTCAAGCAGTCATCGGGCTAGTTAACATGTCACTGAAATTCATCTAATGCTCTGTATAAAGGACCTGTGTGTTGTCACGACCATGTGACCGTAATTGGGAGGAGCAAAAAAAAAGCTAAATTTGCATGACTGTAGACTTCGCTCCACCAATTATAGTCACATGGCTGTGATATCACAAGTCCTTTCAGCATTATATAAAATTCAGAATTTAGTAACATGTTGGGTTACTCCTAACCACCCAGATAACTGCTTCAGCAACTAGCTAATGAAAACATCCAAGCATCTAAAATGTTTTTTTTGGGATCAATACAATAATTTGAAGAAAAAAAAAAAAGGCTTACTAATCAACACTACATGATCTAAATAATATTGGAGTGGTTTAATAACAAAAACGTACATCACCGATTCCCTTTTATGATCATCAGAATAAACTCACTGGTGGATTTTCAGATGTTGGTGACTTTCTCTGGTTATTGAAGCTTTCTTCACAAACTGGCCAGCACTTCTGTCCATAAAATAGCTGCTTATGGAGAAGTATGTGACCAGACTGTCCACCTGTTCAAATTGTAAAACACACCTTGTATGAGAAAGCCGTTCTTTCGTCTGGTCACATGCTCCTCCATCAGCAGCCATTTTATGGACAGAACTGCTGGCCAGTTTGTAAAGAAAGCTGCAATAACCAGAGGAAGTGGCCGACCTCTAACTGAAATCCGTCACGAGTTCGTTCTGACAGTCTAAGGGCCCTTTCACATCAGTTTTTTTCAAATCGCGGCAGATGTGGTGAAAAAACGCATCTGCCGGTATACCGCATACGCTGCACTTGCGGCGCGGTTGCGGTAAACGCCATTTCAAGGTTAGGCGAACTTGCGGCAGGTGCAGGCAAGTGCGGTTTTGCCGTATTCGGCACTTTCAACACCGCAAAAAATATGCTGCTAGCTGCGATTTTTTTTTGTACAGCCACAAGTGCTTGATGTCAGTAAAGTGCAGATGTCGCCAGATCTGCTGCGAATTACATTTTACCGCTGACCGTGAAAGCGCTTAACAAGAAATTTTGTTAGGTATTTTCCTACCTTTTTCTGGGCTCTTTCTCATCTGATATATGGCCTTAGACTTTATTAGAGTTGAGCGTGTCAAAAAAACAATGAGCGTGGGAAAATATGCTGCAAAAATGCACAGAACGCATGCAAGAAAAAAAAATATTGGTCCCAAAACATGGTCAATCCTTTAAAGGGTAAGTGTACTTTCAAGTGGCTGTTTAGTTTGAGTACATTAGAAATAACTTTACAAACGACCATTATATGATTTGTATCCTGCATGTTCACCTGTAGACTCTCTAATATTGCTAGATACTGGAGGGAGGAGATGCACAGCACAGAGAGGGATTCCTGGAGCTCTTCATTCTTTTTTAATAGTACACAGAGATGAGCTACAACAGCATGGAAGAAATTATACAGCAGAGCCGAGATGTGGGGATGTGAATTAGAAACATAAATCATAACACTTTCTTTTTCTGCCTGTTTCCTCTCCCTGCTCCTCTCTATTTGAGCTGTGTCACATGGCACCAGCGGTTTATCTGGTCTGAGAATTACAGATTTGAGCTGCTTTTCCAGACTGTATGGTAAGATCAGGAGACATGAATAGTAGTATCTGATAACCATGTGATATATCTGATCAGGGAAATCAGCTTCCTTCTAAACTTCCTTATATTCACCTGCACTATTGCTTTATGCAAAGTCTCATCTTAAAAAGAAAAAAAGTTGGCACACTTAATGGTATGCAAGTATACAGCCATTCATTATGTCACGTTATGAGATTTTAAGAATTAATCACAGTTGAAGTGCAAAACTCGGATAACATTTCATGCAAGATTAGACTTATTAGCGTTTTAATCAACGTTTATTTCCTTACATTTAATGGAAACAAAACAGTTGATAAAACGTTTGCATCACAAGGAAAATGTGTTTAGTTTTTTTTTTGCCTGTAATGAGCACGTTTCACAATGACACAGAAAGCTGTGAGAGATAGACAGTGACCTTTGACTAAAGGTAGTACAAAGAAACAGATATCAAGGAAGTAAAGCACTGCCCTGGCGTTACCAAATATTGGTCCAAATGTACAAAAAATAAGCACGAATGTGCTAAATTCTTCAAAATTTCTGCAAGTGCGAGGGGACAAACTAAAAGGATTTCCTTAAATGAATATCCAACTAAAAATAAAGGTACAAAATAAAGATTTTCGCTAGCATGTGTAAATTATTGAGCTCTCAAACGCAAAATCAATTGCAGTTATCCCCATACCTCCCACTGTTTGCTGTTGTATTGCAAGACCACTTTATACATAAAAATAAAGCTGTAGTCCAATTATCAAGTCTACTATACGGCTGCTGTAAAATGCAGCCATGATGAAAAGTAAAAAGTCATTCCAGATAGAAATATTTTGCCTGAGGGAAAAAACAATGAATTTAGAATGGTAAACCCCTCCCCCGACCTCTGACATAAGTGCCCATATGTCCTCCATGTCCTTGAGAGAAGGGGGGACCCTGGTGAGGGGATGCCCACGCCGGTCTGTGCATTATAGCGGGTAAACCAAGATGTTCTGGTACATTAGTGCTGAAGCCAAAATTAGGCATTTTTGTTGGCAAGTTACGATTGTCCAACCCTGCAGGGAGATTGTTTCCCAAAAGCATCGTTGGGCTTTGACTATACTCAAATCTGTGGTCTTTGTCACCACTGAACAACATGGAGCCAGCACTGAGGTAGCTGTCCCTGTAAGTGGTGGCAGAGTTACAAAAGGGTTCAGGAAAAGCCGTATGTGTTGGGAGCTGGTTACTGATCTGAGATGAAGTACTGTAGTTGTCGACGGGTGGATTTTCAAGATGTCCTTCCAAAACAGCAACACCAGGCACATTAGCAGCCATGTCACTGCTGTATGTGGATGGCAGAAAAGTTTGTCCAAAATTTTCAGAGCAGTCTGGTGCCTTCAGAAAAGATGACCCCCCAGTGTAATCTGTACCAATATTGTCCTCTTCCTGAGCCTGATGATGAGCAATAATCTCTAAGAGTGCTGTCTCCACTTGTGCATGAGAGTCACCAGCAGGCATGCTGGCATTCTGTACCTGCTGCCTCTCTGTCCGGTAATCAAGGTCTTCCTCACACACAGGAGGTGGTTCTGGTGGCTCAGGAGGCCGCTGATCTGGAGGCAAGATGTGAGGAAGCTTTTGTTCATTTGGTAGATCTTTCAGCGTTGGCTCAAGACTGGACTCACTGGCATCTTCAACTGCATAAGGAAGAAAAAAAATAAGAGACTTTTTTTTTTAGACAATAGGGGCTATTTATCAAACTAAAGTCACACAATGTGATTATAAAAAGGGTCTTTCATGACTTGCTCCATATTTATGACTAGAAATAAGCACAATGCTATTGAATTGGGAGGGCAGTCTCTGTGCCTGTCTCCCCTTGTGCGCTCTCTCTTACTTGTGCCTTTCTCTGCTCTGTGTGCTCTCAGCCCGTGTGTGCTCTCAGCCTCTGTGTGCGCTGTCTCTCCCTATGACTCTGCCTCCCCCTGTGCCCCTGCCTCCCATGTCCCTGCGTCCAATCACTGAGCCACCAATACAATGCTCACCACCGAGCCACCAATACAGTGCTCACCACCGAGCCACCAATACAGTGCTCACCACCGAGCCACCAATACAGTGCTCACCACCGAGCCACCAATACAGTGCTCACCACCGAGCCACCAATACAGTGCTCACCACCGAGCCACCAATACAGTGCTCACCACCGAGCCACCAATACAGTGCTCACCACCGAGCCACCAATACAGTGCTCACCACCGAGCCACCAATACAGTGCTCACCACCGAGCCACCAATACAGTGCTCACCACCGAGCCACCAATACAGTGCTCACCACCGAGCCACCAATACAGTGCTCACCACCGAGCCACCAATACAGTGCTCACCACCGAGCCACCAATACAGTGCTCACCACCGAGCCACCAACACAGTGCTCACCACCGAGCCACCAACACAGTGCTCACCACCGAGCCACCAACACAGTGCTCACCACCGAGCCACCAACACAGTGCTCACCACCGAGCCACCAACACAGTGCTCACCACCGAGCCACCAACACAGTGCTCACCACCGAGCCACCGATACGTGCTCACCACCGAGCCACCAATACAGTGCTCACCACCGAGCCACCAATACAGTGCTCACCACCGAGCCACCAACACAGTGCTCACCACCGAGCCACCAACACAGTGCTCACCACCGAGCCACCAACACAGTGCTCACCACCGAGCCACCAACACAGTGCTCACCACCGAGCCACCAACACAGTGCTCACCACCGAGCCACCAACGCAGTGCTCACCACCGAGCCACCAATACAGTGCTCACCACTGAGCCACCAATACAGTGCTCACCACTGATCTACCAATACAGTGCTCACCACCGAGCCACCAATACAGTGCTCACCACCGAGCCACCAACACAGTGCTCACCACCGAGCCACCAACACAGTGCTCACCACCGAGCCACCAACACAGTGCTCACCACCGAGCCACCAATACAGTGCTCACCACCGAGCCACCAATACAGTGCTCACCACTGAGCCACCAATACAGTGCTCACCACTGATCTACCAATACAGTGCTCACCACTGAGCCACCAATACAGTTGCTCACCACTAAGCCACCAATACAGTGCTCACCACCGAGCCACCAACACAGTGCTCACCACCGAGCCACCAATACAGTGCTCACCACGAGCCACGATAGTGCTCACCACGAGCCACCAATACAGTGCTCACCACCGAGCCACCAATACAGTGCTCACCACTCGAGCCACCAATACAGTGCTCACAACCCGAGCACCAACACAGTGCTCACCACTGAGCCACCAACACAGTGCTCACCACCAGCCACCAATACAGTGCTCACCACTGAGCTACCAATACAGTTCTCACCACTGAGCCACTGTACAGTGCTAACCACTGAGCCACCATACAGTGCTAACCAATCACATCAGCTGCTAGTGGTATTGAAATGTGGCGCCAATACCGCTAGTAGCTGAGCAGCGCTGTATTGGAGGCCAGCTTTAAATCTCGCAGCCAATACTGCACTGTCAGCTGATTAGTCGCGCACAGCCTACGCACGAACTGCACCTGCGTAAGTGAAAGTGCCACGGTGCATTCTGGGATTCGTGTACAGCGCCGAACTGGCAATTATTATTTAGATGCGTTTCAAGCACTTTCTGAGCTTGTCCAATAAGGGGTTGTGGCTTCCCTAAAATGGGGCACTACTTAACGTGATACAATGGTACCAAAAGATGATTTTGGTGTGCGTTTTGAGTAAGCGAAGACTGTTCACCAAGACAGTCTTCGATGCACTAGATTTATCAAACGGCAGGAACCATTACAAAATTAGGACATGTTAAGATGGTCTCTTAAGTCTGTACAACCTAAGAATTAGTATTGATAAACATGCTCCAATATTGTACATCTAAAGCCATATTCAGACCAGGCAGAATTGGAGCAGATGTGTGATTTAGATTCAACACTGACAATTCACATACTACATGCCTCACATGTAAATGATGTGGTAGTAAAAGGAGTTGTCCACCACTGACTACTAAGTGTCCCAGTTAAATTATATTGAAAAAAAACACCAGCCTATATCATGTGACTTCAGTCAATAAGTTACAGTTCACTGGCTGCAGCCTTTAACTAAAGCTACAGAATACTAAAGCGCTGTACCCGATCAGTGTCCATTATTTGGATGCAGTGGTTGAAATGACCACTGGGAAACAGTGCCAGTCTGGGAGAAGCACACATATAAGTTTAACAATGCACTATAGCAGGTAAAAAAGAGCTGGCTTGTAGTGGGCAAGTTCTGGAAAACCCTATAGAGTAGAACAATCTGCACTGGGGTGGGGGGATAGGAGCACACCTTGCTTGGTGTACACGCTAATGGTTTATATAGTGCGTATGTTCTTCCATTATCGGTGAATGTTTCTCCTGTTGCTCAGTATCCTGCTCCCTCACAATACATCGCAACAAACGTACAGTGGCCATGTCACTACAGCGGGACTGCCTGAGCCTCTGTACCATGGGCGATCACCCCAGTCAGCACATGGCGCTGCAGAGCTGTCAACTCAAACAGTATGGACTATTGAAAGAAGCTGGCTAAAAATCACATTAAGATTTTAATAACAGTCAGAAAACTAAATGAGTTTCGAGAATAGGCCTGGCTTTAAAACACATTCTCTATTTTAACTGTACAAGAGGTCACATTACATACCAGTAGGCGAAGGACTGGGAGGTCGCAGGGGATTTAGGGTCTCCTCATCTTCCTTGTTCTCAGTAGCCACCTCTGCTACTTCAGCGCCTTGTTTTAACTCCTGTTCTTTTAACAGCTGAGACAATAAGACGGCAAAGGTGCTTTGAACAGTCGTTTGAGACGCTTCTCCTGTATTCTTAGGTAATGTCAATGCTGTCATTGAGGCCAGCTCAGGAGCGGGTGCTGCAGCTGGAAGAAGGGGCTCTTCTTTAGATTCGGATGCTTTATTAGTTGATGCTAGGATGCCAGCTGGAAGATTCAGATTATTCAGCTGCTGCTCAGTTTCAGGGTTCACCTTAATGTTCATAACCTGGGCAAACTGTGCCATACTGACACTAGACTGAGACTGCAGTAAGTTAAGCAATATAGCCATTTGATTCTGGCTCAGCTGCTGACCACCACTTAAGAGACCTTGAAAAACAAAGTATAAAAATCAATCAAAACAAAGATCATTGAATCTATGGTGAGAACTTGGCTTCAAAGTCTTCATTTGATTAGTTTTAGTAACATGCTGACTTCCACTCTCTTACAAAATGTAATTCTCCAAACATAAATCATATAATTTAGATTTTCCCAAAAGTCACAAATACAATGTAACCCCTGAATTAAAATGTAGACCAGATTTTCAAGTTTTCACATACATTATGGGTTCTGGCCATCTTCTCTACAAGGACCACTTCCCTAGAACATTACTCTTGTATGCAATTTTGCATTCAACTGAAAATATTTTCTGCTATCAATAACAACCTAGGTGTTAGAGATGGAAGGAAAAAGCCAGCAAAAATGACAGTGAAGTAATGAACATATGTGGCACTGTGCTTAATGCCTTATAGATCCCATCATCTCACAGGTGTCATTGTACCTTGATAATCAATCAATCATTATCATGGCTGATTGATGTAAAACAAAAGCAGATTAAAGTCCTCCAACTTTAAAAGGGCCTTCCCACATTTTAACTAAAATTTGTTTGGCCTCACGTGTACTTAAAAACAGTATTTACCATATTTTTTGATTATTTTCAAGAGGCACCAGATTATAAGAGGCATCACAAATTTGGTGACGGAAAAAAGAAAAAAAAAATGTTTAAATGGGGGCCGTCTTATAATGCCAGAGTCAGTCTTACAATCAGTGTATATGTCCCCTATCCTGGTAGGTCCCTTACATGACTCCCCATCCTAGTATATATGTCCCACATCCTTGTAAATGCCTCATATCCTGTACTCACCATGCTTATCGAGGGGGTTCCAGTGGTGGAGCAATGGTGCAGGAGGCAGGGTCCATGGAGAATGTGGGCAATGGGACAAAGCTCTGGGACCAGAGCTGTGGGGGTGTCGTGGTGGTGGCCGCCATTTTCTGTGTTCTTGCAGGCATAGGTAAGCTGCAACTCTGCCCTTGTGGTTCAGGACTTCTGCAAGATGGCCACGGAGCTGGCGCATGTGCAGGTCAAGAGCCGCAGCCATTTTCTGGGAATCCTGGGCTGTAGAGGAAGAATCCCAGCTTGCCTACGCCTGCAGGAACCTGGAAAGTGGCGTCCGCTACCGCTGCGACACCCCCGCAGCTCAGTCCCACAGCCTCCATGGACCTGGCCTCCAGCAACACCGCTTGAACACCGCCACTTCCCCCTCGGTGAAAAACACAAGATTCGAATTATAAAACGCTCCCCCATTTCCCTCCCCAATCTGGAAGGTAAACAAAGTAATCACCAAATTCTTTCAAATGTCATGCAAAACCTTTTAAGTCCTATTTATGATAAGGTTTATATTACCTTTAAAAGAAAGTGCATCTATAATTGATCCATGTTGTGGACCACATATACAAAACATTATTCTTACCTAATCCAACACCAGGAAATCCCTGAGTTTTTTGAGAAGATGCCTGTGTGCCCTGGGGTGTGCTATTTCTGCTATCATCCAGACCCACAGACATGTCTTTTCTTGGTAATTTTGGCGCTATTACATCATCAACCATGCCCATTTGTTTCTGTCTTCTTCGCTTTTTACTCCATAATTCATGGCAATCTTGCCAAAGAGGGAGGCTGTATGTAAAAAAAATATCAATAAAATAGTTACTATACAAATATAGAATAAGAGACAAATGTCATTCCACGTTTTGTATTAAATAAGTTCATTTATCACTTCTTAATGAGCCCCGATACGTGTTTTTGCAGCAATCATAAAAAGGGCCTTATTTCTCAGAGTCACTTTTATTAAATGGTCCTAGCAGGGGTTCTGTATGAACGCTGTTTTGGGGGGATTTAGGGGCCAGATTTATCATCTGCATATTTTTTAATTCTTTATTTTGAAATTTTTTTTCATCAAACATAAAAACAAGCTCCATCATGGGGATATTACATGTGGGGAGAACTCACATGTCCAGATAATCTTCTACTATACACTAAAGGGGGGAGAAATAGCGCAAAATAGGGTCTTAACTGTGTGATAAATGGTCATATAGATGTGTGTTGTGCTCACCTTTTTAGGTTGTGCCCAGTCACAACACCATAAATGCATATCCGGCTGCTGCCCCACCCAGTAAAAATGATGATCTCCAAAGTAAGAGAAAGGGATTTTTTCGTGCGCTGCCTCCAGACAATAGGCGATCCAAATATTATCCAAACTGTTCTTTATTACTCGACGCGCTTCGTGAGAATTTCTCACTTCCTCAGGAGTTACACAAAGTTACTTTGTAAACAAAGGAAGCTAGTGTAGCATTCAGGTTGCAATCCAAACAGATTCAATAAGGGGCGAACGGATATAAAAGAAGCTATTGCAAAAATCAATCTTCGATGTAAACAATATGCATCAATAATAAGGAACCATCATTAAGGCTATACCCTCAGAGCTGGAGAGGGGGGGAAAGGAAGAGACTCGAACACCACGTCACCAATATACCATTACAGGGGGCCGGAAATAAGAACTGGTCTGCACAGGAAATGAGTAGTACACCATAAGGCATCTAAGCTTTCCTATATTTTTTTATTCAGGGGTTCCATATTTTAAAGAAGCAGTCATGTGTAAAGGTCTCCCAGCTAGATAATTCCTCCAGTCTATAAAGGTCTTTCATTTTATCCAACCCTTCCACCCCTGTCGGCGGAGATGTTAGTTTCCACTTCATTGATATCAGGTATTTAGCCGCCCCTGCCATCAACAGAGCTAACCTGTTTTTTTTAGTTTTACAGTTTTCAGACAGAAGTGGTAAGAAAACCTCCGCAGCAGTGAGGTCTTATCTAATTGGGCCCAGATCTCGTAGCGTTCATCTGCATATTTTTTAAGTCACTTTTCTTATTTGACTTCTGGTGATCAGACAGGGCCATATTAGCATTATCAGACTGATTAAAATGATACCTGAAGTAAAGAAATCCATTTTATAGATTTTCTTTAATCCGTGTTTGAAGTTTCTTCTCATATCTTTGTGCATTGGGCGTCCTGTGAGACAAGACAGGTGAAAGGTGTTCAGCTCTCTTTCAGCCCCTCTGCTGGCTCTGGGTGTTGTTTCTTCAGCCTTATTTGATAAATTTGGCGTTGGAGCATTCCTGGCCGCAGACAGCACTTACCCAGATCACACTCATGGTGGGTTTCAGGAATATGGCCTCGGCAACACATGCGCAGATTGCTCAGTGCCACCGACACCATTTTACCAAATCCCACCATGAGATTAATATGTGCATGCACTGCTGCCATTTTCGTTTTGCTCACCATGAGAACTATCTGCACAAGCGTTGCTCGAGGCTAGGACTGCGCCAGCATTAAATTTAAAAGGACACCCAGAGGCAGCAGAGGGGCCAGACAGTAGCTGAAAACGCCAACCACACTCCCTCTCCCCACAGGCCCACAATGCACAAGGGAAAGAAAACTTCAAACACAGACTAAAGACATTCTACAAAACAGATTTCTTCACTTCAGGTACCATTATACTTAGTATGATGGCGGTAACATGGCCCTGTCTGAACTTTACTTCATAAAATCCTGCCGACAGGTTCTCTTTAAAAAATCTGAAAAAGCCACAATGAATAAAGATCAAAAAACAAAACCACAATAAAGACTTGGTGGGGAGAGAGGCAAGCAAGTGGTTTGGTGAGTTTGCAGCAAATCAAACAGTCACTAATTGAAGGGACACTGTCAGGTCATTTTTCAGTATGATACTAATATTACCCTGGAAGTGTGCCTGGGCAGACCTCTTCGAAACATGTAAAATCATTATTGTACCCTCTATAGCAGGGGTGGGGAACTCCAGTCCTCGAGGGCCGCAAACAGTTCAGGTTTTCACGATTTCCTTAGTATTGCACAGGGATTGGAATCATCACCAGTGCAAGTGATTATGTTATCACCTGTGCAATACTAAGGAAATCCTGAAAACCTGCACTGTTTGCGGCCCTCGAGGACTGGAGTTCCCCACCCCTGCTCTATAGTTTCCATGTTATCACCATTGTCAGACCCTGCAGAGAGCTGCTGCGTTAGTCCTGTCCCATTATAAGCAGAGACAATTAGTCCTGTGCTGTATAAACTCATGTAATTATGCATTCCCTCTCTGCAGCTCTCTCCTCCCTTTGCTAACAGTGCAATGTCAGGTTTCATTTACAGGTCTGTTCAGTTGAGATCACCACTGAGGGAGAGCTACTGCAGGTCTGCCTTATCTAGACTACATCTGCTCTGTAAAGCAGATACCCTGCTGTGCTGTGACAGTTTCTGTGTTGTACAGTTGTGGCCAAAAGTATTGACACCCCTGCAATTCTGTCAGATAATACTCAATTTCTTCATGAAAATGATTGCAATCACAAATTCTTTGGTATTATTATCTTCATTTAATTTGTCTTCAATGAAAAAACACAAAAAGAATTGTCCTAAAGCCAAATTGGATATAATTCCACATCAAACATAAAAAAGGGGGTGGACAAAAGTATTGACTCTGTGAGAAAAATCATGTGATGCTTCTCTAATTTGTGTAATTAATAGCACCTGTAACATACCTGTGGCACCTAACAGGTGTTGGCAATAACTAAATCACACTTGCAGCCAGTTGACATGGATTAAAGTTGACTCAACCTCTGTCCTGTGTACTTGTGTGTACCACATTGAGCATGGAGAAAAGAAAGAAGACCAAAGAACTGTCTGAGGACTTGAGAAATCATATTGTGAGGAAGCATGAGCAATGTCAAGGCTTCAAGTCCATCTCCAAAGACCTGAATATTCCTGTGTCTACCGTGCGCAGAGTCATCAAGAAGTTTAAAGCCCATGGCACTGTGGCTAATCTCCCTAGATGTGGACGGAAAAGAAAAATTGACAAGAGATTTTAACGCAAGATTGTGCGGATGGTGGATGAAGAACCTCAACTAACATCCAAACAAGTTCAAGCTGCCCTGCAGTCCGAGGGTACAACAGTGTCAACCCGTACTATCCGTCGGCATCTGAATGAAAAGGGACTGTATGGTAGGAGACCCAGGAAGACCCCACTTCTTACCCCAAGGCATAAAAAAGCCAGGCTGGAGTTTCCCAAAACGTACCCGAGAAAGCCTAAAACGTTTTGGAAGAATGTTCTCTGGTCAGATGAGACAAAAGTAGAGTTTACAGGAGAAAAAAAAAGAGAATTTTGTTTACTTACCGTAAATTCTTTTTCCTTTAGTCCTTAAATCTGGGAGACCCTGACATCGGGTGTTATATGCTGCCCCCTGGAGGTCACACCAATTATAGGAGAGTTTTCTCCTCCTTCTCCTCTGCAGCATATACGCCCCCTGCAGGAATACTGTCAGTTTGGTATATAAGCAGGAGGAGGAAAACAGTGCACTGTAAAACAAATCCAGGCCAACCAGGCCTAACAGGAAAAGTATAAGGCCAGAACAATGGCCAACAGTGAGAACTATGTGCTGTACAAGAGACGCAGGTACGCCCATAGGGCAAAGGGGTGGGTGCTGGGTCTCCCAGATTTAAGGACTAAAGGAAAAAGAATTTACGGTAAGTAAACAAAATTCTCTTTTTCCTTGTCGTCCAAAATCTCGGAGACCCTGACATCGGGACGTCCAAAAGCAATCCCTGGGTGGGAAAAAACCACTGCACCCTAAAAGGCAACTCAGACATTTACAGGTGGGCAACAGCCGCCTGGAGAACGAGTCTGCCCAGACCTGCATCCGTTGAGGCATGAACATGTACCTGGTAATGTTTAGAAAATGTGTGTAGGCTTGACCAAGTGGCGGCCTGACACACCTGTTGGGCTGAGGCTTGGTGCCGAAAAGCCCAAGAAGCGCCCACAGCCCTGGTGGAATGCGCCTTGAGTCCCGTCGGGGGCGACGTGTGCGAGACCGAATAGGCCTCTAATATGGCCGTCCTGATCCAACGGGCAGTCGTGGCCGCGTCCGGCCGTGAGAACAAAGAGAGAGTCAGTCTGACGCAGAGGAGCTGTGCGAGACAAATACACTCTCAGAGCCCTGACCAAGTCCAAGTTGTGGAGGGCCTTTTCTAACCTGTGAACCGGGTTTGGACAAAAGGAAGGAAGAGAAATGTCCTGTTTGAGGTGGAAAGGTTAGACCACCTTTGGGAGAAAGGAAGGAACGGGACGCAGGACAACCTTGTCCTGATGTACCACCAAGAAGGGAGGCTTGCATGACAACGCCGCCAAATCTGACACCCGCCAAAGCGAGGTGATAGCCACCAAGAATGCCACCTTTTGCGAAAGGGTGGACAAGGGAATATCCGTTAACGGTTCTAGAGGACGCTTGTAGGGTGGGACAATGTGGGCCACCCCTTGCATAAATGTGCGAACCTGTGGGAGCCTAGCCAGACTCTTGGAATAAAGGACAGAAAGAGCTGAAATCTATCCTATCAGAGAGCTTAGGGAAAGACCAGTGTCTAGACCCGACTGAAGAAACAAGAGTAACGTAGGCAAGGAGAAGGGCCATGGGGAGTGGCCTTTAGCAGAACACCAGGAGAGAAAAATTCTCCACGTCCGGTGATAAATTTTCAGCGAGGCAGGCTGACGATCCTGTTTCATGGTGTCCTGAACTTCCCGGGGAAGACCCGATTGTGTCAGGATTCAAGGGCCAAACAGTCAACCTGAGTGCCGCAGAATTGTGGCGGAAGAATGGACCCTGAGAGAGAAGGCCTGGACGATCTGGAAGACTCCAAGGTTTGCCGTCGGCGAGTTGGAGCAGATCCGGGAACCAGGCTCTCCTGGGCCAATTGGGTGCGATTAGAATCACACGGTGACATTCCGCCCTTATCTTGCGGAGCACCCGAGGTAACAGGGCCAGAGGTGGGAACACGTATGGCAGGCGAAACTGAGACCAATCCTGGACCAGTGCGTCTGCTGCCAGAGCCCTGTGGTCGTGGGCGCTGGCTATAAATGCCGGAACCTTGTTGTTGAGGAATGACGCCATCAAGTCGACATCCGGAGTCCCCCACCGCCTGCAAATGGCTTGGAATACTTCAGGGTTCAGAGACCATTCGCCAGAGTCCATGCCTTGACGGCCGAGATAGTCCGCTTGCCAGTTGTCCACACCCGGAATGTGGACCGCGGAGATGATGGAGCCTGTGGCCTCCGCCCAGGATAGTATCTTGTGGACCTCCAGCATCGCCAGGGTGCTGCGAGTGCCTCCCTGATGATTGATGTAAGCGAAGGCCGTCACGTTGTCCGACTGGATCCTCACCTGGCGGCCGCTCAGAAGGGACTGAAACGCTAGAAGCGCCAGATAAGCCGCCCTGATTTCCAGAATGTTGATGGGAAGGGAGGACTCCACCGGAGACCATGTACCCTGAGCCCTGTGGTGAAGGAACATCGCTCCCCAGCCGGCGAGGCTGGCGTCCGTGGTGACCACCGACCATGACGGCGGGATAAGGGATCGACCCCGAGACAGGGACGGGTATGCCAGCCACCACTGGAGAGATTCCCTCGTTTCGGGGGACAGGGAGATCTTGTGATCCAAGGTCCTCGGATTTTTGTCCCAGACTCGAAGGATCTCCAGCTGAAGAGGACGCAGATGGAGTTGTGCGAATGGGACTGCTTCCATCGAGGCCACCATCTTTCCTAGGATCTGCATCAGGCGCCTGATGGAGTACGAGCGAGGTGGGAGGATGGAGCGTACTCCCACTTGGAGTGAGACGGTCTTCTCGTGAGGCAGTCGCACTAGAGCTGCTCGAGTGTCGAATTGCATCCCCAGATACACGAGACTCTGGGTGGGTACGAGAACCGACTTCGGAAGGTTGACGATCCAGCCAAACTTCCTGAGAGTCGACAGAGTAGTGGAACGGCCTGCAAGCAATCCTGATGCGAGAGTGCCTTGACAAGGAGGTCGTCCAGATAAGGGTTGACCAACAGCCCTTGAGAGTGAAGTATGGAGACCACTGAGGCCATCACTTTGCTGAATACTCGTGGGGCGGTGGCCAAGTCGAAGGGGAGGACCATGAATTGGAAATGGTCGTCCCCAATCGCAAACCGCAGGAACCTTTGGTGAGCTGGGGCGATGGGGATGTGGAGGTATGCATTCTTGATGTCTATGGATGCTAAGAATTCCCCTTGAGACATCGAGGCTATCACTGAGCGCAGTGATTCCATGCGAAAATGTCTCACTTTGACGTGCTTGTTGAGGAGCTTTAGGTCTAGAACGGGGTGAATGGACCCGTCCTTTTTGGGCACAATGAAGAGATTGGAGTAAAATCCCTGAAACCGTTCCCTTTCGGGAACTGGGACGATGACTCCTTCCCGTTTTAGGGCCTCCAGCGCTTGATGAAAGGCGTGGGCCTTGGCGGGAGGGGGTGATGTCATGAAGAAACGGCTTAGAGGGACTGAGTGTAGTTCTATGAAGTAGCCGTGAGTGACAATATCTCGCACCCATTGGTCTAGGATGTCGTAAAGCCAAATGTCCCGGAACTGGGACAATCTGCCCCCGACCCGGGGTGCGGAGCTAAATCCGGGCGAGTCATGCAGAGGCCGTCTTGGACGGCTTCTGACCAGAAGACTTTTGCTGGCGAGAACGCCAGGCGGCACCCTGGCCTTGGGAGGGCTGGGACTTGTCAGAACGAAATGTCCTGTTGGTGGAGGAGGGCTGTCTGGAGGACCAGCCAGGGGAACGAAATGGACGAAAGGAACGAAACCTGGCAGGTTTCTGCTGCGCAGGTTTGTTTCCTTTTTGTTGGGGCAGGAGTGTACTTTTGCCTCCTGTTGTGTCCTTGATAAGTTTGTCCAGACGTTCACCGAAGAGAAGATCCCTGGTACAGGGGATCCCTGTGAGGTGCTTCTTGGAAGAAGCGCCACCCTTCCAATCCTGGAGCCAGAGGATTCTCCGAATGGCGAGGGAATTGGCGGCTGCCACTGCTGAACGCCCGGCTGAGTCAAGCACAGCGTTCAGAGCATACTTTGATACCATGGCCATTTCTTCGAGGAGGGTAGACGCCTCAGGAACTTCATCGCAGGTCATGGAGTGAACTGCGTCCGCGAATGCAGAAAGGGCCTTAAGGGACCAGGCAGTTGCAAAGGCGGGAGGGAATGCAGCGCCAATTACGTCATAGATTGACTTGGTTAGAAGTTCATCTGATGGTCTGCCGAGTCCTTCAAAGAGGAGCTGTTGGCGATGGAAATAGTGGTTCTGGTAGCCAATCTGGCTACGGCCGGGTCAACCTTAGGGGGTTGAGACCAGCTAGATAGTACTGCCAGGGCAAACTGATTCGGTGGATCGCAGCTGGAGATGCGGGGGCCCCCATGTGTCCGTTGCACATACCTGAGTCCCCAGAGGGGGCCAGCTCAGATTACCGTGTGGTAGAGCCTGCATCAGGAGCCTGTGACTGCCAGGAGTTGAACTCCGTCACAGGGGGCCACACAATGACTGTGTAAAGGCCAGGGGAACAGAGAACTGTAAACCCCTCCGTTGGCTCCCACCTTACCAGAGGCCCTTTGAAAGAGTATGGTGAGGGAGCACGGCATATGGGGCTGAAGGTCCATGCCGGGGGACTCCGATGGTCCCCTAAGCTTCATCTGTAGCAGGAGCTTCAGTGTGGAGATGTGCCTCCAACGACACCAAATTACAAACAGAGTATTCCTGCAGGGGGCGTATATGCTGCAGAGGAGAAGGAGGAGAAAACTCTCCTATAATTGGTGTGACCTCCAGGGGGCAGCATATAACACCCGATGTCAGGGTCTCCCAGATTTTGGACGACAAGGAAAAAGAGGCATTCAAAGAAAAGAACACGGTCCCTACAGTCAAACATGCCGGAGGTTCCCCGATGTTTTGGGGTTGCTTTGCTGCCTCTGGCACTGGACTGCTTGACCGTGTGCATGGCATTATGAAGTCTGAAGACTATCAACAAATTTTGCAGCATAATGTAGGGCCCAGTGTGAGAAAGCTGGGTCTCCCTCAGAGGTCATGGGTCTTCCATCAGGACAATGACCCAAAACACACTTCAAAAAGCACTAGAAAATGGTTTGAGAGAAAGCACTGGAGACTTCTAAGGCGGCCAGCAATGAGTCCAGACCGGAGTCCCATAGAACACCTGTGGAGAGATCTAAAAACTGAATTAGTCCTTACCGGTAATTCCTTTTCTTGGAGCCTTCCACGACAGCATTGGAGGATGTCGTCCACGCCCTATTGGGGGACAGGAACACAGAGAGGTTAAAAGCCCCTCCCCTTCCTCAGTACTCCAGTGTTTACCAAGATCACCCTTAGCCATGGATTATCTGATACAAACCGGAACCAAACACCAACAAGGGGGGGAACTGATGCTGTCGTGGAAGGCTCCAAGAAAAGGAATTACCGGTAAGGACTAATTCAGTTTTCTCCATTCGCCTTCCACGACAGCATTGGAGGAATACCACAGATACTCCTCAGGGTGGGACTATTGCCTGTAGGACTTTCCTACCAAAGGACAGATCCCGACTGAAGGACAGATCTAACCTATAGAGGCTAGAAAAAGTGAGGAGAGGCTACCACGTAGCCGCTCTGCAAATCAGCTCCGATGAAGCTCCAGCCTGCTCTGTCCAGGGAACAGCAGCAGCCCAAGTTGAAGGAGCCTTCAACCCCACCGGAGGAGCAAGGACCGGAGCGACATAGACCTCACAGATCGCCTTCTTGATCCAGGAAGTGATGGTAGCCTGGGAAGTCTTCTTCCCTGTATTATTCCCAAAAGCCGAACAAACAGGTTCTGATCTAACCTCCAGGAAGCAGACTCTCGGAGATAGAGGAGGACAGTCCGACGAACATCCAAGGAGTGAAACACGGCCTCAGCCGCATTAGCAGGAGATTGACAAATTGAAGGCAGAACCACAACCTGGGACCGATGGAAAGCCGACACAACTGTCAGAAGAAAAGATGAATGCAACCGAAGCGTAATGCGAACAACGGACACCACGAGGCACGGAGCCCAGACAGAGAGTGCCTGCAGTTCTCCAACTCTGGAAGCAGAAGTGATGGCCACCAAAAACGGCACCTTGTGAGAGAGAGACGTAAGGGATGCAGCAGACAAGGGTGCAAAGGGACTTCGAGCAAGCCCTTGGAGAACAAGCATCAAATCCCAGGGAGGGACAGAAGGCCGAATCCGGGGACGCCACCCCCAAGCAGAAGTAAAAAACTGCTTGAGCCATGGATGGGAAGCAAGATCCTGGGCAAAAACCGCCCCAAGTGCCGACCTCTGGACTTAAAGAGTGCTCGGCCGAAGCCCCAAATCCAAGCTACGCTGCAAAAATCCAAGAGTTGGGCCACATTAGGATGATGCATGGTCGGGATGGAAGGAGCACACCAGGACAGGAACCGATTCCAGCCCTCCCGTAAATAGCGTTTGTCACAGGCTTCCTGCTCTGCTGAAGCGTGCGGATCACTGCCTGGGAGAGACCCTTGGTCCTCAGGATCCCGGCCGCAACAGCCAGGCCGCCTGAATGAGCCACTGAGGGCCCGGGTGAAACAGAGGACCCTGGGACAGTAGGTTGAGACTGGGCTAACATAATCGGTCCCTCCAGGCCCAGGTCTCGGATGGCGTCGTACCACGCCAGTTTGGGCCCCAGGGGAGCCACCAGGATAGTGTCACCCCCTCCGCCCGAATCCGTTGCAACGTCTTGGGAAGTGGCGGGATTGGAGGAAATGCATACACCAACCGGAAGTCCTAGGGATGGGCAAAAGCGTCCAGCCCCCGAGGATGGTCCAACCGAGTCAGGGAGTAAAAGGTTGGCACATTCGAGCCCGAAGCGAACAGGTCGATCGAAAGGACAACCCACCTGTCCATAAGAGAGCGAAATACTTCCGGATGGAAGCACCATTCTCCTGGGTGGACCTCCGTGCGGCTCAAGAATCTGCCTGTACATTGGCCATTCCCTTCAGACGTACTGCCGAGGAGGAGAGAAGATGGCGTACTGCCCACACAAAGAACAGTCTTGCCAGCCCCTGCAAGTGTAATCACGAGTAACGCCTTGGTACTGCAAGAAAGCAACCGTAGTCACATTGTCTGACAGGACCTTGACATGATGACCCCGGAGAATTTGAGCTGCAGCAAGAAGCGCTTCCTCCACTGCCAGAAGTTTGAAGACTGGCGACTGACCGAGCAACTCCAAATCCCCTGGAACGGTGTGCGAACTACCATCGTGCCCCAACCGGAACCGCTGGCATCAGTGGGAACGAAGGTCACAGGAAGGTGTCTGGGATTCATCCCCAGGAAAGCGAGGTTACCACCCGCCCCGGGGTCCGGACCCGTGAGTTTAAGGAATCCTGACGTCTGTCCAGGAACTCAGTATGTGTTCCTGGAGCAGTCGGGAAGGAGCCCGAGCCCATGTTACTGACTGAATGCAGGCTATCATGGCCCCTAACAGGGACATTGCTTCCCGCAAGGAGCGTGACCCCCTTGCCTGGAAGCGGGTCAGATTCACGCGGCGTACAAGCTGATATGCCGCAGGAAGGAACGAGGTCTGTCTGGAGGAGGCCAGCAAGACTCCCAAAAATTGACGTCGGGTTGCAGGCACCCGTTCCGATTCCCGAAGATTGGGTACCCATCCCAGGGACTGAAGAATCTCCAATGTGTTGGAGAACTTTGTGCGCAGAAGCACTGCCAAAGGAGCCACCACCAACATGTCATCTAAATAGGGAAGCATACATATCCCCTGGGTCTGGATGAATGTGATCGCTTCCCCCATGAGTTTGGTAACCTCTGGGGCCGACAAAATCCCAAAGGGCCGCACATTAAGCCGAGAATGGACTGTTCCGCCTGCCCCTGAGATCGTGAATCGCAGAAAGCGCTTGTGGGACGGGTGAATGGGGACATGAGAATACGCGTTCTGGAGGTCCACAACAACCTGGAGTAGCGCCCCTGGCCCTCCTCTCCAGGAGGAACCGGGGACCCCACACCCGAATCCAACAGGTGTCGCAGACCCGACAAGAAAAAACCGTGCGAGAGTCCCCCTGAGGAAGGGAGAAGACTCGAAGACACGGAGGGGCTGGCTCTCGAATTCCAAGCCTAGACCCTCCCAAATGGTCGAGAGGATCCAAGGGCACAAGGAGATTGCTTGCCACTGTGGCAGAAACCGCAGGAGCCGCCCCGCAATGGGGAAGGCGACCTTGTTTAGGGGCGCCTGGTGATGCCGCTGCTGGGGGAGCAAGATATTACGGGTCTTGTTCCCGTACTGGAATGCCCAGCGACCAGACTTACCCTTCCCTTTAGACTGGGAGGGTTGGCTGCGCTCAGGCCAAGGACTGCCTCCGAAAGGGCTCCTGTTCCGGGAGACACCTTTTCCAGTCTGACACCTTTTCCAGGATGTCATCCAATGCCCTTTGCAAGGGGAGGCCACACAGCTGGAGCTTAGACGTGACCTCCCCATTCCACCTTGTAAGCCACACTGCCCTGCGAGCTGTTAGCCAACACTGCGCACCTGGCGCTAACGCGGAACGACTCAGCAGAGGCATCGGCCAGGAAGCCCGTAGCACGTCTCAGAAGTGGAATAGAGTCCAAAGCTCCTCCCTGGGAGTACCCTGCAGGATGAATTCTCCCAGCTGGGTGAGCCACTTAAAGAGAGACCTGCTCACATGTAGAGGAAATGTACACCGTTAAAGACATAGCTGCCACCTCCCAGGATTTTTTGAGGACACACTCCATTTTACGAACGAGGGGGTCCTTCAACCGGGAGGCATCTTCAAAAGGCAACGCGGTCTTATATGCTAAGCTTCCCAAATGGAATACTGCCATAGACCTTCATGTTAGAAGTCCCATTGACTTTATAGAGACTTCCATAGAGATTCCCATTGGGTCTCTCATGAGGTCTCCCATCCAGCCCATGACTGAGGCTCCTGCTGTTTAGCTTCAACAGTGTGTCAAGGGCATGCACAATGGGTTTACAATAGCAGCTGATTGCTACCCTGGCCACCTGGATGTCCACCTTCGGGACCTCCCAGACAAAGTCATCACCCTCCAATCCACTCGGATGGGGTGAGCCGCTTAGCCTTCAGGCCTCTGAACATTTAGTCCTGCACAGAAGAAGGGGATTCCACCACCTCTACTCCCATGGTACAATGGACAGTGTCCATCAATGCACCCATGGACTCCGTGGAAAAATAGTAGTGTCCAGATTCTCGTGTCTGGACAGAGGCAACAGCGGCAATATCCTCGCCGTCCTCTAACGCTGAGCTCTGGCCAGCCTCCATGAGATCCAGAGTCACAATCCTGGAGCTTCCTCTCTTACGGAGGGGAAGGCCCGGAAGATGCAGCAAAACCCCGCAGTGCCGAGATAGAAGCCTGCACCTTTTCCCTAATGGATTGGAGCTCCTCAAGCAAGGATGGGGAGTCCATCCTGACAACCCTGTCAGTCATGGCCGACACCTTGTTGTAGGAAGAGGGAAATTTTGTGCCGCAGCCACATTATTACTCCCTTTCACAGACGGCCCTCGTCTCCCTATAGACAAAAAGGGAAGAGAAGGGGGTCCCAGTGTGAGTGCAGGGCTTAAACAACTCTACCCCTTGTGACCACCCCCAGAAACACTTACATGAGCTGGGGGAACGCTGGGCTCTGCAGAAGCAGAGGTGGAAGCCTATCACCTTCCGTGTTTCAGGGATCAGCCTTACCTGGGTGTAGCTTCCGGCGGGTACTTATCCAGAAGTACCGTGCCCCCAACGAGGAACACCTGTTCCCTCCCTCCTCCTGGTCACCGACCGCGGGCAGTAGCGCGCGAAAGTCCTGCTGGGTTCCCTGGAGCCGCGCCCAGCCTGCCACAGCCCTTACAAGAGCCGCCGCCCGAAACCGGAAGTGACATCCCGGAACCGGAAGTGCCACACCCGAAACCGGAAGTGCCTCCGCGGCACCTCTGATGCATGCCCCAGGGACCGCAGCTGGAGGAGGGAGACGCCGGAGAGCTGAACAGGCCTCCGGCGTTGCAATACACGGCCTGCTTTGCCCCGTAGGACGCAGGAAGGCCGGATGGTCCCACCACGGGAGCCCCGAGAAGGAGGAGGAGGCCGCCCCCGACGTCCATCCCTGGCCCGGCTGTAAGTACACCCCAATGCTGCCTCTGCCGGCCTGACAGCACTGGAACCTCTCCATGCCCCAAGGGGGACAGGAAGACACTGGAGTACTGAGGAAGGGGAGGGGCTTTTAACCTCTCTGTGTTCCTGTCCCCCAATAGGGCGTGGACGACATCCTCCAATGCTGTCGTGGAAGGCGAATGGAGAAAATGGTAGTTTGGAGAAGGCACTCTTCAAATATCAGGGACCTGAAGCAGTTTGCAAAAGAAGAATGGTCTAAAATTCCAGCAGAGCATTGTAAGAAACTCATTGATGGTTACTGGAAGCGGTTGATCGCAGTTATTTTGGCTAAAGATTGTGCAACCAAGTATTAGGCTGAGGGTGCCAATACTTTTGTCTGGCCCATTTTTGGAGTTTTGTGTGAAATGATCAATGTTTTGCTTTTTACTTCATTCTCTTTTGTGTATTTTCATTTAAGACAAATTAAATGAAGATAATAATACCAAATAATTTGTGATTGCAATCATTTTCAGGAAAAAACTGAGTATTATCTGACAGAACTGCAGGGGTGTCAATATTTTTGGCCACAACTGTAGTTCACCTCTTTTGATGCTGCACACAGAGAGCAGAGAGGAGAATACAGTGCCCCACCACTGATCTCCTGTGCTGTGATGTGACATGCATATTACAGGTCTGCCTTATGTAGACTCCATTTGTTTCTCTAAACCAGAGGTCCCCAACTCCAGTCCTCAAGGCCCACCAACGGTCCAGGTTTTCATTATTTCCTTAGAAATTTGACAGTTGGTAATTCAATCTCCTGCACAGGTGGTGATTCCAACTGTCAAATGCCAAGGAAATCCTGAAAACATGCACTGTTGGTGGGCCTTGAGGCCTGGAGTTGGGGACCTCTGCTCTAAACAGTTATTCCTGCTGTGACAGTTTCTGTGTTGTATGTGACCTCTTGTGATGCTGCTAACACGAGAGCAGAGGGGACAATATAGCCCCTCCCAGTGATCTCCTGTGCAGTGATGTAGTGTGAATATGTAACATGCATATTCATGCTATGGGGAGTGGACAGCAGAGAACTACGTGGATCATTCACTTAGCCAGAGAGGTGTATACTGCAGAGGAGGAGCCAATTAATCTTTTTCAGATCTTGCCTAGTGTCGCCTCCTAGTGGACAGCAGCATAACACCCACGGTCTGTGTCCCTCAATGAGGCGAAGGAGAAATCTCAGAATCACTAGGATCCATTGAAGCGTTCCAGAGTTATTACATCATAAAGGGACACTGGTCAGAATTGCAAAAAAATGGCAAGGTCAGTGTGGTCAAAATAGGCTGGGTCATGAAGGGGTTAAACAATATTTCCCTAAATACATTACACTTTGTGTTAATTCCGCTGATATCCCTGAAGGGTAACATTTCCTGGCAACAGATGTAATCCAGATAAATGTGTTCTTTTAATTTGTGTGGTAAGTCTATTGAGTTTAAGAGCATAAGGATTTAAAGATTGAAGATTGCTTATTTTGCTAATTTTCTGTTGCTTTTCATGTATTTTAAAAATATATTGACCTAAATTTACCACTAACCTAAAGTACAATGTGAGGCAAAAAAACAAATGTCAGAATCACCAGGACATGTAGAGGCTTTCCAGAATTACCACCATAAAGTGACACATCACATCTGAAAAAAGGACACGAAGGGCAAAACTGACTGATATTAAGGGGTCAGAAATGGTGACTAATTATTTACAATGTGCAAATGAAGCCATAAAGGAAGGAAATAAATTATGAACTAAGCAAGAGTTATAATTCCATCAATAATGCAGACTGAAAGCTAACAATTAGATGTAAAACATGGAGGTACGTCAATAGTCTTCTACAAGGATTTAGGCTATGGCTACATGGCGATATGAAATGGTCAGGATGTATTGGATCTTCAGTCATATGACAGACTGTGGCTTGGCCGTTTATTTCCAGCTGTAATATAGGTGGATTACAGCAAGTTGCACATTTTTTGGTCACTACAATAAGGCTGTGGATTTAGGTTTTAACCTCCTAATCGCATTGCTATAGATAGAGGGAGGGCTAAGCATTACTTACTCAGGTGGGGCCATTTTTGATGGATCTACATCACGAAGGAACTCGCACTGCATGGCCTGTTCCGCTGTACACCGTTTGCTGGGATCCAGTGCTAGCATATGATCAAACAAATCTAATGCTGTGGTGGGTATGCTGCAAAATAAAGCAATGGCTTGTATTGTGGATTACTTACAATAAACTGCCTGTAGATCACATACTCTGTAGATTTCCACTATCTCTTACAGACCTAATTTTGTCAAAGCCATACTTACAAAGCAAACTCTTCTCGGAGTTTTCGCCGATATTGCTTCTTTGGTTTCATGGTGTTGAAATATGGTAACTTTATCACATCAGGCCATACAGCAGGACAGGGACTTCCACACATGCGGCTTAGGGAGAAAACCAGACACAAAGAAAAGGTTTAGTGTTTAAAGGGGTTATCTGAGACTATTTTTTTCATTTTATCGGGGTAAGAATCAACAGGTAGGTAATTGCTGACTATCTGCCTGTTACGCCCTTGTCAAAACTGAGCTGTGACGGACCCCTCCTACAAGTATTTCAGTGCCTTCCATTGACATCATGTGGACAGAACAGCTGCTTCTCTTCTGCTATGGTGATGTCTCACTGACTGACAGCTGGCTCCTCACTGCGTAACTACATCTCCTGCTCACAAAAGGAAACAAAAACTGTGTATTCACATCTGGGGTTGGGATCCTAAGTAGGGTGGCTCAAGTAGGGATCCTAGGATCCTGGGTAGGGTGGCTCAGGTACTGGGCTCCCCCTCCATGCATTGGCTATATTATATAGTCTCCAAAGCCTGCAGCTGGTGCTGATTTCCAGTCATGGCTGTTGCCATCTATGACAATCGCATGAAGATGAAATGCGTACTGATATCTGCATGCAGCTACTCCACTTAGACCCTGGCAATGTGATCATCAGGTTAGTACAACAGCCGAGGCTCTGCTTAAGACCCCCATCACTGTTACCACGGTTCATATGGGAAGCTCCATAGAAGACTAAAATTTTCACTCTATACTACAGTACTGTGCTATAGCAGTATATACTTGGGTATAACTCTCCTCCTCCCATTAAAATATCAATGAAAAAATTAAGAACAACATATTTGGTATTGCTGTATTCCCAAACATATGATGAACTAAAATATTTCATAACCCCTTTACCCCGGCGATTTTCCTTTTTTTTTTTCTCTTCCCTTTCTTCTAAGAGCCATAACTCTTATTTTACCATCAATATGGACATACGAGGACTTGGTTTTTGTGGGATAAGCTGTACTTTTTAATGACATCTTTCATTTTACCATACTGGGTACAGGAAAAAGGGGGAAAAAAAGTTAGTGCGGTGAAATTGCAAAATAAGTGCAATTCCATTATGTCAACCTAGAAAAATTCCCTCTAAAAGAAATTAATCCAGCCAAAAGAACATGCAAATGAACAATAGGCAACGTCAATGAGAATGGATATAGGAGAAATGACTCAGAGAAAGGTAAATGGCTGCTTTTTGGTTTTCTCTTCGTGTTACTCCTCTATATGCATTTCCATTGATGTTGCCTATTGTTTGTTTATATGGTAAAACTGACCTGATATTATGATTCCCTAGGTTAGTGCAAGTTCGTAGATGCGAAACATGTAAAGTGTTTTATTTATTATTTCAATAGTGAAAAAAAAAAAAAACAGGATCTTCTAAAAAAAAAAAAAAGTAAAAGAATTGCGCTTTTGTCGCCATTTTCTGCGACCTGTAGCGTTCTTAGTTTTCAGGATCTGAGGCTGTGTGAGGACTTGATTTTATTGCCTTGAGCTGATATTTTAATGATACCATTTTTGGATAGATGTGATATTTTGATAGTCTGTTATTGCAATGTTGCAGTGATAAAAACGTAATTGTGGCTTTTTGACTTTGTTTTCCATTATGCAGTTTACCGATCATATCAATTTATTTTATATTTTGATAGATCGGGCACTTCTGAAAGCAGTGATATCAAATATGTGTATTTTTTTTATTGTTTTATTTCCAGTGGGGCAAAAGGTGGGTGTTATTTTTTTTATTTTCTTCAATTTTTTTTTAAAAAACATTTTCATTTTTTTTGCTTTTGCTAGTCTCCTTAGGGACTTGAAGCCTGCACTGTCCAACCGCTTGTGCTGTACAACACCATGCTGATGCACACCTCTACACAAGAAAAATGATCATCTCCTGTGAATGCCAGGACTCAGCCAGAGTTCACAAGAAGAGTTGTGACAGGGCCATCATCTGACCTCTCGCTCTCACAACCCATCAGCGCACTGCAATTTTGTCATGGGGCTGCAGATTGTGGAGTAGGGAATGGCATACTCCCAGCCTATGTTAGATCACTCTGTCAAGAGTTTGGCAGCGCAATCTAAGGGGTTAACAGGCTGGTTAGCTGCACAAGATGGCTGAACAGATCAGCCGACATCTGTGGGGAAAGATGCAAGCTCAGCATACAAGCTCACTCAAAGGGAGGTACATGACCAATGTCGTACCTATACATCATTGGTCGTGAAGGGGTTAATCAACTTGATTGGTAAGCGCTGTAACAAAAAAAAAATCCAGAATTTCTTTTCTTTTTTAGGAGAGGTGACCACCCCCCAAAATAAAAACAAACAAGAAAATATGGAAAATGCAAGGAAAAAAAAGTCCTAAAGTGACAGTTACCTAGTCTTTAAAGGGTTAAACAATGACGCAATGCTGATGTTCAGTGTTGCAGGACAGTTCCAGGCTGCCCGATTGTGGAGTCGTGTAATTCAGTTCACAGATTAATAACCTAGAACAGTTTTCTGAAATATGTAAAGACAGTCCAGATATTTCTTACATTAGAACATGTCCACCCTACCTTATGAGTTCAAGTTGTGCTAATTCTTGATTTGCTTGGAAGATCGGTTTCTTTGTAAACAGCTCACCAAGAATACATCTGTCAAAGTAGGAAGATTGTTTGTTACTTTGTCCTCGCATTTAAACGGTTTACTAGGCATTATTATAAGCAGTAATCATTGCTTGACTACACAATCGTTTTCCTTCTGCTGCCATTCAACAGGTGATATGTCCTTGTAACAATGAAGACATATACAGTGCCTACAAGTAGTATTCAACCCCCTGCAGATTTAGGTGGTTTGATAAGATGCAAATAAGTTAGAGCCTTCAAACTGCAAACGAGAGTAGGATTTATTAACAGAAGCATAAATCTTACAAACCAAAATGTTATGTTGCCCAGTTGAATTTTAATAAATTTTAAACATAAAAGTGTGGGTCAATTATTATTCAACCCCTCAAACCACCAGCATTCTGTTTGGTCCCCCTAAAGTATTAAGAAGTAGTTCAGGCACAAAGAACAATGAGCTTCACATGTGTGGATTAATTATCTCTTTTGCCAGCCTTTTCTGACTATTTAAGACCCTCCACAAACTTGTGAACAGCACTCATACATGGTCAACATGGGAAAGACAAAGGAGCATTCCAAGGCCATCAGAGACAAGATCGTGGAGGGTCACAAGGCTGGCAAGGGGTACAAAACCCTTTCCAAGGAGTTGGGCCTACCTGTCTCCACTGTTGGGAGCATCATCCGGAAGTGGAAGGCTTATAGAACTACTGTTAGCCTTCCACGGCCTGGACAGCCTTTGAAAGTTTCCTCCCGTGCCGAGGCCAGGCTTGTCCGAAGAGTCAAGGCTCACCCAAGGACAACAAGGAAGGAGCTCCGGGAAGATCTCATGGCAGTGGGGACATTGGTTTCAGTCAATACCATAAGTAACGTACTCCACCGCAATGGTCTCCGTTCCAGACGAGCCCGTAAGGTACCTTTACTTTCAAAGCGTCATGTCAAGGCTCGTCTACAGTTTGCTCATGATCACTTGGAGGACTCTGAGACAGACTGGTTCAAGGTTCTATGGTCTGATGAGACCAAGATCGAGATCTTTGGTGCCAACCACACACGTGACGTTTGGAGACTGGATGGCACTGCATACGACCCCAAGAATACCATCCCTAAAGTCAAGCATGGTGGTGGCAGCATCATGCTGTGGGGCTGTTTCTCAGCCAAGGGGCCTGGCCATCTGGTCCGCATCCATGGGAAGATGGATAGCACGGCCTACCTGGAGATTTTGGCCAAGGACCTCCGCTCCTCCATCAAGGATCTTAAGATGGGTCGTAATTTCATCTTCCAACAAGACAATGACCCAAAGCACACAGCCAAGAAAACCAAGGCCTGGTTCAAGAGGGAAAAAATCAAGGTGATGGAGTGGCCTAGTCAGTCTCCTGACCTTAACCCAATTGAAAACTTGTGGAAGGAGCTCAAGATTAAAGTCCACATGAGACACCCAAAGAACCTAGATAACTTGGAGAAGATCTGCATGGAGGAGTGGGCCAAGATAACTCCAGAGACCTGTGCCGGCCTGATCAGGTCTTATAAAAGACGATTATTAGCTGTAATTGCAAACAAGGGTTATTCCACAAAATATTAAACCTAGGGGTTGAATAATAATTGACCCACACTTTTATGTTTAAAATTTATTAAAATTCAACTGAGCAACATAACTTTTTGGTTTGTAAGATTTATGCTTCTGTTAATAAATCCTACTCTCGTTTGCAGTTTGAAGGCTCTAACTTATTTGCATCTTATCAAACCACCTAAATCTGCAGGGGGTTGAATACTATTTGTAGGCACTGTACATTTATCCTATAACTAGATCTGGGCCCGATTACGATGTGATGTTAAGATGGGGGCAGGCTCTGTGGCGCAGGGTGCGACGGCTGTCTCCCCTCCCTGTCCACTCTTTCTCTCCCACAGCTTTGCTGCCTTCTCCCTTCTGTGCTCTCTCCTTTAACCTGTCTCTCCCCCCTGTGCTGTCTTCTCCTTTGACCTATCTCCCCTCGTGTGCGCTCCCCCCTGTATGTGGTTTCTCTTCCCCCTGTGATGCCTTCTCCCTTCTGTGCTCTCTCCTTTCAGCTGCCTTCCCCCTGTACACACTCACCCCTCCCCCGTGGCTCACCCTCCTTGCGCTCTTTTCCTCCTGTGGTGCTTACAGATGGCGACCTAATGTGCCAGTATCACCAGTGGGTGCCATATTTATACACCCATCACTCTCTGCCCTCCTGTTCTTCAGGATGTTTGGGACAACCTCACCCCAAGTTCCTGTAGTAATTTTTTGTAGTAACGTAGCAGTAGAGGTGAGGAAAATGTATTCCTGCTTTACACTTTGTTGATTCAGTGAATAATTCACCAAGTTTGTACTTTGTTTTCTCTCAAAGTACACCATAGGTAAATTGGTTCTCTCAATAGGTTATATTGACCAGAAACTCGACAAAATGGCGGCTTGATAAGTCCACCATAAATGCTGCCCTATTTGAGCATTAAGCTTTACCTACTATTCAGATACTGTGTAGGATTGGCTCCTGCCTCAAAACTTGGGATCAGTCAGAAAAGTGGATCCCACCATTCTGCTAAAATGAAAAGTAAAACTGCATCTCTGTAATATTGAGGGAAACTCTACATTTACTAATGAGATGTATTTGAGGAAAGGCTTATTTCATCTACTGTCACATTTTGGGATTTTTCTCAGAAGAAGTGATAGGTCCTCTTTAATACAGTTTTGGTAATAATACAATATGTGACTGCCATTAAAGGCGTTTTCTCATAATTACAATTCATTGGAAAGTTGATTTTAATCAATAGTTCTTGGAATAATAATTTCCACAATTTGATAGGTTTAAAAAACTGTTCCTGTGCTGAGATAATCTTATATATGTGTCCCTGATATGTACTGTGTAAAGGAGGTGTCTGACCGTACAGGGATATGGTCTGATCATACCACATCTCCTGTGCTGAGATAATCTTATACATGTGTCCCTGATATGTACTGTGTAAAGGAGGTGTCTGACCGTACAGGGATATGGTCTGATCATACCACATCTCCTGTGCTGAGATAATCTTATACATGTGTCCCTGATATGTACTGTGTAAAGGAGGTGTCTGACCGTACAGGGATATGGTCTGATCATACCACATCTCCTGTGCTGAGATAATCTTATACATGTGTCTCTGATATGTACTATGTAAAGGAGGTGTCTGACCGTACAGGGATATGGTCTGATCATACCACATCTCCTGTGCTGAGACAATCTTATACATGTGTCCCTGATATGTACTGTGTAAAGGAGGTGTCTGACCGTACAGGGATATGGTCTGATCATACCACATCTCCTGTGCTGAGATAATCTTATACATGTGTCCCTGATATGTACTGTGTAAAGGAGGTGTCTGACCGTACAGGGATATGGTCTGATCATACCACATCTCCTGGGCTGGGGAGAACGCAGAAGAGTATGCAGACGTTACAGTGTAGGATCATAGAAGATTATTTTGTGAGGTAAAGAAAAAATTCCTGCCTGTGTTTTAAAAAATGTCTTATTTCAAAAAGTTTTTTTTTTGTGATCTCGTGCTGTATTATCTGTATGTGTTTTACTTCCTTCCTTACTCAGGAGATGTGGCATGATCAGACCATGTCCCTGTACAGTCAGACACATCCATTACGCAGTACATAGCATGAACATATTATATATATGAAGCCGCACAGGTCAGGAAGGGGGAGATGGGGGCTGAGGAATCTGAGGATGTAGAGGAGGAGGAGGTCAGCTCTGGGGCACCTGAAGGGATGTATATGGAGTGCAAGGCAGCTAATGCCATGGAGGGTGCTATGATGTCTCATGTAACAACGGAGGCCACATTGGCAGATGTTTTTCAGGAAGTCATGTTCTGTAAGGCTGCTCTGACCACGCTGACAGTGAGGGTGGATGGCATTAAGGATGAAATGGCAGGCATTAGAGAGGCCATGCAGAGGGCAGACGTCCGGATGAGCGAGGTGGAGGAACGAGTGGGCCAGGCTGAAGACCAGATCACCAATATGGATAAAGTACAAAACAGGCATACACAGAGGATCTCTGATATAGCCGCCAAGACTAATTATTTGGAGAACCGTTCCAGGAGGAACAACCTCCGTATAGTAGGAATCCCCGAAAAAACTGAGGGAAGAGACCCCATGATTTTTATAGAAAATTGGTTGCTGGCCAAATTTGGTGCTGAAAACCTGACCCGTCTCTTTGCGGTGGAAAGGGCGCACAGGGTTCCAATAAGGCCCCCACCCCCAGCGAAAGGCCCCCGTACCAAAATCCTGAACTATCGGGACCGAGATATAATACTGCGAGAAGCCAGGACAATGCAAGAGCTGACTATTGATGGAAATGTTTCCTTTTATCCTGACTTTTCGCCCGAGGTACAAAGACTCCGGAGGAGCTACAGTGAAGATAAGAAGAGGCTTCGGGCACTGGACATCCAGTATTTATGTTCTATCCTGCAAAATTGAGAGTCGCTGCTATGAATAACGTTTCTTCCAAACCCCTGATGACGCCATAAAGTGGATGGAGATTAACGCCAGGAAATTGAGGGCGGAGAAGGATAAGAAGAAAAGCTGAGTCTGCACGTCTCGGGCGGGCCCTCCCGGACCTGTGGAGAAGAAGTCGATGGAGACTGGCGCTTAGGGAAGAGTGGACAGTCAGGCACGCAGACTGTTGGCACCGGTGCAAATTTATATTTTTTTCCCCCCCGTTTTTCTCTTGTTTTGTTGTGTTTTGTTTTGAGGGTTTTAATACTCCTGCTGGTGGCGAAGGATCGTGAACCCCAGTGGATACCGAGACTTTCGCAGAGTGCGGTAAAGACGTTTTAGTTTGTTTGCTCCCACTCTCTCAGCATAAAAAGTGATGATGATGGTTACATTAATGAGTCTTGTTTATGGTGTTTGTTCGGGGGGAGGGAGGTGGGGAAGAGAGGGAAGGTTTGCAACTTGTTTAGTCTTTGGTTGTGCGTCCATATCTTGGTGGGAAGGTGCTCGAGGTTGGTGCTGCCATGGGAGATGGCTATAAGATCATCAGCTGGAACATCAGAGGGCTTTCAGATGGGACAAAGAGGGTGGCGATTTTAGATCAAGTGCGGTCCATTAAACCTGCCATAATATGTCTGCAGGAGACGCATTTAGTGGAAGACAAAGTGGATATTCTAAATAGAAGATGGTTACAGAAAACGTATTCTACATACTCGTCTTATGCTAGGGGTGCTTCAATCCTTATACCCGGGGGGAGGAAGGGGGGGTGCCATTTGAGGAGGTGGCAGTACATACTGATAAAGAAGGTCAATACATTTTGCAGTGGTGTAATTTGAATGGGCTGGAGATCGGACTAGCTGCTCTGTATATCCCACCTCCATATTCTGGGAAGAAAATACTCGAGATAATGGAATTATCCCGGAAGCGACCTGATACACCTATTATGATTGTTGGGGATGTAAATAACGTTATGGATGAATATTGGGATAGGCCTGCAGTAACCGGAAATATGGGGAGGAGGGGACCAACTGCTTTTGGTCACTTCCTTCATGAACTGGAACTGGAGGGATTTATGGAGAGTGAGGAACGTGGAGACTCGGGCATATTCTTGTTACTCTTCTACACACCACACCCTGTCATGTATAGATCTGGCCCTGGGTAGTGACCGGTTTGATAGACTGGTGGGGAGGGTGGAATACTTACCGCAAACACTGTCAGACCATAGTCCCCTTGTGGTTTCCCTACAGGTTGGCAGAGGGGGACATGGAATTAGGGGAAGCTGGAGTTTACACCCTGAATGGCTGAAATATCTTGACCTAAACGATCTTGGAAAGGAATTGGAGGAATTTTTCAATCTGAATGACGGGAGTACCAGTGGGACAGTCATATGGGATGCTAGGAAAGCCTACTTGAGAGGTTTACTCATAAGAGATATTGCCAGGCGTAAATCAGCTAGCCGTAATGAGGATGAGCTGTGTTAGATGAGCTTAGTAAAGCTGAGGAAGGGGTGATACTTTATTCCACACCAGAGGCAAGGTGCAAGCTTAAAAGGGCTCACGCGGAAATTAACCAATTCTACTTGAAAAAGGCAGAAAACAAGAGAGCATTTCAAAAAGCGGTTTATTATGAGGAGGGTGAGAAAGTGGGGCATCTTTTATCAATTATTTCGGCTGCTCAGAGAGACTCGACTAGGATTTATGGGATTACCGGGATAGATGGGAGTTATGTCACTGACCCAAGGGAGGTATTGGGAATATTTAGAAATTTCTATCAACGGTTATACTCTTCAGAACTGACAGTGTCGGAGGCAGAAATAGATCAATACATGTCTGCAATAGACCTCCCTGGGTTAGATGAGCAGGATCGGGAGGACATGGACAGATCACAAACGGATGAAGAGCTGTACGGAGCCGTGATGGGTATGGCTAATGACAGGTCCCCGGGTTCGGATGGGCCTCTTGTGAGGTGTATAAGGCTATGGTGGAGGTCTTGTCCCAAGGTTGCAGGTGGCTCTTGAGGAGGCGCTGGAGGGGAGTGTTGCCGGAATCCATGAATGAAGCCATTATAGTGGTACTACCGAAAGTAGACTAAGACGCTAAATTAGTAGAGTCATATAGGCCCATATCCTTGCTCACTACTGATGTTAAGGTATTGTCCAGAACACTGTCGAACCGATTGGCGGGAGTAATGCACAAGATAATACACCCGAACAATCCGGCTTTAAGCCTCAGCGGTCTACCGTGATTAATTTAAGACGACTCTTTCTGAATATTCATCTTCCAGCAGACAATGGTGGCCGGAGGTGGTTGCCTCGTTGGATGCTAGGAAGGCGTTCGACAGTGTTGAATGGAGGTATCTATGGAGGGTGTTTTTGAGCATAGGTTTCGGAGCCAGATTCATGTCTTGGGTGCGGTTGCTCTATTCCTCTCCAGCTGCCAGGGTTAAGATAAACGGCGAGATGTCTGACCAATTTGCTCTGCACACGGGCACTAGACAGGGCTGTCCACTGTCTCCATTGTTATTCGCAATTGCGATAGAGCCTCTCGCGGCACAGATGAAGGCCTCCGTTGGGGTGCGCGAGTTTCGATTTGGAACTCGAGGAAAAATTGCGTTATACGAAGATGATATTTTATTATTTTTGGAAAATCCGGGGGAGTCCTTGGAGGGGGCGTTGAAAATAATAGAAGAATTTGGAGATATGTCAGGCCTGACTATTAACTGGGACAAGTCCTGTTTGATGGCGGTAGATGAAGGAGTGGACTTTGCTCAGATAGCAATGGGAGGGAGGCAGCTCCAGGTAGTCGACCAACTTAAATACCTTGGTATTTGGGTGGCGCTTCCTTTGACGAGATATGTGGAGCTCAATGTAGATCCCATGATAAGAAACTGTAGGGTCAAGGCTGGGGCGTGGTGCAAGTTACATCTCTCAGTGGTCGGGAGAACTAATCTTATTAAGATGATTCTGATGCTACAACTATCATATGTGCTTCACAATGCCCCAGTCTGGCTGACTAGGAAAAAGCTTTGCGGGGTAGAGACCATCTTTGGTGAACTGGTTTGGGGCAGGAAGCAGACGAGAATTAAAGCGGGTACGCTGCAGAGGCCGAAAGATGGGCGTGGGTTGGCACTCCCGAATCCCTGGATGTACTATATTGCAGCACAGTGCCAGCATCTGAGGGGATGGGCTGAAGAAAGAGTAGTCGGATTGACAACACATACAGTTAGGCAGAAATATTTGGACAGTGACACAATTTTCGCGAGTTGGGCTCGGCATGCCACAATTGGATTGAAATGAAACCTCTACACGAATTAGGAAACCAGGTTGGTGATGTCCATGGGTTCCAGACTTAAGGCAGTGATTGCTCCAAAGGATTCGCAACAAAATATTGAAAAAAAATATTCTTCTTCACCAATAAAGTTGCGGCGATCATCACACTGTTGTCATCGTGGACGCAGGCCTTAGAGTTCCAAGCTCACAGTCAATTCTTTTCTCAAATGTACCACTGTTGATTTTGTACTCAGATGTCTGCTATCTTCTGATGGATTTTTCTTTTTTTTCAGCCTCAGGATGTTCTGCTTCACTCAATTGAGAGTTCTTTGACGCATGTTGTCTGGTCACGCAACAGTTCAAATGCAAAACAAACTGGAATCCACCCTGACCTTTTAACTACTTCATTGATTACAGGTTAACGAGGAGACGCTTCAGAGTTAATTGCAGCCTTAGAGTCCATGTCCAATTACTTTTGGTCCTTGAAAGAGGAGGCTATGCATACAGAGCTATGATTCCTAAACCTTTTTCTGATTTGGATGTGGAAACTCTCATATTGCAGCTGGGAGTGTGCACTTTCAGCCTATTATATATATATAATGTATTCTGACATGTTTTGTAAACAGCTAAATAACAAAACTGTGTCCTGTCCAAATATTCTGGCCTTAACTGTATTGCAGGAGGTGTAGGTTGGAGGTGCTGTACCAGGGATTAGGCTGGGGGCTTTCAAGGTCTGGGACAATATATAACTAATACTTCTCAATGATATTGTTATTGTATGTTTGAATTTTCAAAAAAATTTATCTGGTTAGAAAGAAACTGTCACCCTGTGGTGCTTTCCAAAGTGAAAGCACCATGAATGCAGGTGTCTGCTGCACTCAGGGAAGGGTCCCATGGCTCTGCTCCCTGTAAGCTTAAAAAGACTTTAGAAACCTTACAGTTAAGAGGTGCTGGTGGGATCTCAGAAGTCTTCTCTGCTGCACAGTCCTAGCCTCCTTGTGTATTCCACCCCCTCTATGTCTCTGCGCTGCCTCCTGTTCTGCTGCTCTGCCTCCTCTTCTGCTCCCGTCATCACACAGAGCAGGAGCAGAAGAGGAGGGCAGATCCAGAAGAAGAAGAGGAGAGCCGAGCCAGAAGAACAGGAGGCGGTGCAGAGACATAGAGGGGGCGGAATACACAAGGAGGAGGCTGGAGGACTGTGCCAACAGTGAAGACCTCTTAATAAGATCCCACCCTTTAGACTACTTAACTAAGTTTTCTAATGTCTTTTTTAAAGCTTACAGAGGGGCTAGAGATATGGGGGAGCCCTTCCCTGAATGCAGCAGATATGCTGCATTCAGTTTGCCATGCAGCAGGGGGGGGTGACAGGTCCTTTTTAAATCCAACTACTAGCCATTTCATAAAAGAGGTGTCTACTCACCCACAGCTCCAGACATCAATAGCTGGTGTATAACGTTCTTCTCCAAGCAATAATTCAGGGGGGCGATACCATAACGTAATCACCTTATTTGTATAAGGTCGGCTGAAAAAAAAAAAATAGATCAAGAGAAAGTGAGAGAGAAAAGAAGAAGGATCAAGATTAATTCCATGCTAAAGAAAAGCACATTTATTATAGTGTCTTTATTTTTGTGAGACACACACCTAGACTTGAACCAGTAGAGAGGAGATTAGGTCCAGCCCGGCACATTAGTGGATTGTGCTACCAGGTGTGGACTAAAAACAAATTTATGAAATTGAATGTGGCTATACTGGCAGAAAAATAGAAATGTTATGGCTCTGGGAGGGAAAAACTAAAAAATGAAAATGTGCCCGTTGAAGAAGGGGTTAACCACTACAGTTTGCGGTCTTCACATTACATTAAAAAAATTTGCTTGCAGAACTCCTTTAAAAATATTATTATTTTTTTTAAATTTGATCATTTGTCTTCAAATTTTTGCATATAACTAGTTAAGACACCACATCTTCCAGTTCAGACACTAACCACTAAGTCTCATACTTGATTCTTATTTCCTATTCTGTCCAGGAGACATTTTTAGGTGGATTATAATACAGTAGATCAGACAAGATCCACCGTTTACAATAGATGTCACAGCTCACCTTTCCCAGATCAGAGCATGTGTAGAAAGCTTTCCTATATACTGTACATAAATGAGTCAGAGCCAGTGTATGTGGCTGCTGAAGAGTGGAGAGAGCAATACGGAGACATTATTAGCTGTCTGAGCTACAATCTTTTACAAAACAATTATTCAACTACAATAGCCGCTTAATATTTGATAGAGCATATTTTCAAGTTATGCATTGTGAAATGGTTTTGTATGTATCCTTCATAAATCCTTTCTTGTTACAAGACCAAAGAAAGCTAAAGTTACAGTACATTTCTAACACACACAATGTGATCTATAGGAAGCAGTCTTCAGGTCAGAATTGGACTAAATTGGAAGGATCACTTCGTTTATCTCTGCTTAATACTGTTGAAGAACTCACCTTTCTTCAGAACTGTACAGTCTTGCAAGTCCAAAATCTGCAAGCTTAATCTGCCCCCTTGTGGAAAGAAAACACACAGATAAGAATACACATCATGGGAGAGATAAGGACACAGTAGTTTAAGGGGTTGTATACTACTAGGTCAACCCCTTCTGAATCCACTTGCTTTCCCCCGTTGAAATAATACACCTTGTTCTCACACCCCATGCTGCCGGCGTTCCAGCACTGACGTTAACCGTTGTGATGTCACGCGAGCCTTATGTCCAATCACTGCTGGCTTCCTTCTCTCTGCCTTCAGACAGAACGATCTAGCTGCCGATTCCTGTTGAGAGTTTGGACACAGGGCCTGCGTGACGTCCCAACGGTTAACATCAGTGCTGGAACGTCAGCAGCATGGAGTGAGAGAACAAGGTCTAATATTTCAATGGGGGAAAAAAAGAGGATTCAGAAGAGGTTGTTCTAGTAGTGGACACCCCCCTTCATTTCACTTAGATAAACGTCTACATTTTGTTGCCTAGGGAAAAAGTTATTTTTTGGAAAAATTAAATGCAGTTTGGAATGATGATCAGTATGTTATACTGAGCTAACAACTAAATCTAAAAAGGTAATACTTTAGAATACAAATCAAAACAAAATGTAGTGATGTCCATTACATAGTATAAGGAGTCTGTCAGCTCAAATCAACAGTATAACCTTTTGGGGGATTAAAGAATCACTACTATTGCTCTAATTGCTGCCTCTGTTCTGCAGAAACAGAAGATTAATGGATCATGTGAGTTAGTGTGCTTGGTGTACCCTTGCGGTGGCCAAGAAGCTCAGTGAACTGTTTTTGCCAATGATTTTGTATGCCCCGCCGAGCTTTACACAAAAAAGAAAGCTCTGCATGGTCATTCACCAATGAGGTAGAAGGAGACATGCAAAACAAGGGAGTGGATTGGTGCACTGAGCCTCTTGGTGTTCATACACTTATGGAATAAAATTTTTACTTTATAATAAGGAGATTGTGTAAAAATCCTTTTTCTCTTAGCCTCTAATTGGGGGACACAGGCACACGACCGTGGGTGTTATGCTGCTATCCACTAGGAGGCGACACTAAGCAAAATCTGCAAAAGATTAGCAGTGGCTCCTACTCTGCAGTATACACCCCTGGAGCACGCACTGCCTCGTCAGTTTTGTGCCAAAGCAATAGGAGAAGGATTAACAGAGCCTGTAAGAAGGCAACAATGTAAGAATACATAAGCAATATGAATGAAGTAACAAGGGCCGACCTCGGGCAACAGGGTGGGTGCTGTGTCCCCCAATTAGAGGCCAAGAGAAAAGGATTTTACGGTGAGTACACAAAAAGCAGGTTTCCTTGCTCTGATCATAGTTGATGCTACGTCCGGGGAAAAAACAGCTTGGGTTAGAATCCAGGTCTCAAAGGCCACGCTGTTAAATTCAGCGCTTCTGAATTCTGGTGGTAAAACGGGCCGAGAAAGAAGGTCTGGGCGATCTGGAAGTCGCCAAGGCACATCGAGCACTAGTTATACTGGGTCAGCATACCAGGCGCGCCTGGGCCAGTCTGGGGCCACGAGTATGAGCGGAACGCCTTCCTGCTTGATCTTCCGTATCACTCTGGGGAGTAGAGGCAGAGGGGGAAACATGTACATCAGATTAAATTGTGACCAATCCTGGACTAGGGCATCTGCTCCCAGCGATTGCGGGTCGTGTGACCGGGCCATGAATGTGGGCACTTTGGCATTGTGGCGAGATGCCATGAGGTCCACGTCCGGAGTTCACCAGCGCTGGCATATTTGTTGAAATATTTCCGAGTGCAGGGACCAGTCTCCAGAGTCTATGTGTTGGCGACTGAGGAAGTCTGCTTCCCAGTTTTTCACTCCGGGGATGTGCATGGCTGACAGTACCGACTCTGAAGTTTCTGCCCAATGAAGGATGTGCTGAACTTCTCGCATCGCCTGGATGCTACGAGTGCCCCCCTGGTGGTTGACATATGCTACAGAAGTAGCATTATCTGACTGTATCCCGACATGGCAACCAGCCAGAAATCGGTGGAAGGCTTTCAAGGCCAGAAAAATTGCCCAAACTTCCAATATTTTGATGGACATGGTGGTCTCTGACGGAGACCATCTGCCCTGGGTTCTGTGATGGCGGTATACCGCACCCCAGCCTGTCAGGCTGGCATCGGTGGTCAGTATCTTCCAGTGAGCTAGTAGGAAAGATCTTCCCTTTGAGAGGGATGACGGTCTGAGCCACCAGCGGAGAGACCGTTTGGTTGCCGTCGGTAGTCTGAGTTTCCTGTCCAGAGAGAATGGACTTTTGTCCCAGGAGGTAAGGATGGTCCGTTGAAGTGGTCTGCAGTGCAGATGGGCAAAAGGAACTGCTTTTATTGCTGCTACTATCCTTCCCGGGACCCTCATGGCGAATCTAAGGGAATGAGGCGATGGGCGAAGGAGGGTGCGGACTCCTTGACTGAGAGCGCGTGCTCTGTCTTGAGGAAGGAGCACCAGTGCTTTGGATGTGTTGAAGAGCATCCCCAAAAACGTTAGGGACTGTCTTGGGACCGATGAAGATTTTTGTAGGTTGACTACCAGCTACTCTCCGTAGTGTATCCACTGTGATAAGGACACTGTTCTCAGTCCTTGAATATTGATGCTTTGATAAGCAGGTCGTCCAGGTATGGGAGAACGATTACACCACGTGAGTGGAGAACGGTCATGACCTTGGTGAATACCCTGGGAGCTGTGACTAGGCCGAATGGAAGGGCCACAAATTGATAATGGTCCTGATTGACTGCGAACCTTAGGAACCTCTGATGTGCTCAGGATATTGACATGTGTAGATAGGGTTTTGTAATCTATGGAAGTGAGATATACCCCCATTTCCATGGATGATATGATGGAGCGGAGTGACTCCATGCGAAAGTGCCAAGCCCCACGTACCTGTTGAGGAGTTTTAGGTCTAGAATAGGGGGACCGTGCCACCTTTTTGGGAATCACGAACAGGTTCGAGTAGAACCCTTGAAAATATTCGGACTGTGGGACCTGTACAATGACTCCTCTTGTCAAGAGAGAGTTGACGGCCTGGGAAAAGACGAACCTTGGATGGAGGTTTTGGAGGTACTGAAAGAACAGATTGGGCGGACGGGTCTCGAACTCTATACTGTAACTGGAAGACACCAGCTCTCTGACCCACTTGTTGTCTGTAGTAGCGAGCCAGGTTTGACGAAAACGTAAAATTCGGCCACCTACTTGCGAGGTGTCTCCCGGGGCAAACGAGTCAAGAGGAAGCAAACCTATGGGATCGTGATCCCTTGGTTTTGACTGGCATGATTGGGATTGCCAGTTTGTGTTTGATTTCTGTGAGGTCTGTGACCTGTCTCTACGCGGTGAATGGCTGCCTGATTGTGCTGGCCTGGACACCGACCAGCCAAACAAGTTCCGAAAGGATCGAAACCGCGTTTGTTGGTGGCGGTTAAAGGGCCGCTTTGGTTTGCGTTGGGGGAGAGAGGTACTCTTACCCACAGTAGCACCAGAGATTAATTTGTCCAGTTTTTCTCCAAAAAAACAGCCACTTAAGTACGGGAGATTGGTGAGGGACTTTTTGGATGATGCGTCTGCCCTCCATTCACGCAACCGAATTGTGTGTCTGATGGTAATAGCATTTGACGCTGCTACAGATGCACAATTCGCCGTATACAAGGCAGCATGAAGGAGGTAATCCGCAGTGACGGATATCTGAGCTACCTGATCTGATAGTCTGTGGTACGTAAGGCAGAATGTAGGTTGCCAGCCCAAGTCATAATGGCCTTTGCTGCCCATGCCGAAGCAAAAGCTGGGGATAGTGAAGAGCCTGAGGCTTCAAACACCGACTGAGCCATTTGTTCTACTTGGGTGTCAGTTGCGTCCTTAATTGATGAACTGTCAGGTAGAGAGGAAAGTCCGAGCTGCTAGATGAGATACTGGGGGGTCCACTTGTGGTGGATCTGCCTAGTCCTGGTTACCACAGGTAAAAACAGATAACGTGGCTCTAATGACCGAGCGCCAAATTTTTTATCCAGATGTGAGCGATGTTTTTGCAGAATGTCCTGAAATTCAGGATGGTCCGCAAAATATTTATGCAGACGTCTAGCTCTCTTGAAGGAGACCTTGTGACCAGGAGTGTCACAAGGTGGGTCTGATACATCCAAAACTTGGTTTATGGAAGTAATCAGGTCCTGTACTAGGGCCGCCGTATCTGGTGGCTCTAGGTCTTGGGATGTTTCTAGGTCCGAGTCAGAACCAGGATCGTATAGACCCTCAGAGCCAGGAGAATCATAGTGATCTTCCCTGGTTGGGGGATGCCCTAGAACCACAGGAGGACGCTGGAGAGGGCGTTCTCTGGACTCTCTTGTGTCCCGGCAGGGACATAGAAGGAATAGGGTCAGTAGACCGTCCATGATCTTTGCCTTCCTCTTGTGCATCAGTGCAAGGAGAGGAGCAACTCTGCAGAGACTGTAATAAGAGTAGAAGATGGAACTAGTAACACTGATCATGATCAGTGGTCTGCTGCCGCCTGGAGGGCACGTCTACCCAGACCTGCGTTTGCCGAGGACTGAGTGCAAGCACTGTAATGGCTTGAGTATGTGCGTAGGCTGACAGTTTGGCTGCCTATACGCTTGTTGAGCTGACACCTGGTGCTGAACAGCCCAGGAGGCCCCCACAGCCATAGTAGAATGTGCCGTGACGCTGCCGGAAGGGATGATCTTTCGATGGTATAAGAGGCTTAGATGGTTAGACGAATCCACCTGATTAGAGGAGCCGTATAGGCTGACGTGTGTTTATTTCTGCCCTCTGGAAGAAGGAAGAAAGAGAATCCGACTTCTACGAAGGACACTGTCCTGGATACCTAGATGTGTAGGGCCCTGACAAGGTCCTGCATATGTAAGTCCTTCGTGACCGGATGGACTGGAATCAGACGCAGCGATGGTAGAGAGATGTCTTCATTTAGGTGGAAGGAGTATACTGCCTGTAGAAGAAGAATGGAACCAGCCGCAGGGCAATCATGTCCAGATGGAAGACCAGAAAAGATTGTTTACATGAAAACGCTGTAGATACCGATACCTCTGCAAGGAAAATAACATGCCACTGAAACATACCACTGTTTGAATGAGAATGCTAAGGGTAATATCCCATAGAGCCTCAAAAGGTGGTTCTTGTAGGGCCGTGAGGACGAACTTCAGGTCCCCACGGGTGTAGTCCTGTTGTATGGAGACGTTAATTGACGGACCCTTCGAAGGAAGGATTTCCTGGAAGTCTGGTGGCAAGAAGTGTTTGGAAGAAGGGGAAACGGGCTGAAACCTGCTATTTGAGAGACCCTAAGGACAGACCTGAGTCTAGGTCTGAGCGGAAGCAACTGAGAGTTCTTGGCATGAAATAGAGGCAAGGGGAATGACCTCTAGAGGTGCCCCAGGTAAAAAACAAAACGATTACACGTGTGATGGTATATCGTTGATAAGGCTGGTTTCCTCGCTGTGACTATGGTCGCTACAATATCCTGGGAAAAACCCCTTGGGTTAAGTGCCAGGTCTCAAGGGCCACACCATTATTTCAGAGCTGAGTAATCCTGAGGGAGAACTGGCCGAGAGAGAGCAGGTCTGGATTGGTACTGCTGCTATGAAGTGGACGAAATCTGCGTACCAAGCGCATCTGGGCCAGTCTGAGACCACAAGGATGATCCGGCGATATTCTTGTTTGATATTCCGCACTATCATGATAGTGGGGAAAGAATACAGGGGAGACGGATACAGGTCCAGTCTTGGACTAGTGCGTCTGTCCTACTGACAGTGGGTCCTGGGACCTTGCCAGGAAGGTTGGAATCTTGGCATTGAGGCGTGACTCCGTCGGGTAAACATCTGTGGTTTCCTGGCGCTGGCAGCCTTGACAGAGGACTCTGGATAAAGGGACCGTTTCCCTGAGTCCATTCCTTGTCAGGTTAAGAAAACCGCTTCCCAGATGTGTATACCTGGTATGAGAACAGCTGGCAGTACAGTGTTCAAGGATTCCACCAAGTGAAGGATGTGGCGAACGACTTTCATTGCTTGGAGACTGTGGGTTCCACCCTGGTGGTTGACATATGCCATGGCTGTGGGATTGTCTGACTGTATCCTGACATGTCCGACTGCCAGAAGGTGACTGAATGATTTCAGTACTAGAAATATTGCCCGAATCTTCGTAGATTGAGGGGCATCTTGGGATCTGGGCAAGACTACTGCCGTGTGCATTGTGATGGGGGTACATCGCACCACATCCTGTTCTCGTGCCATGCCGGAGCATGGATAAATAAAAAAGGCCGGAGATGCAGCTGAGCCAATGGAACTGCCTCCCATGCTGCCACTATTCTGTCTAGGACTCTCATGTCAGTTGTGAAGGACTCAGGAGACCACTGAAGGAGACTGCGGATTCCCAGACGAAGAATCCGTGCCTTGTCTGAGGAAATTTGACTAGAGCTGTGGATCTGTTGCGGCTAAAGGCCGCTGTTTTCATCCGATGCGGTGTATCCAATATGGCTGAGACTCCATATGTGATGCTGCAGCATGTGGCAGTCAGAAGTACGCAGCGGAGCTGGGTCTCCTGGAGTGGCCTTGGAATTATGGTAGACTTTTGGCGGTCGATCCGCCAACCGAGTCTTCTTAACGTGCACAGTGAAAGTGACACTGTGCACGCAGTCCCTGAAAGTCATGCATTGCTGAATAAGTTGTCCAGTTATGGGAGACTCCTGGAATGCAGTATAGGCATTGACAATTTCAGGCTGGGAAAAACTTTGTATTTATGAGCTTCAAGTCTCACGGAATTCTCTTTTGACTCCTGAGTCGAGAAGGGACAGACTGCTGGAATAAGAGTCAGGCCACGGCCATACGGGGGACCGGAGGGCCCCTCCATTGGATTAATGCAGTCGGGGATCTGCGTGGTCCTGCTTCGGAGCAGGCTGTGCAGAGTGTTTGCGCGTGTCAACTCAACCCTAGTACCTAATATAGGTGTGGTGAGAAGATTGGCAGCTGGGCTCTTGTATCCACAACCTGCAACTCAGAGTTCTATCTGTGTAGTCTGGGGTGGGAGGCCGGGTAGACCTGTGAACTGGAGGGCCCATCCATTGGGACGATGCAGTCGGGAGTCTGCTAGGTCCTGCTTCGGAGCGGGCTCTGCAGAGTGCGTGCGCGTGTTATGTCAACCCAAGTACCTAATATAGGTGCAGTGAGGAGATGGCAGTTGGGCTAGTGGTCCATGTCCTGCGACCCAGAGCTTCGGTTTTGTAGCCTGGGGAGGGAGGCTGAGTAGGCCTCAAGAAATCGCAACTTCAACCCGAGTCCCCAGCAATGGGGAGTCGAGGAAGGAGTATGGCATATAGCAATCTCAGCTACAACCCAGCGCCCCAACCGTGGGCGAGGAGGGAGTATGCTATGGGTCGTAGGTTCCAGAGACCCTTAGTTGAATTACCCGTGCAGCTTCAGATCACGGTGTTTAAGTCCGCGTCTTGTGAGACTTGGCTGTCATCACCGCCATCCAGAACTCCCAACTGTGGGGTCTGAAGAGGGTTAGCGAACAGTCCTGGGACGCTTGACATTTGTCGGGCAACTTAAGGTTGTATCAACTTCAACTGGGCTCTCTTAGAGTGGAGGGGCCGAGGAAGGAAACGGTCAGGTAAACTCGTGGGAATTCCACACAACCCATTTGTCCCGCTGTGTGGGGGCCCAGGAAGGGGTACATTGTACAAGTAGCTGAGACGCCTGAATATCAACTGGCCTCTCTCAACGTTGGGAGACCGAGGTAAGGGCCTGTCGGCGTCTCACCTTAACCTAGCAACCCTTATGTAAAGTCATAAGGTTGGCCACGCGTACCAACAGGTACCTGGATCTGGCCAGTAGTAGGAAAGACACAAAACGTGCAGTGGCCCGTGCGCTGGCAGAGGGACTCTGCATGTGCAGCTCTGGAAATCAGGAACGTTATTATAGGGTAATGCTGGACAAGCTAACATGTTTGCACTGCCCTTTGTATTCCTGGTAGGTGTACAGAGGACAGGTTGCAGCAGGATATATAGTACTGCCGGTTGTTCTGTTGTTGCTATTGGAGACCACCGCACAGCAAAGCTGTGCTGACTGTACCCTCCAAAGCCGTGTGAGCCCCGCACGGCGAAAGCCATGCTGCCTCCTATATAATGGCTGGTTCCAGATTTGGGCATTAACACTCTATGCCCCCTCAGCTCTCGTTGTAGTGCATACAAAGGAGGGTTCGGTGGGCCAGTATACAGTCCAGCTGGTACTTTACTCCCACATTGTTTGTGACCCCATGGGAGGAATGGAAGTGCATTGTGGCAGGGAAAACTGGGCAAATGCAGAAGCAGTCTGCACTTGTTAACCTAGCAGGCACCCTTGGTCCTGCCTTAACATGCCACAGGCTCTGCCTGTGAGAGCTGCTTGTTTATGTGGGAAGGGGGGCAGAACCTTGAAAGAGCGCAAAGCTCTGTGAAAAAAATTTCCTCCTGCAGCTCTGGTCCGCCCCTGCCATGACGCCGGCTGCATCATTATCATCATCCGGAGGCGGGCCGGGGGCGGAAAAAGGGGCGGCGGCTTCGCACCAGGCCGAAGCCGCAACCTAAAGTAGAAAAATGGGGCCGAACATGGCCCCTGGCCGGCGCGGAGGACCAAGGGGAGTGGAGTTGGGGTCCGTAACGGACCCAGACCCCAGGGCAGAGTAGCGCCGGCACGGAGGTGGCCTCAGCAGGAGCACCCAGGACTGGGGCTCTTGAATCTGTCCGCAGAGTCGGCGCTGGCAATGTGCAGGAGCACAGATAGACTGTGCTCCTGTGACTGCTGGCAACTTGGTGTTCTCTGGCCCCTCAGGAGCCCACAGCAGGGCTGGGGCTCCCGGGAGTGCTGCAGAATGGAGTATGCTGCAGCCTGTAGTAAGTTAAAGCTAATGCTGTTTTCATCCAAAAAAAAAAAAATCGCTGCAGCTGTGCCCGTCAGGAGTACGCAGCGGAGCTGGGACTCCTGGAGAGAGTGTGCCGTGCTGCAGCATGTGCGCATTAGGAGCCCGCAGCAAGGCTGAAGCTCCATGAAATGCTGCCGCATGTTCCCGGCGGAAGCACACAGCAGGCTGAGGTTTCTGGAACGGGCTTGCCCTACCTGCAGTGTCTCAACCTAAAAAGCCCCATGAAGGATGATTAGGGAGGGATGCTGCGTCCACCGTCAGAGGGCTCCTGCGTAACCTCGACTTCAGCTTAAAAGTCTCCAACAATAGGGAAATGGGGAAGGAGGGACATCGTCTTGACTTCAGCCAGCACCCCAACAATGGGATGCCGAGGAAGGAGCGGCATGTGGATCGACCTCTCAAACTTCAACCAGGCGCCGCCAACAGTGGGGGGCCGAGGAAGGAGCATGTCGGGAGTTTTGCCAGAGACCCGCTTTACTTCTTCTTGAAAGAAAAAAAAAAATCAAAAAGTGAAACATTTTTAAGGAAAATAAAATTTAGGTGTGCCTCCTATGACACTAAGCAAAAACTGGTGAGGCAATGCCTGCTCCATGCTGCAGAGGAGGAGCCACTTAACTCTTTTGCAGTTTCTGCCTAGTGTCGCCTCCTGGTGGACAGCAGCACAACACCCATGGTCCTGTGTCCCCCAATGAGGCGAAGGAGAAAAATTGTGTGTGCCTCCTATCAACACTAAGCAAAAAACTGGTGAGGTAGTACCTGCTGAAGGGGTGTATACTGCAGAGGAGGAGCCACTGTTAATCTTTTGCAGATTTTGCTTATGTCGCCTCCTAGTGGACAGCAACATAACACCCACGGTCCTGTGTCCCCAATGAGGCGAAGGAGAAATAGAGAAAGTGATTACAATAAACTTTCAAATATACTTCATAAGTGAAATCCAAAATAAAACCTTTCAAAAAAACCCTCCAGAAGATGTCACCACTTGACGGTTTCTAAACCTGACATATGCTGGTTGTTAGGGAGATCTGTGTTCAGTTCCACAAATGAATATAGCCATATAAGGGGGTGGGGGTCTACACAGCATTCACAGCTGATCATTGTATCAAGTTACCTTAGGCAAAGAGAGTTCCAGGCTGTCAGCACACACAATTCACAGCTCAGAGATCACAGCCTTATCTTATCTGATGGCTCTGCTCTCTGAATTAGATAATAGATACGATCATAGCTGTGATCTGTGTGTGCTGACAGCCTACAGCTGCCTTTGGTAAGGTAACTTGATACACTGATCAGCTGTGAATACGGTGTAGCACCCCTCATCCATCCTATATGTCAGTATTCATTTGTGGAACTGAAGACAGATCTCCCTAACAACCAGCATATGTCAGATTTAGAAACAGGCTAGTGGGGACATCTTGTGTAAGGTTTCCAGATTTTACTTACAAATTAAAAATTTGGAAGTTTATTATAAATCCCTTGCTCTACATTATTATTAAATACAAATTTCAACAGCGTTTACGCTTTAACAGCTAAGGAGCTAAGTAAACAACCAAGGGATCAAAAATGATCTATTGTAATAGTACCTACATTTGCAGATTTTTAAACCAGAGACCTATATGTCTTTACGGTACATAAGATGACACAATGCTGCTTATGCATTACAAAAGTTTTATTTGGAGACGTCACGGTAGGAGGTTAAACTATTCCCCTGCTGCTGCTCGGCAACAAACACCTCATGATGAGGTTGCCTAGCAGCGCAGATGCTGAAAGCCTATTGGGTATGTGATTGATGCCGCACGCACGCCGAACGGCATCACAGTCATGTGACACTGACACGGAAGGCAATGGGAGGCGTCTCGGCTTACTGATGTCATCTGGAGGTTTTCCTCCTACCGAGACGTCTCCAAAATGCCGCACTCTGTAGTCACCGCTGACTGTGATCAGCTGTGCGGTCGTGCTGTGATTGGGACAATCACTCTATGGCTTCAGGTATATAAAAAGGCTGGCTTCCTCCTGCACACTACCCCACTAACCCCCCCCCCCCCCCCAAACGAAACATGTGTCTGAGCTCCTCCCGACACAGCCCCCAGGCAGCAGACACCCTTGGGTATGATAACTTACTATTAACTCCTTGCTCCCCAGGCATTTGATTTCAGCAGCAGTGTTTGGTAAATACAGCTTAAATCAAACATTACAAAAAGCTGCAAGTAAACTGTTAAACCTGCAATTGTTATCTGTGCTGAGGTGCTTTTACTTCTGTATGTTAACTGCATTACCCCAGGGTTGTCTGTTTTATGTGTTTGATCTCTCTTTGCACCACGCACTTTATCCTTGTAACCCCGTTTTTCACTGATGCACTTGTGCTTACAAGTGTGACATTCACTTGTGATAAACAAATTAAGCTTTTGTAATGCATAAGCAGCATTGTTTCATCTTATGTAACGTAAAGACATATAGGTGTCTGGTTTAAAAAAGCTAAGGAGCTAAGGCTGCATCATACCTAGCAGACAGTAGGGTTTAACATCAGACGTAACTAAGCTCTGCCAGCTGCACTGTCAGTCTAAGGGTACTGTCACACTAGCGTTTTTTTTAAATCGCGGCAGATGCGGTGAAAAAAAACGCATCTGCCACGATTACCGCATACCGGCTGCACTTGCGGCACGGTTGTGGCACAGTTGCGGCAAGTCCCATACAATGTATATGCGGGCTTGCGGCAGGTGCGGCAAGTGCGGTTTTGGCACTTGTGGCAGGTGCGGCCGAAAAAACAGCGACACCGCATTTTTTTTTTCGCGGCCGCACCTGCCGCAAGTGCCAAAACCGCACTTGCCGCAAGCCTGCATACACATTGTATGGGACTTGCCACAACTGTGCCGCAAGTGCAGCCGGTATGCGGTAATCGCGGCAGATGCGTTTTTTTCACCACATCTGCCGCGATTTTAAAAAAACGCTAGTGTGACAGTACCCAGTCATTGGTGCATGTGCAAGATTACCATGACAGTTAGGGGCCTGCTGACGGAAACCAAAACTGCCATGATGGTATTCCTATTAAGGGGAGTCCATGGCTTGGCCTCATAGTAGACAGTGTTATATGCCATACATAGTGCAAATAATCAATCTCAATCAAATGTTTTAAAAATATTAATATTCTAATCCCCCCTTTTCCCTCCCACTATAAAAAATTTGGTATCACTGTAGCTGTAACATTCTGGTCTATTGAAATATGAAAATGAATTCATTCATATAATAAAAGCCATAAAGGGGAAAAAAATATATCAAATGCTATGATTGTAGTTTAACAGTTGTCTCTAGACACAAAAAACCCCACCAGATCCAACATGAAGTTCAGTACATCAGCTACATGTCGAATATGAATCAAACTAAACTAAATGTCGTACTTAGATTTTTTTTTTTCGAGTATATTGTTTGGGAAAATAAATGGTGTCAGTCAAAAACTACAATTCAACCAACAAGATACAAGCAAGCCCTTTTGACCCAGTTTATGGGAAGATTAATTGAAAAAAGTTATGGCTCTTGGATCAAGGAGAAGAAAAAACCACAAGCACAAATTTCCAGATAGACGGGGGCATAAGGGCTGGGCACTTCACACTGTTCTCGGGCCAGAAGATGCTTCACGGATTCAAAGTATGACTTCTATCCTTCACAGACAGGAGTCACAGGAGCCGAGGACTACAAAACATGACTACGAGTACCCAAAAATCATCTTTGTTTGGCCATGCAAAACATTAACTCATCACACAAATAAAGCACGTGAGTGGATAAAGCCAGCAAGCACATCCACAAAGTTCAATATAAATACCTGTTGTTTAGCAGAATATTTGAGCATTTAATGTCTCTGTGCAAAAAGTTCTTCTTATGACAGTAGTCCAATCCTTCCATAAGCTGCCTCATGAAAGACTTAATGTGAAGTTCATTGAAATGCACTAGTCCCGATTCCAGCAGACCCATGAGGTCATGGTCCATGTACTCAAACACCAGGTAAAATGCACCTTTAGGATGTGAAAAATGCACCAGTTAGTGTATAGTTTTACTACAGGCAAAATTACAGACCAAGCATCAGTTGCATGATTATTAATGACAATTTACAGCCACAAGCCTGATGGGACGCACATATTGAGGAGTTATAGATGGAGACCAGAATCAAATAAAGAAGCATATATTCTGGTTTAATTATAATGAATCTAAAAAAGAGAATTTTGTTTACGTACCGTAAATTCTTTTTTCTTGAATCATCAATGGGAGACCCAGACAATGGGGTTTAGGGCGCTGCCCTCCAGAGGTCACACTAGGTACTACAAGTTTGTAGCACCGCCTCCTCCGCTTATAAACCCCCACCGTAGGAGACATCCTCAGTTTAGTCCATAAGCTGCGAGGAGAAATAAACCACACCCGAAACATCGGGAAGAATGCCGTGCACAGACGGTGTAACAACCCGGAAACACTGTCTCAACAGAGAACAGATCAAATGCAAACATGCAACGTAACAACTGGGTGGGTGCTGGGTCTCCCATTGATGATTCAAGAAAAAAGAATTTACGGTACGTAAACAAAATTCTCTTTTTTCTGATCATCATAATGGGAGACCCAGACAATGGGGATGTCCTAAAGCAATACCCCAGGGCGGGAAGAGTTCCTCAACAAGACGGATAACACATGGTTCCCTTTTAAAGGTGGGCAACCGCCGCCTGGAGAACCCGCCTGCCCAAACTCGCATCCGCAGAGGCATGGGCATGCACCATATAGTGCTTAGAGAAAGTGTGCAGGCTGGACCAAGTGGCCGCTTGACACACCTGTAGAGCAGAAGCTCGATGTCGCAAGGCCCAAGAGGCACCTACAGCTCTAGTAGAGTGTGCCTTCAAACCCACCGGGAGAGGCAAACCAGAAGACCGGTAAGCCTCCTGAATGGGAGCCTTGATCCATCTGGCCAAGGTCGACTTTGAAGCCGCGGACCCCTTACAGCGACCCATCGTGAGGACAAATAAGGAATCCGAACTCCTAAAGGAGGCGGTCCTGGACACATAAATGCGTACAGCTCTCACGAGATCCAGAGTATGGAGGTCGCGCTCAACCTGATGAACGGGAGCGGGGCAAAATGATGGGAGAACAATCTCCTGGTTCAAGTGGAATGTTGAAACCACCTTCGGCAAAAATTCAGGCCGTGGGCGCAACACCACCTTGTCCTGGTGAACCACCAGAAAGGGTGACTTGCACGAAAGTGCAGCCAATTCTGAGACCCTTCTCAGAGACGTAATCGCCACCAGAAAGACCACCTTCTGGGACAGACGAGAGAGAGAGATGTCTCTCAGTGGCTCGAACGGCGGTTTCTGCAATGCCGCTAGGACCATGTTGAGGTCCCAAGGGTCCAGGGGCCGCCTGTAGGGCGGAACCACCCGAGACACCCCCTGCAGAAATTGGCGGACCTTCGGGAGGAGCGCCAAGCGCCTGTCAAATAGCACGGAAAGTGCTGATACTTGACCTTTCAGAGAGCCAAGGGATAATCCCAACTCCAAACCCGACTGTAGGAAGGCAACAATGTCGGAATAGACAACGGCCACGGTGAGCGACCACCAGATGCACACCAGGTAAAAAAGATTTTCCACGTTCTGTGGTATATCTTCCTGGAAACAGGTTTCCTTGCCCGATTCATAGTGGCAACCACTGTAGGAGAGAAACCTCTGGATGTCAGCAGCCAGGCCTCAAGAGCCATGCAGTCAATCTGAGGGCCCTGGAATTGAGGTGGAAGAATGGGCCTTGCGCGGAGAAGATCTGCGCGCTCTGGAAGAGCCCACCGGTGTCCGCCTGACAGTTGCCACAGGTCCGGGTACCAGGACCTCCTGGGCCAATCTGGAGCCACTAGAATGGCTACTCTGCATTCCGTCCTGATCTTCCACAGGACCCTGGGAATCAGAGCTAGAGGCGGGAACACATATGGCAGCTGGAAGCTGGACCAACTCAGGATCAGGGCATCCGCCCCCAGAGACTGAGGATCCCATGATCTCGCCACGTATTGGGGCACCTGATGATTCAGCCGTGAGGCCATCAGATCCACGTCCGGAGTGCCCCATCTGCCGCAGATGTCCCGGAAGACGTCTGGATGAAGGGACCACTCTCCGGCGTCCATCCCTGTCGGCTCAGATAGTCGGCCTCCCAGTTCTCGACCCCTGGGATGTGAACTGCGGAGATCAGGCAGCCGTTTTCCTCCACCCAAGCTAGAATGCGGTGGACTTCGGTGAGGGCCTGAGCACTTCTGGTCCCTCCCTGATGATTTATGTAGGCGACGGCCGTCGCATTGTCGGACTGTACCCGAATGGGTTGTCCTGACAGGAATTTCTGAAACGCCAGGAGCGCCAGATAGACCGCCTTGATCTCCAGCACGTTGATCTGCAACGCCGACTCCGACTGAGTCCAGAGGCCTTGAGCCCTGTGGTGCAAGAACACCGCACCCCAGCCCTTCAGACTGGCGTCGGTGGTCACCACTAACCATGACGGTTTTAGGAAGGACCGTCCCCGTGACAGATGATGTGGCTGTAGCCACCACTGTAGGGAATCCCTGGTTGGTTGTGACAGCGTCACCAGCCGATTCAAAGAAATCGTCCTCTTGTCCCATCTGCGAAGAATCTCCAGCTGGAGAGGACGGAGGCGAAACTGTGCGAACGGCACCGCCTCTATCGCCGCTACCATGCGACCCACCAGTCTCATCAATACCCGTAGGGATGACTGTGGAGACAGGAGGACATTCTGCACTCCTGATTGGATCGCAAGCTGCTTGGCTTGAGGTAGGGACACCAGGGCCGAGTCCGTGTGGAAGTCCATGCCCAGATATGTCAATGACTGGGTCGTTCCAGGGACTTCATGGTCACCTCCAGGCTCACCCGACAAAGGTCTTCCGATGGCGCCCTGACCAACAGGTCGTCCAAATAGGGTATGACGGCGTGTCCCTGCGCATGCAGGAGAGCCATCATGGAGGCCATCACCTTTGTGAACACCCGTGGTGCTGAGGCTAGCCCGAATGGCAGTGCCACAAATTGGAAGTGCTCTTCCCCCACTGCGAATCTCAACCAGCGCTGATGAGCTGGTGCAATGGGGACGTGAAGGTAAGCGTCCCTGATATCGATGGACGCTAGGAAGTCTCCCTGTGACACAGCCGCGATCACTGAGCGCAGGGATTCCATGCGGAACTTCCGAACCAACACGTGACGGTTGAACAACTTGAGGTCCAACACCGGGCGAAAAGAGCCGTCCTTCTTTGGGACAATAAAGAGGTTGGAGTAAAAACCCCTGAACCTCTCTTCCGTGGGCACAGGGACCACCACTCCGTCTCTGCGGAGTCCCTCCAACACCAGGTGAAAAGCCTGAGCCTTTTCTGGGGATGGAACCGACCGATGGAATCGGTGTATTGGTCGTGACGTCAGCTCTATCCTGTAACCTCTTGAGACTACGTCTCGAACCCACTGATCGTGAATGTGAATAAGCCACTTGTCCTGAAAGCGGGACAGGCGGCCCCCCACCTGTGGGGAGGCAGGATGAGAGAGCGAGTCATGTCGAGGCGGGCTTGGGGGTGGCAGCCGCTGCCCCCGCCGGCTTCTTCTGACGACTCTTGGAACGCCACTGAGTAGCAGGCTTGCCCCCTCGGTCTGAACGAGTGGACGCCGTTGATGACTGTGAACCGGAGCGAAAGGACCACTGCTTAGGGTTCCTTTTCACGGTGTACCGTGGCTTAGGCTTGTTCTGCGGTATCTTAGACTCAGCAGAATCCTTTATCAATTTGTCCAGTTCGGTGCCAAAAAGCCTGTCACCAGCGAACGGAAGATTTTGTAAAATCTTCTTAGATGTGGCATCTGAGTCCCAAAGACGCAGCCACAACAGCCTGCGGATCGCAATTGCATTGGCCGAGGCCACAGCAGAGCGAGTGGCAGTTTCCAAAGATGCCGTCCTGGCATAGTCCGCATAGGCCCTTGCTCTCTCAGTGAGAGCCAGGACCTCTGGACTGGACCTAGCTAGATCAGTGATACCATCCAAACAGATAGTAATCGCTTGTAGGGTCCAGACCGCGGCAAAATTAGGGGCAAACGAAGACCCCACAGCCTCATAGGAAGACTTGGCGAGTTGCTCGACCTGTCTATCAGTAGCATCCTTCAATGAGGAGCTATCAGAGGCAGAAAACAAGGAGCGCGCAGCAATCCTAGTCATGGAAGCATCCACCTTGGGAGACTGCGACCATTCCTGGAGCGCCTCCTGGGGAAAGGGAAAGCGATTGTCCTTAGTTTTACGGACATAACGCCGCCCAGGATGCAACCTGGGAGCTTTAATCACCCTTCCGAAATTAGTGTGGTCCATGAAGGAGCCACTTGGTCTAGCCTCTGGCCGCAGCCATTGGTATATCTCCTTGGGGTGTACAGTCACCTCCTCAGGAGGAGTGACAAGACGCAATGTCTCATTGATGGAGGACACCAGATCCTCCACCCCATCTGGAGGTTCAGACATAGACCCAAGAGTAGAACCCCCATCATCTTCCTCACCATCAGAGGAACGCTCCTCCTCAGAGAGAGTCTGGAGCTCAGGAGAAGCCTCACGGGCTCGCTTAGGGGGTCTTACAGCAGAAGTAAGAGACACCCGGGGGTAACTAGGAGGAGTAGCTGGGTTCTCCAGTCTCCTATGCAGTGCCTCCAGGGTTTGCGACATGGAGGACATCTGGGACAGCAGAGATTCATTAATCTTATTCTGCGTTTCCCATGGCCCTGGGATCACCTGAACCTCAGGGTATAATCCCGGATTTGCAGACTCAGTAGTAGCAGACCGGGCCTCTGGGCGTCCGCAGTTATTGCAGGACCCCTCCACCAGTGTCCCGTTGCATGTAGCGCAGGTAACGGTGACCACTGCCGCCCTAGCAGCATGCTTCCCAACTGAGGACATCTCCACAGTGAGGGGAATATAAGCCAAAGTTCACAAACAAACCGGGAATCCCGGTGGCTTACCGACCGCAGTAAAGCGGTAGGAGGAAGCGGTGTGTGTGTGTGACCTCCGCGAGTTCCGGTCTCCCTTGCAAGTGCAGACACGCGCTGCAGCCAGATCCCAGCCGGGAAGTGAGGGAGAAGATGGCCGCCGACAGTGAAGATGTGGGCGGAGCCAGGAACACGCGGGAAGAACACACAACACGCCCAGCGGTGATGTCACCATAAGGGCTGCCTCCTCCTCCTCCAGACTGCCTCAGCAATGGAGGTGCCGGAGCCCGCAGCGCGGGAAAAGAGTGTGAATATCACACACACACACTCTCAGACTGCATGTACACATAAAAACACTCGCAGTCTACAGCCTCAGCCCCTGTGACACACAGGGCGGTCAGCCAGGGCGACCCCAGCACAGGGTCACCGCCAGAACCGCGGACCCGAGGGTAACCGCGCGGTCTGAGTGTCATGACACCACAGTGACAGACACTACCCCCAGGCACACAGGAGACACACCAGGTGCCTCAGTGCCGGTCCGGTCTGTAAGCACCTTTAGGGAGGCCTCGGACGGGGGTACAGCACCAGTCCGGAGTGTAAGCACCATTTAGGGAGGCCTCGGACTGGGCTGGCTCCGTCCGGTCTGTAAGCACCATTTAGGGAGGCCTCGGACGGAGCGGAGCTGTGCAAGGCTCCAGGCTCCCCCTTACCAGAGCCTCCATGGAGGGATGGAAAGGAAGGAGCGTAACAGCGTACCGGGAGAACACTGAAGTGTCCAGGCTAAAAGCCCTCCGGTACCTCCACCAGCGTGTTCCGCAGAGGGTGAGCGGGGAGGCTGTCGGGGATCCCGAGCGGGACCATTTTACCTTGTCTTCATACGCCATCACGTAAGCTGTGAGAATGCAGTGAAGTGCAAGCAAAGCGTGATCCTCCGAGCACACTAAGTTTAAAACTGAGGATGTCTCCTACGGTGGGGGTTTATAAGCGGAGGAGGCGGTGCTACAAACTTGTAGTACCTAGTGTGACCTCCGGAGGGCAGCGCCCTAAACCCCATTGTCTGGGTCTCCCATTATGATGATCAGAAAATGCATATTTAAAAACAAAACCTTCCCTACAATGACTTCCATAGTGTAATTCCTAAAAATAAATACTATGAGCTATGAGAGGCAAGACATGGTCATAAACAAAGTAGCCTGTAAGGTGAATTATCTGTTTCATATTTCTACGCTGCGTTGAAAATGAATACTTGTAAACCAATGGCACCAATGTACCTGTCAGTAGTATACTATGCTTACTAGATAGGTTTCTTTCCATGTCCAATCTTATGAAAGGCATAATTCATAAGTTGAGGATGCGTATTTATCAACTACTCTTAAAAGGAAGCAGTTGATTTTCTAGAACAAAACTAATTGCATCCTGAAATAGAGTTTGGATCGTCCTTTCAGGATTAGCAACTTTTATTGCTCTAGTGATGACCGAATATAACTTGTTACTATTCATTACTCGCACGGATAGTATGGTATTCGCAATACTCATTTCTCGGCGAGTAATGCTGGTGCTCGGGAGTAATGTGTCGATCATGAGTGATCGGACACGTATTGCTGCCACCTCTGTGAGAGCCGATTGAATGGAAAGCTCTCACTGGGGGTGTGAGGCACAGCCAGCATGGTCCCATGGCCGGGGTGCATCACATGGGTTATCGGCTTAGAAACCTGTTCACATGAGCCGCTTTTCCTGTGTGTGAGTGATGTGGTCCTGAATGGGTACACAGTGTGTTAATAGTGGAAGGAATCAGGAGACCAATGAGCGGCTGAGAAAGCAATGCGTGTACTGATTGCATAGCAGCTCAGGTGGGTGTGTCAGTGTGGGTGTGGCAGCTACGATAAGAGCTAGCCCAGGTGTTTTGTGAGACACGACACAACAGAGAACAGAGAGACCAGACTAGAGATGACTGGAGATGAGAGCAGTCCAGAGCTCTGTGGTGTGAGGACATGAAGGAAGCCTGCCAGCTCCATACCGGTGGCTGGGAATGGGGCGTTATGGCTCCTAGAGTGGGGAAGCCATGGCTGAACCAGGTGGACGCTGCTGTGGACGCTGCTCTGGACGTGGGTCGAAACACATCCAGTAAGGAGCCCTTGGGGATGCATGGTGTACCCGTGCCTCAGGTTGCTAGACCCGGATCCGTGCCTGGTAAGACAGCAGTTCTCGTATGCTAGAGTGAACTGTGTACCATGTGTGAATCATGCCTGGCGGGCATAGCCGCCGTTGGGTCCGACTAGACAGTCGGTAAAGGACCCGTGAAAGTATATGATGGCTTATGTAAAAGTGCCATGTATGAGAGATGATGGCCTATGTAAAAGGGCCCGGTATGATGTCTGTGGGAGAGACCCAGCCAGTGTGGATGTTATATTGGAGGAGAGCAGTCCCGTTGGGACGAGAGGGAGGCTTGGCCTGCTGCATGCAGGAGGCACCCGTCCTTCAATGGTGTGTGTGAACCTGTGGCCAGACATAGGGGTTAGGTGGGCTCCTAGAAGGGGTAACCAAGGCTGATCCTGGAGGGTGCGACTCAGATGCAGGGTACAGCCGTCGACCTGGAGGAGTATGGGGGTTTGGTGGCGGCTGGTGGCCCGAACCGTGGTGAGGAGGCCTTGGTAACACATGGTTATCCAGGTACTAAGGGTGGCGAATCCCTGTTATGGTCCCAGAGGAGCCGCAGTCCATGGATGTATTATGATGGGCTGTGAGCATGTGTGAGGATGTATGTGATCCATGGATGTGTTATGATGGATCACATGCGGTGTGTAAGGTCCCGGTCAGGCTGGAGCCTGTATTATGGGTTAGTATTAAAGTGTTGTGCTGGGTAAATAAAGCCAGGTGGCTGGTACCGCCATTGGGATCCACAGGGCCAGTTGATAAGTGTGGATAACTATTTATTATGTAAATGTTATGTGTTATGCATCATCAGGGCTTATGTAAAAGTACCCTGGGTGATCAAAGGAAAGTATGTGTATCGTGGGTGACTCATGATGGCTGATGATGAAAGAGCCATGCATGAGGCATCTACGAGGTAATAGGCGGTCGAATTCTCCATTGGGACTGACGGTTAGGTCAATAAGGTCCCGGTGATAGATTGTTATGGTAAATGTAGGTGTTCCATGTTATATGTATTGTAATGTATTATGTTCTCATGTGCTATTTTAGTGTAATGTATGTATTATGTGATGTGCTTATGATTAATCTTTAATGTGCTACCTGGGTTATGATATGTATGTGAGAAATAAACGGGTAGCCATTTGAAAAATTGTAAGCATGTGTTGGTGTCATTATGCAGCAAGCGAGTTCCCCAGGTCGCTACCTCACATGGGGCACAGCAAGGCGTTGTATGTAGTGAAAACTCAAACAAGCCAACCTCCTGCCCTGTCCCGGAAACACTCATTTTATGGCTGGCTTTGTGTGGGCGGAGACTATCCCTAATTGACTAACATTGGACTCACCATTCATACGAATACGCGAGTATTACAAACTGCTCATACAAATCTCCTGATGTTGAGTATTTCACTACTCGCTCATCACTAGCTCTACCTTCTCCTGTTGTCTTCCTCTAAGACGAGGAGAATTCAGTGTCACACACTGACTAGTCAAGCTTATATAAATCAAAACAGATTATGCACTGCTTCCCCAAGCTGCCCAACTTTCCTGTACTGGCATCAGTGATAGTAAATGACAGTGAAGATTTTTACTATCACAGCTGAGAGGTAGGGGAATTATGGGTGTGGTGGTCAGTGCATAATTGGTTTGGATTTACATATGCTTGACTATACAGCAGGCAACACTAATGGTGGGTTTACACACACCAATTTATCTGTTCAATATCTGAACCAATCTCTGGTTGCAGTGAAATCATGGATACATTGCTCCATGTTGTACACAGCCACAAAATGGAGCAATGTATCCATGATTTCACTGCAACCAGAGATTGGTTCAGATATTGAACAGATAAATTGGTGTGTGTAAACCCACCATAAGTTCTCCGATGCTTACAGCAAGATAACAGGAGAAGGTAGAGCAATAAAAGTTACTGATCCTGAATTGGCTGTTCAAGAACTATTCCAGGATACCATTAGTATGGTACTAGATGATCACCTGACAGATTCACTGTAAAGGGAATTTGTCACCAGCATAGTCTGGGCGCAGCAACCCTGACTCCAGAGATGTGTAACTTACTGGTCTGTGTAACTTACTGGTCTTCTTGTGATAGTTTTCTCTGCTGGAGGTCTAGCAGTTCTCTGAATACTGAGCTCAGTAGAACCCCACCCACACCACTAATTGGCAACTTTCGGTGTACACTGTTGCCAGATATGGGGGCAGGATTACACAGCTCACGAATATGAAAAAAAAAAAAAAACATGGCATGAGACGAGTTCTTTTCCAATACTGTCCTTTGGATAAAACGGGATTTTATCAAAACTACAGCAATCAAAACTGTAACTAACATTTCACCAACATATCGGTGGAATCCGGGTTTCTGTCTATACATCATGATGCCCTCACATTTATTAGCTATAACCTGCTGCAGATTCTTTTTAATGCTGAATATTTTCTTCACTCTATCAAGTCATTATTTGAACATCGTGGAACTTTATCTGCTGAAAGTTTGGTATTTATAGGACTACTTCAAAATGTGTGCTTAGGACCGCAAACCTTTATCTTTCTTGAAGTCCACGGCATCCTCTTTGTCTGTGACAATCTCCTTCATATTAATAATGCTCTGGTGTGTGAGCTGCCGAAGAATCTTAATTTCACGGATAGCTGTGATAGGGAAACCTTCCTTCTCATTGTCCAACCGTACTTTCTTTAAAGCCACCATTTCTCCTGCACACAAAAACAAACGACCAATAAAGATAGCATTAAAAAGAGTAATAGAAAGTCCAGTTCACTGTTAAGTTTCTGATTCTGCAGTCCAGAGCAAGAAGACGTTTCTGCCTAGTATGAAGGCGTAAAGAGAGAATCCAGCATCACGGGTACAGTCTTCTTTATTCAATAAAACATTTAAATCATATTAAAACCATTGTTTAAATGGGAAATAGAAATTGGCAAACCTGCAGATGTTGAGGTTTGGTGGCTTTGCCCGGATTTTTTTTAAGTTTGGTTTCGGGACCTGACTTGACCCAAACCCCATATAAGTCTATGGGGATCTGAAGTTTATTGTTACAAAATGGCATCTAGGGGGCTGTAAAAGGAATCAAAATGGAGACTTAAGCAAGAGAATCATGCTCCGCACTGCAGTCACACTACTTCCAGGTCCGCTCATTAAGCCTCATGCATATTCACGTGTTCCTCCACCCACATTCTGTGACAGCATCTGTGATTGGTTGTCACATTAAGATTGAGCCCACACCCTCTGTGCCAGTGTGTGTGATTGATTGCCCTCACACTAGCTGTGTGGCTCATAAAGTGTATTATAAAAATAAAGAAATAATTGGGGGAAAAAAAAAAAATTGCATGGGGTCCCCGTATATTGATACACAGCCCAGATAAAAAAAAACCCATGGCTGTGAACTACTGTCCCCATCTGTGAGCATTAAGTTCGTTAGTCCTTCATCCAGGTGGCTGAATCCGAGCAGTAACACAGACGTCTCAGGGAAGCTAGTCCCCGTGAGGCATTCGGTACGGACTCCGAACTTTACAGTTTGCCCATCACGGGTAGTGAAGGTATGCCAAGCGTGAAGGGAGTTGAGTATGCTTTTACTATTTCAGCAATGGTGAACCTGTTAGGCCCCTTTCACACTGGCATTTTTGAAAAAATGTGGCATAATTACCACATCTTCTGCCTAACAGCCGCACTTGCGGCACCAAGCCATGCATTTTCTATGGGGCTTGCGATCGGGTGCGGAAAGTGCGGTTTTGCTGCTTGCGGCATCAAAAGAAAACACGGTCAGCTGCATTTTTTTCGTGGCCGCAACCGGCAAAACCGCACTTGCCGCAAGCCCCATAGACAATGCATGGGGCTTGCCGCAAGTGTGCGGCATGTGCAGCAGTTAGGCGGAAGATGCAGCAATTCTGCCGCTTCTCAAGCATTTTTTCAAAAACGCCAGTCTGAAAGCAGCCTTACCAAGGGTTTTCCCATATAAGCTGTGGCCATCACCAGTAAGTCCTTATATATATGTATATAGCATTCTAGAATGCTTTATACAAGTCCCCAAGCCGATCTATACAATACTTTATATTATACCTACCTGCACAGTACAGTACTTTGCTCTGCCCTAAGCAGGGCAAAGAGAAGTGCGAGTGTGCAGGAGGGCAATGGATGACACTGTGTGGGTGACATAGGACACATCATCAACACCAAGCAGAAAAGGAGGTCGGAAATCACAAGAAGAAAAGAGGAGCAGGATGAAGACCAGTTGCGACCATCGGACCGGACCACCCCTCAGGTAAGCATAACAAGTACTGTTAAAAGTTGTATTGATCAGCCTGGAGACTTCTATACAGCATTCTAGAGTGCTTTATATAAGGTCTTACTTGTGGTACCCGCAGCTTACATGGGAAAAACCTGGTGACAGGTTATTGTTAATGTGATTTGAATGTTTTATTGAACAAAGAAGGCTGTACCCGTGAAGCTGGACTCCTAATTAGAAAAATATAGAGGGAGAGAGCAAGGGCGAGAAAATATTAAGATGTAGTCTTGATATTCAAAATGGCAGCACCATTGCAAGATAGGCATTACACAATTTAGGCGATGACAATACATATATAAGATTATCAGCAGATTGATCATTTTAAACTCTTAAGGACTCAAGAAATGTAGTTTTGTTTTGATCTTTTGAATCATCTTTCCCTTGTTCGAGAACTATAACCTTTTTATTTTTCAGTCAACATATCATTTCAGAGCATGTGTTTTCCAGGACAAGTGTTAGATTCTTTTGACACCATTCAATTTATCATACAATTTACTAGGTAACAGGGAAAATAAAATTCAATACAGAGAAATTGCAAAAAAAAAAAAAAAATAATAATAATAATAATTAAAAAATACAATTCTCCCATCGTCCTTTAGGGCCTAGACACACTGGTGTGAAAATCAGACGAGTGCAATGTGAGAGAATATCACATATCCCCTCGAACCAATGTTAGGGTATGTGCACATCAGTCTGTTTGTGGGCTGGTTTTGCACGTTTTCCGTCGGCGGTTCCCGCTGAGTTTTATGTTAATTTATGTTAATCCTACCCACCGGTAGGATTAACATGCTAGTCAATGGAGTTTAGAAAACGCTGTGTACATTACAACGCTGTGTACATTACAACGTTTTTCTTCTTGACGATTTCAGTTTATTCACTGGTTTCCGACCGGTTCTCAAAGATAGAGCAAGCGACTTCTTTTCAGCGTTTTTCCAGCGGGTCCAGCTGAACAAGTGCAGCAAAGACCAGTCTGGAAATCGCTAAGGAACACGCCGGGGAAATCGCCAAGAACACGCTGTACGACCGCTAGTAACCCGATCGCAAATCGTTAGCAAAACGCTAACAAAACCAGGGACACTAGCGAGTGCAGAAAACTAATCTCCACCGGTTCCCGGTCGTTCTGCAAAGATGCAGAAACGACTGATGTGCACATACCCTTAGAGTTCAGAATCAGAACAGATTAACGCGTGTCATCCGTTTTTTTTCTCATCTAGAATCTGGATGAAAAAAAAGTTGCAACATGCTGCGACAGTATGTGATTCTCGCGTGACAGTCGCCAATGCAAGTCTATGGGTGCGACAATGTCAGACAGAACATAGACCATTCCAATCACATCAGTTTTTTTAATGATACATTATCATTTTGTAGCTCAGAACACTGTAAAATGTTCCTGTAAATGATTATACAGCAATGGCTGCTAAGAAAAAAAACGCATTGCACACAGATGCTAGGTGAGAAGACGACGACAAAAGGAAAAAGAAAAAAAAAAAAAAAAAACATCGCACACTCGCATAGCATGCCAAACGGATCTAAAAGTATATGTCATTTGTCCGACATTCCTGTACCACAAGAGGTCAGATTTTTCAAATGCCGATGTGTTTCCAGCGTTCAATTCAGCCTTAAAAAATGAACTGGAACCATATCATGTCAGTATTTTCACAGCAAAGTAGAAAACAAAATAAAAAATAAGTTTCACCAAGACATTTTTTTTTCCCCAGCAGTGGAGAGGAAAAAAAATATTTCTAATGTTAAATGGGGTCCAACTTACAAATCATATATACAGCTCTGGCAAAAAAATTAAGACCATTGCACAGTTTTCTAAAAATCACCAACTCTCCATGTCTGACAGCCATTCCATTCCAGTGTCAGTTGAATTCCAACCAAAGTACACCTCATTCTAATTAATGTGGTTCTAATTGGGTGATCACCTGAACCAAATCTTATTTAACGAGGGAAAGTTTAAAAAGACACTGCTGTGGTCTTCACAATCCTCTTGCAATAGGACAAGCTGGATGGCAAAACAACTGCTAGGAATAGCCCAAAAGTGAGGAAAAGAAGGGCTCAATTCCGGCTTTACCAACAGAGGTATACAGCGAGCGTCATGTTGCCTCCATCCTTTCGAAGACAGCAGTCCATTACAACAAGGTCAAGCAGCACACATTGGGGACAACAAAGCTACAGACCGGCAGAGGGCAAAAGCAGCTCTCCGCTGACTGGGATGACAGCCATCTTATTCAAATACCGCTTAGCAACTGCAGAATGACATCAAGTGATCTACAAAAGGAATGGCAAATGGCAGCTGGGGTGAAGTGCACAGCAAGAACAGTTCACAACAGGCTCATAGAGGCAGGGCTCAAGTCATGTAAAGCAAAAAAAAAAAAAAAGCCTTTCATCAATGAGAAGCAAAGGAGAGCCAGGCTGAAGTTTGCTGAAGACCATAAGGATTGGACCATAGAGGACTGGAGTAAGATAATCTTCTCTGAGGAGTCTAATTTTCATCTTTGCCCAACACCTGGTCAACTAATGGTTAGACGGAGACCTGGAGAGGCGTACAAGCCACAGTGTCTTGCACCCACTGTGAATTTTGGTGGAGGATCAGTAATAATCTGGGGATGTTTCAGCTTAAATTGGGCAGGTTACCCTTTGTGAAGGACGTTTGAATCAAGCTGCATACAAGGTTATTCTTGAAAAACACTTGCTTCCTTCTGCTCAGGCAATGTTCCCCAACTGTGAGGACTGTTTTTTTCTAGCAGGACAATACCACATGCCACACAGCTAGGTCAATCAATGTGTGGATGAAGGAGCACCACATCAAGACCCTGTCATGGCCAGCCCAATCTCCAGTCCTGAACCCCATTGAAAAACACTGGAATGTAATCAAGAGTAAGATGGAAAGTCACAAGCCATCAAACAAAGAAGAACTGCTTAAATTTTTGTGCCAGGAGTGGCATAAGATCACCCAAAAGCAGTGTTAAACACTGGAGGAAAGCATGCCAAGACGCATGAAAGCTGTGATTAAAAATCATGGTTATTCCACCAAATATTGATTTCTGAACTCTTCCTGAGTTAAACATTAGTATTGTTGTTTCTAAATGAATATGAACTAGTTTTCTTTCCATTATTTGAGGTCTAAAAGAACGTATTCTTTTTTTATTATTTAAAGATTTCTCATTTGCTGCAAATAAATACAAAATATTTAGCTTTGAATTTCGGAGACATGTTGTCAGTAGTTTATAGAATAAAACATCAATGTACATTTTACTCAAAAGTATAGCTATAAAGAGAAAAATCAGAGAAACTGAAAATTTTGCAGTGGTCTCTCTTATTTTTGCAAGAGCTGTACGTCTCTCATCCTGGTACATGGATCCCCACATCCTGCTAGATGGCCCTCTTGTGCAGGCACATACATGGCCCACTCATCACTCTATATGCCCCCCTGCTGGCGCGCACCCTGTGAAATAAAACACTGTTAATTACTTCTCCGTTGCTCGCTCCGTGCTGCCAGCTCAGCGGTGGCTTCCTGCATCTCTCCCGGGCATTGTATCATATGACCGAGGCGCACAATGACGCCGGGCACAGAGATTGGAAGACACTGAGCTGGGAGCATGGAGCAATTAACAGAGAGGTGAGTAAGTGTTTATTACTTTACAGTGCACACCACCAGGGGGGCAGATGGAGTGATGAGGGGGCCATATTCAGGACAAGGTGGGGTGGGGGTGGCGGGTCTGAGTATATAACATGCGCTGCTCCCCCGTCCATCTCTCAGTGCATTTTAGCACTGAGGTGATGTATAACGGGTGCAGGGCAATGAGAGGGAGCCCATGACCTCTTGCAGACTGCACCAGCTCCTGGACCCTGCTCCAGAACCAACCCCCCCCTTCCTGCCTACAGCACAGCACGTGGTAGATAGTAGATTTGGATTATAAATTGCACCCCCCCCCACACCTCCCCAACACTTTCCCACAAAATTTGGAGGAACACAAGTGCATTTTATAATCCGAAAAACACATATATGCGCGACCGAAAAAATTACAATTCTGAATTTCAATTGTTTCACCCCATCTTATAATGTACAGTATAAAGAGAATTTTGTTTACTTACCGTAAATTCTTTTTCTTCTAGCTCCTAATTGGGAGACCCAGACATTGGGTGTATAGCTTCCGCCTCCGGAGGACACACAAAGTATTACACTTAAAACAAGAAGTGTAACTCCTCCCCTACTGCCTATACACCCCCTCTAGGAGGAATCCCATCAGTTCGGTGCACAAGCAGGAAGGAGGATAAAACCCACATCAAGACCAAAAGGTCCGGTTAAACATTGTCGGCCAACAGGGCCAAAAGAGCGACATGTACAACACCAGTCACTCACATAAAAGAACAACGCCCAAAGGCCAACAGGGTGGGTGCTGGGTCTCCCAATTAGGAGCTAGAAGAAAAAGAATTTACGGTAAGTAAACAAAATTCTCTTTTTCTTTTTCGCTCCATTGGGAGACCCAGACATTGGGATGTCCAAAAGCTATCCCTGGGTGGGAAGAGACCCAAGCAAGACAGTAACTTTAAATGTGAGCAACCGCCGCCTGAAGGATCCGTCTACCCACATTAACTTCAGCCGAAGCATATGCATGAACCTGATAGTGTTTCGTAAAGGTGTGCAGGCTAGACCAAGTGGCCGCCTGACACACCTTTTGCGCCGTGGCCTGATGACGTAGGGCCCACGAGGCACCCACAGCTCTTGTGGAATGTGCCTTAATCCCAGCCGGCACAGGTGTACCAGAGAGAATGTAGGCTTCCTGAATGGGAGCCTTGATCCACCGAGCCAAGGAGGACTTGGAAGCCTGCGTTCCTTTCTTCTTGCCCGTCGTGAGAACGAACAGGGCATCCGAGCGGCGAAAGGCAGCCGTGCGGGAGATATAAATCCTGACCGCTCTGACCAGGTCCAGAGTATGGAGGGACTTCTCATACTGGTGAACCGGATTAGGACAAAAAGATGGCAGGACAATGTCTTGATTCAGGTGGAACGGGGACAGCACCTTCGGTAGAAACTCCGCCACAGGACGTAGTACCACTTTATCCTGGTGAACTACCAGGAAAGGAGATTTGCAGGACAGAGCTGCCAGCTCCGAAACTCTGCGCAAAGATGTAATAGCCACCAGAAAGGCCACTTTCTGAGAAAGTCTCAAGAGAGACACTTCCCTCAAGGGTTCGAAAGGCGGCTTCTGCAAAGCCGCGAGAACCATATTAAGGTCCCATGGGTCCAGAGGACGTCTGTAGGGGGCACGATGTGATTTGCCCCTTGCACAAACGTCTTGACCTGAGGCAGGTTAGCCAGACGCTTGTTGAAAAGCACAGACAGAGCGGAGATCTGGCCCTTTAGGGAACTGAGAGCCAACCCCTTGGTCAACCCGGACTGAAGAAAAGCAAGCAGGGTTGTAAGAGAGAAAGGCCAGGGGGACTTTCTGTGGAGACGACACCAAGAAAAGAAAATCTTCCAGACTCTACGGTAAATTGTTGCCGAGGCAGGTTTCCTGGCTTGTCTCATGGTTGCGGCGACTTCCGAAGAAAAGCCACAGGATGTCAGCAACCAGTCTTCAAGTGCCACAAAGTCAGGCTGAGGGCCGCTGAATTGTGGTGGAAGAACGGCCCTTGAGACAGAAGGTCTGGCCGGAGAGGGAGCCTCCACGGAATCCCCGTCGAGAGCTGTAGAAGATCCGGATACCAGGCCCTCCTGGGCCAGTCTGGGGCGATGAGCAGGGCTTGATGACATTCCATCCTGAGTTTCCGAAGAACCCTGGGTAATAGAGGGATTGGAGGAAACACGTACGGAAGGCGAAACCTGGACCAATCCTGGACCAGAGCGTCTCACCAGAGTCCACATACTCCCTCCCCAGGTGGATGGACCGGGCTGCAGCAGGGCAGGCAGGGCAAGCATAACTCCCAGAGTACCTTAATGAGGTGCAGGGGACCGAGCCCTGTGGTCCACGACACCAGCCGACAGGATCCCTAGGGGCTGTGGATGGAGTCAGAGCTCCAGAAGTTCTGGGAGCCCGTACCGATCCCACTTCTCCAGAGGCCCGAGGGGATGGAGAAGGAAAACGCAGCATGAGGGCTCCAGCCCGTCGTACCCCAAGGGTACCTCAACCGCCTCTGCCCGAGGGTGAGGAAGGAGACATGCTGGGGGTCCCTAAGGATCCTCTTTGCTTCCATCCGACACTCTCCAAGGAGAGTGAGTAAGACTAAGTGAGAGTGCATGAGTGCAGAGTGTGCCTCCTTCAACACAAAGCTAAGAACTGATGGGATTCCTCCTAGAGGGGGTGTATAGGCAGTAGGGGAGGAGTTACACTTCTTGTTTTAAGTGTAATACTTTGTGTGTCCTCCGGAGGCGGAAGCTATACACCCAATGTCTGGGTCTCCCAATGGAGCGAAAAAGAAAAATCATTTTATATCTGGATCAGACATAATGTCACCAAAAATAATTAATCTCTATTTTTGAACAGGGATGAGTGCGTTGAAATACATTTAAAAAAAAAAAAATATATAGAATTATTCTTACAGTTAATTCGGTTTCTGGGGCCCTTCCACGACAGCACTGGAGAGGCAACCTCTATTAAAAATTCTATGAAGCACCTGGGGGCTCAATGTGCTCACCACCCATAGGTTCCTTGGTGGGTCTAGGTTCTAAAATAGGGGCTCTACAAACACGTTTCAAACATCAAATGTTGATCCTTCCCTTCCTAGGCCTGCCGTGCACATAAGTGTTTTTTTTTTTTTTTACTACATATGAGGTATCCGTGTACTCCGGAGAAATTGCACAACAAATTTTAGGGATTATTTTCTGTTGTTACCCTTGAGAAAATACAATATTTGAGGCTAAAGTAACATTTTTGTTGGAAAAAGTAAAATGCCCCCACCATCTAGTGTAACACACTTGTTATGGTGTCCTTCAATGCAATCCTATCTATATGATACAGATGGTTGTTAAATACTTATTATGGTGTTATCTGCTCGTTATGTCTCCCATTGTGGTTACACACTTGTTATGGGAATTCAGGGGGTTATACATGCTTGCCGTGGTGACACACTCTTCTGGAATTAGCTACTAAAATTTCATTATAAATTAACTGTAATAATAAAATTATAAGACATTTACTCATTTTATCTAATTGATTTTTAGATTTGTATTTTGCACATTTTTTTTGTTTACTGACTGTGGCCATAATGTGAACAGGTTGAAAACAATGCTTCCTAACCTGTTTTCCTGTAATGGTTAAGTGGGTGTGTGTCACCAATTAATCATGATTCACATGTCTATCTTCTAACCTCATTCATTGTGAAATATTTTTAGCCTTGAATAAGAACCATGTAATTATCAGTTCAATATTAACTTTAATCTTATGAAATTAATGATTACATCTTTTTAATCTATTAAAATGAATGCTGGAACTTCCTTTTGTCCTAACCAGATTACTATATTGTGGCCTCCACAAGGTGTCTTGGATCCATTGCTCTGCAGTGTCCACACGACCATCACGTGAAACCATTAACCATTTTGGATATTTCATTTTTGGAAGGAGAGCTGGAAAAATTTGAGATGGGCGTGTATCTGACAGACACTTAAAGTTCAGCTCCTCTCAGGCTAACATTACATATTGCCTGTGGTTATGTGAGGTGGTTACAGGGTTTTGGCTAAGGGTCACTTCTTGGCTCGAAGCACTTGACCACCTTTGCACTTATTAACATGTGTTGGGGGCTTCTTCAGCTGAGTAATCCACAGAGAGATAAATGTGACTATGGATTCAGAACCACTACATGAGTAATTCCTAGGAAAACTATCCTCTTTTTGAGGCCTCTACACGCATTAGTCTCATTCATCTAGACTGGAGCAAAAAAAATTAAATAAAGCCCTCACATCGTTCCATTGAAAAGGTTGAAGGACAAGTGAATATATATTTATTTTTTTTTTTTTTACAAATCTTAAATTTATTTCACCATTTAAATAATAAAAAAAAAAAAAAGGAGTATGCGTGTTTGGTATCTGCACATTGTACTGACCTGGAGAATCGTGCTACAAGGTCAATTTTACTGTGAAATGAATGCTGTAATTAAAACCCCCCAAAAATTGCAATCTTTTACTTTATTTCCCCAATTTTTCAGCACTTAGAATTTTTCCCTACTGTTCAGTACACATTCATCCATGCCTCTTGATAAAACTGGAGTGTCTGAGGAGTGGTGTGTGCTACACCAGAAATCTTACTGGATCTGCCGTATGAAAACATCACAGCTTGTCATGAATTGGACTAGCTGTAGCACCATGCTCCTGACAATTTTGACAGGGTTGGGAGAAACTGGAGTGAAAAGCACTGCTTCGGACATATACTTTTTTGAGGGTTAATGAAGTGGTGAAAAAGGGTTAGTGTTTTTTTATTTCAAATGAAGGATGTTTCTGTAAATATTTCCTTACAGGACTGGTAATGGTCAGGTCTCAGAGAACTGACATTACTAATCTGGGCTTAAGGACAGCTGTCAATATTAAGCTGTCATTAACCCCTTCCATCACCCAAATACCATCACAACAGGGTATTGGAAAGAGTCAGGTAAAGTGCCAGGAATTGGTGCGTCTAATGAATGTGCCAATTTCTATGGCGGCTGCTAATCTTTAGGCTATGAGAGGCAATAACTATGAGTCTCACCACGCTGAGAATACCAGACCCAAACTGGCTGGTTTTACCTTGGCTGGCAAGCAAAAATAGGACGAAGCCCACAAATGTTTTTTGTTTTTTGAAGTTATTTATTTAAATAATAGTAATTTAAAAAAAATGGGCTCCCTTGTATTTTTGATTGCCAACCAAGGTAAAATTAGGCAGCTGGGAGTGGCAGCCTATAAATGGCTGCTTTATCTGTGCTGAGAATCAAAAATACAGCGGAGTCCTGAACAAATTTTTTTAAGTATTAATTTTATACCCATATCATCACATGGATGTAAAAATTAATAATTAAAAAAATGTATTTGGCAACCAATCACAGATGCCGTCACAATGGGTGGGGGGTGCAACAGTCAATCACAGACGCTGTCACAGAGAGTGGGCGTCTGTAATTGGCTGTTGGAGCCAGTGTAGTGAATAAAGATGGAATTAATGAGCGTGACCTGGAAGTAGTGTGCATGTAGTGCCTGCCTGTAAGTAGAATTCCCCTGTTTAATCGTCATTTTGTTTATCTTTACAGCCCTCCCAGCCGAACCAAAACAGTAACACAGACACTCAGGGAAGTCTGTCCAGAACACTAGGTGGTCGGTACAGACCGTGAACTTTATAGTTTGGATTCGCCCATGAAGAGTTAGTTGTGACTTCTCAAAGCTTTTATGAGATAAATCTGGTATGAAAGCTTTGATGAATCTTGCTTCAAGAGTCTGGGCTGGAAAATATGGGAATATATTATAGTTATCCAGTCCTGTAGAATCCAGAATTAGGGCTTAAGCACACTTTCATAATACTTGGACAGGAAACAACTAAAAAACCCACCTTATTTAACTTCTTCTCAAGCACCTTCAAACTGGAGCAAGCAGGAATCCAAAGACAGACAGCACCCCCCCCCCCTTTTTTTCAGTTCTCCCTTCTTTATATTTTCTCACTGTCTTCTTTTCTTCCTTTTCTTATTTCTATCATAAACTTTATGACTTTTCTCACAAAGAGAATATCATCATCCCTGGAAAACTCACATGATATCTCGTGACAAACTCACTACCAGAAACTTTGACAAGCCGCTTGTTGTCCTGTAATGTTTCCATATCAATGTGAGAATTGCTACCTGGCTATTACCTTCTCACATGTCCTTTTCTTGGATAATGATTTCTTGTCACTTTTAGAATATAGAAAACTTTAATAAAAACAAGTATTCTTACCAGTGTCTTTATCTCTGGCCTTGTACACCTGTCCATAGGTGCCTTCCCCGATGATTCCAATAATATCAAATTTGTCCACACAGCGCTTGCCCCAGTCTATTTCATTTTCATGGATTTCACCACAGCGGGGACCACAGATCCTTTACAAGTTAAGAACAAGAATGAACAAAAAAATATATAGTTGTAGCCTTCTTAACCATTCAAGTTGTGACAAAAATCTTTAACATCATAAGGATAACTTCCCTGTAAAACAATATAAATTTTGCCTAAAAAAAAAGTAAAGTAACATACAATTTAAGGTTTTCGGATGAAAAGAACCTGAAGTGCAAAACACTTCTTAAACCTAAAGTTCAGGATGTGCAGAGTTCATATATGTAGGAATAAGTGACATGTATGGATTATCACATTCACCAGAACTAAACAGGCCAAAAGAGCGAGAGAAAAGAGAATTAATTTCATAACATTTAATTAACCATGCGTTTTTATAAGAAAACTGCACCAAAAAACGCACTGTGTGCACAGACCTGCGTTTTTGCAACTGACATGTTGCAGACTTTTTCTGCACCTAATCTGCAAGGAAAAAATAAGCAACATGTGCACAACACGTCAGAATTCTCATGGACTTTGCTGACATAAGGATAGGCATGCAGATGTTGGTGCAGTATTGTCAAATAAAAGCATATCTGTCAGTCAAGTAGAAAATGGTGGGGTTGGCGGGAATAGAGCTGAGGAAGCTGGAATTCGAGAAGTGCTCTGATCACATTTAAAGCACTTCTGCCTTATTTACATTTAAAATAAATCAAATAACTTAAAGAAAATCTGTCAGCAGAATTTTTTACCCCAAATATAAAGGCACTTCAATGCAGTGTAAATCTTTACCTTATTTGTACAAACCTGTTTTATTATTTCAGGGAAATCCCCAGTTGAAACTGTAAGCCAACAAGCTGCATGTTAGTGGGGGGCACTATAGATCTCCTGCCTCTGCCTGACCAGTATCACACATAAGTGAGTCGGTCAGAGAGGAGGCAGGGGTGCTCTACGTGCACTTCCAGCTTATTAGCATAGCACTTAATCTATGGATTTCTCTAAAGCAGCACAACAGATTTACACTCCAATAAAGCGCCTTTCCATGCCTGTCCTTAGTTTGGGGTAACAAACAATGATGGCAGGTTCTCTTTAAGATACAAATTGCCATAGCTTTTAAAGACGCAGCCCTGTATCTCCTTCACTGTTCACTTCAGGTTGTACAGGACAGATGTCAGCTATTTCCTTTCTGATGTTAGTTATCAGATCCACAAAGTAAAACTTTTTATGCTGCTCCCTGACATCATACAAGATGAGCCTTAATACAGCACTTAGAATATATTGGCAGGACTGATGTCCTTACATTCCTGCTGCCCCAGCCATGATCAGCGTGAATCAGAGACTGGATGTGCGACTGCAGCCAGGTAAGTTTTACTATAAAGAAGATCTTCCCTGAAATACCGCAGCATTTAAGAAAAAAAACCTTACATGGCTGCAATTGTACAGCAGATGTCTGATCTACTTATCTTCTGTTCATGTCAAGTTTTCTAGTTCCATCACATCAACAAACGGACACAAATGATGGCATCGCTGGCTCACGCACGTGTCCAACACTAAAGGCCACTTCACACACACAGATATCGAGTCCAATATCTGAACAGATCTCTGGTTGCAGTGAAATCATGGATACATTGCTCCATTTTGTGGCTGTGTACAACATGGAGCAATGTATCCATGATTTCACTGCAACCAGAGATCTGTTCAGATATTGGACTCAGATATCTGTGTGTGTGAAGTGGCCTTAAAAGGTACCTGGTGGCTCTCATGGATACAATGGCCCAGTCCCACAGGATTTTGTCATGGTGTTAATGGTTTATTCATCTCTGAAACAACTGTTTCTACTGAGCAGTGAATAGACAATGGCACCAAGGAGCAATCTAACTCAAACACGGATATAAAGTGACTCTATAAAGAACTAAGATGCCGGCCCTGAGAGCATCGCCGTTTTTAGTTGTACATATGACAAGTATCACATTTGCTGTGGAGCAAAAGGCTTCCTAAGCTCCATGGATAACACATGAGTATAAAGTAGATCTGCTCATACTTAGGCCTCTTTCTGCTCTTTGCTTGCGTTTTCTTCCCTCCGGGCTACAAGACATGTCTCCGCTTCCAGTGTAGATAGGTGGCAGTGGCAAGTCAGAGAGCAGGTGCCGAAGTTTTCTCTCCATCTCCTTCTTGACAGACTTTCCCGGGATACAGCCTCTGAAACTGGGAGACAACAGTAAGAGGAGGGTGAATTACAACTCTTACTTCTTTACTGTTTTTGGGCATACATAAAAACCTAATAAACTTCTATCGTAATACATACAGTGAAAGAAATGTAATGGTATGCTGCCATCCACGGTTATTAAAGGAACTTGTCAGGTCATTTATGCCCCCTAACCTATCAGTACCTGTCCCTGCAGCTTCCTACTACATCCCCAACCATCCCTGTCTGTGCTAAATGTGTCCTGTAATGGCTGTGTAAATTCATTGTTATACTTTCATGTAGACTCCTGGATGTAGTCTGACTGGGCACTCTCCTCGGCTCCACCTCCCCCCTCGCTGCGTGTGTATCTGCAGCTTCATAATGCGCAGTGCTCATACTCAGAAGACTTCATCCTGACCTCGCATGTAATAGCACTGCACAGGTCCGGAAATGACGTGGCTCCACGGCGTCATTCCCGAAAGAAGATTGAATTCAGAAAGCCAGGAATGCCATATGACAAGACTATTCTCGCGCCCACTGGGGTGTGATACACAAGCAGCGAGGAGTGAGTTAGAGCGAACCAGAACATGACTAAGGCTGGTTTCACACTGTGGTCAGATCAGGTCAGGTTTGGGTGCCAAAACCAGGAGTGTCTTTAAAACTCAGAACAGGTGTCAATCTTTCAATTATACTTTTTCTCTGCAAGTTCCTCTCCGGGTTTTGGAACACAAAACCTGACCTGACCTGACCGCAGTGTGAAGCCAGCCTAAGGGCCTCCCACACTTTGCCAGAAGCATGGTGAGCAGGGCAAAGTGTGAAAGCTGCAATGCAACACTGACACAATCTGTTCTAATGCTAGTGCATTGTAGTGGATTATATCAGTGACCAGAACAATAAAAGGTGAGGTCTCATAAAGGGACTGAGTCAAAAAGTTGTAAAAAAAAATAAAATATAAAAACTCTTTAAAACATTTTTTTTTTAAAAGTGCAAAAAAAAAAGTAAAAAAAAAAATTATATTACCAATAAAAATGTAGATTTATGTAAAAAATAAAGGAATAACACACACATATTTGGTATCGCCGCGTCCAAAACAACCCTCTCTATAAAAAACAAACAATCACACTAGTTAATCCCTTCAGTCAACACCATAAAAAAATCCTACTATTAAAAAAAAAAAAAAAAAAAAAAAAAAAAAAAAATAGAATAAAACACGTTTAAAAAGTGAATAATATAGTTGCAGGACACTGGTGCTCAGATGGATAGCAACCCTAAGGGTACCATCACACCAGGTGACGTCGCCGGAGATGTCAGCGGCGACAGGCGGGCGCACGTTTTTGGAGCCCCGCCAGCGTTGCCGTCGTATTTTTACATGCGGCGTCGCACCGGCGATCTCACAGGCGGCGGCGCCGCTGGGGTGTCTCAAAACCCCAGTGGCGATGCCAGTCAGAGGTCACCTGGCCACGCCCCTGCGTCGCCTATAAAATCGCTGCCGATATGGCCCCGTGTGACATGGCCCTAAGGCAAAGTGAGATGCGAGTGTTCACAGATATGGCCCCTGTTTGACCTGTCTATCTGGACCCAGCGCACCCCTTTGATGGAGTTGCAGATAATCTAACCTCAGTGTTGATTAGGTAGAGAGAAAAGGTATCAATTCAAAGAGAAGCGTTATTGCGCTCACAAATCTCCATCTACTGGAGGTAGGGGATATAATATCAACTGGGCTACAGGTTACTTGTATTTGAGCATTACAATTACCATAAAAAATATAGGGTATCACAAAGATGTGTATGTAGAAGGATAAAGGTACAATGTTTTTTTGATAATTAAAGGAAGGTGAAAATTGAGCGTGCTGAAGGCAGACATTCATAAAGACCATGGTGAAGGCTATATATAAACATAAGTACACAGTTTGTCAGATATTCTTACAATAAACTGAAATAAAATGTGCCTTGATTTGGCATATATACCTGATTAATCTTGCCACTATACTTGGATACTGTGGTGGTAGAGAAGTCCTTCACTCAGTGAAATCTTAACAAGGTAAGCCAGGCTTTATACATCTTTACAACATTTACACTATAGTAACCACTGAAGTGCGAGGTGGCATATATACCTTTGCAATCCCAATCCTGATTACAAATAGAGATGAGCGATGTTCGATTCAAATAGTTCGCCAATCTCAAATTCGAGTCGATTTTGGCGCTATTCGAGTCATTCGCCGAATTCGAACAATTTGGTTCCAATTCGGCGAATTTCGAACATGTTCGATTTTGGTTCGAAAATGCGGCAGATGCGGTCAGAAAACCGCATTCTGCCGCATTTTGAGCCAAGATAAACATTACCTAAATGAAAGAAAGTGTTAAAAATAAAATAATAATCTATGCTCAACTGTCCGCGGTCCACCGAAGCCTCCGGCAAGGTCCTGTGGCTTCAAGGACCTGTGGTGACGTCATGTTCTCGCGTGGTACCGGAGTTCCTGCGAGAACCTGACGTCACCACAGGTCCTGGAAGCACAGGACCTTGCCGGAAAGCTTAAAATAGATATTTTTATGTTTCGGACCCTTTCTTTAAGTAACTTTTACTTAAAGAAAGTGTCCGAAACATAAAAATATCTATTTTAAGCTTTCCGGCAAGGTCCTGCTTCAGCCTGTGGTGACGTCAGGTTCTCGCGGAACTCCGGTCACGTGACCGGAGTTCGCGCGAGAACATGACGTCACCACAGGTCCTTGAAGCCACGGGACCTGCGAGGCTTCGGTGGACACGGACAGTGAGCATCGATTATTTTTATTTTAACACTTCTTTCACCTTTTCTCACAATGTATGATATACATTGTGGAAGTGAAAAAGCCCAAAGCCGTTTGTTCGTTCGGGGTGTTCGACGGTGTTCGTCGAGCATTCGACGAACATTCGTCGAACACCCGTCGATTCGACGAATCGAGTTGAATTCGAACACCGGGTGGTGGCTCATCTCTAATTACAATCAGCAGGTACCGTATTTTTCGCTTTTTAACGCACTTTTGTTCCCCCAAACTTTGGGGGGAACGGGGTGCGTCTTAAAAAGCGCATGTAAAAAAAAAAAATATTAAAGATTAATATTACCATTATAAGGGGGTTTGTGGGTGCAGCTGCCCAGTGGGGTGCCGGAGCAGGTTCCGGTTGGGTTGCTGCAGCTGTGTCCCCCACGAGAACCTCCATACGGCACCCCCGCTGAGCAGCTGTACCCCCCTCGGTGAGCCATGGGAGTCTGGGGGGGAAGAATGGCCATATAGGGTTGGGGATGGGGTGTAATATATAAGGAAGGGGCAAACACAGATGGGGAAGCACATAACAGATTGGGGCAATACACAGATGGGGCATATACACATGGATGGGGCACTACACGATGGGGTCATATACACAGGATGTGGGGGCATATACTAAAGGGATGGCATATACCAGGATGGGGCATATAAACATGATGGGGACTATAACGGTTGGATTAACAGATGAGGGATATAAAAGGGAAGAGCATAATACAGATGAGCAAATAATACCGGATGGGGACTTTTATACAGGATAAGACATATATGCACAGTGGGATATTTACCAGAATTGGGGTTAGTACGATTAGACATATATCTGATTGTAAGACGACACTGGCATTATAAGACGGACCCATTAATTAAAATATTTTTTTTCTCATTTCCTTCATCAAATTTGGGTGCTCTTATATCCGTGCGTTTATAAAGCGAAAATACGGTAACTCATACAGCGCTACAACTGCCATTCTAACCAGCGGAAGCCAACTTTCTCCTTCCTTTAAACCTAGGCAATTATTAAAAAACATTTTACCTTTATCCTTCTACACACCATAAAAATATACGGCATCACAAAGATGTGCAACTGTTCTGCTCAAATAAAGTAACCTGTAAGCCCAGTTGATATTATATTCCCCATCTCCAGTAGGTGGGGACATATTTGTGAGAGCAATAACTCATTTCTTTGCATTTAAAGAGTGTAAATAAAAAGGAAAAAAAATTCCAGTGCGTTGAAATTGCAAAAAAAAAGTTCAATTACACGTTTGTTTTTGAGTATTTTATTCATCATGTTCACTATATGGTAAAACGGACATGTCAGTATGATGCCTCAAGTAAGTACGAGTTTGTAGATATCAAATATGTATACCTTTTACTGTTATCTAAGCGGTGGGAAAAAAGGAAAGAAAAAAAAAAAAAAGACGTTTTTAAAGAAAAGCATTTCCCTTTCCATGACCTGTAGCGTATTCATTTTTTTTGGCATCAGGGGCTGTGAGACGACTTATTTTTCAGGTCTTCGGTGGACATTTCTAATGATACAATTTTTGGGTATATACACTGTTTTGATCGCTTGGTATTTCAGTGTTGCGGCAACAAAAAAAACTAATTTTATGTTTGGACTTTTTTTCCGTTATGCAGTTTACAGGTCTGATTGATTTTATATTTTGTTAGATCTGGTATTTCTGAATGTGGCGATACCAAATATTTGAGTTTTGTTTGTTTTTTTCAATAGTTTGATTTTAAATAGGGCAAAAGTTGGGGGGGAGGGAGGATTATGCACTTGTGCTTTATTTTTAAAATCTTTTTTTATTGTATATTTATTTCACACTGGCCACTAGAGGACCGCAGTGCTGCACACTCCGATCGCTTGTGTTATCTAGAGATGAGCTGCAGCATATCTCTACATAGCACAAATGATCACGGTCTGTGGATGGCTCGCATTTGCCAACCATCCACAGAAAGTAATTCCCAGAGAGCTTGAGGAGTCATCACAGAACCCCGAGCTCTGCAGGTGACAGCGCAGGTCCCATGATTGCTTCACGGGACCTCCGATCACGTCAGGGAACAGCACGATTCCCGCTCCGGGGCTTTGAATCGCTCTGTAAGTGGACGACAGCATGATCCAAAGGGTTAACAGTGGCGATCGGAATGCTAATCCAATCGGTGCTGATAGCTACACAGCTCACCTGATGATATCAGCTGAGATGTGCAAGGAATGATGTGGGCTCACATCGTGAGCTTGCAAAAGGGTGAGATGCGGCCTATGACATAAATTTTCCATAGTTTATGAAGGGGTTAATTTACAGGGTGGTTTCTCCAGAAGCACGAGCTGGGTACAATGTATGAGAACTATAATGTACTGGGCACTGCAAGGCTTATTTGCAATTTTTAATAATGCAATATTCACTGCGGACTCCATGGGTGTTTTCCAGAGATAAAATCGTCACTAGAGCCGTAGATGAATTTCCAAAATGTGGTCACTTGGTGGGGTTTCTGCTATTTGGCCCTTAGTTCGTGAACTCTATTTGCAGAGCCCCCATTTTAGAAAATTCTGCGCTCCAAAAATCAAATGGCATTCCTTCCCAAGTCCTGCCGTGTCCCCAAGAAGTACTGTACAGTCACATGTGGAGTATTCCCACGCTCGGAAAACTGTGTAACCCGTGTTGGGGTCCTGTTTTACCTATTCTTGTCAAAATTGGAAGTCTGGGGTTAAAACATTTTAGTGATATAATGTAATTATTTTTTCTTCACTGTCCAATAGTATAAAATCTTGTGATACACTTGTGTCAACTCACTGAACCCCTGGCTGAATTCACTGAGGGGGACCAGTTAGCAAAATATGGTCACTTGTGGGGATTTCTGCTATTCTGTCATCTCAGGGGCTCTGCTAATGCGATATTGGCACCGCAAACCATTCCAGCTAAATCTGAAACCCAACATGGTGCTCCTACCCTTCTGAGCTTTGCACGTCCTCAAAAATTGTTTTCAAAGATATATGAGGCATCAGTGTAGTCAAGAAAAATTGCACAACAACTTGTATGTTGCATTTTCTCCTGTTCCCGTTGTTAAAATGCAATATTTGAGGCTAAAGTATAATTTTTGTTGGAAAAAGAAACATTAGCTTTTTTCCTTTGACATTTAGTTCCCGTAAAGCACCTGAACGGTTAATAATCGTCTTGAATGTGGTTTTGAATAGTTGAGGGGTGCAGTTTTTGGAATGGTCTCACTTTTGGGTGTTTTCTGTCATATAGGCCCCTCAAAGTCCCTTCAAATGTGATGTGGTCCATAAAAAATCGTTTTGGAAATTTGTTAGAAAAATAACAAATTGCTGATAAACGTTGAAACCTTCTGACTTCCTACCCAAAAAAAAAAATGTTTCAAAATGTGCACTGATGAAAAGTAGCCATGGAAGTGTCATTTTGTGTGACATACCTTTTTGGTTTAAGGGTATTTATAAAAAAAAAAGGAGATTTTTGTGTACTCACCGTAAAATCCTTTTCTCTTAGCCTCTAATTGGGGGACACAGACCGTGGGTGTTATGCTGCTGTCCACTAGGAGGCGACACTAGGCAAATCTGCAAAAGAGTTCAGAAACTCCTCCTCTGTAGCATATACACCCTGGAGCAGGAAGTGATTCTCCAGTTTTGTGCTAAAGCAGTAGGAGAGTCAACAAATAACAGTGACACAGGAAGTACACACAGTCAACCCGTGTAAACAATATAGTTAACAAGGTAATAATAGTGGAACACGGCTTGAAACCGAACAGGCACGTGTGTAAAACAGTGAATAATTAGCAGAGTAAAATTAGTACCACAGGGCCTGTAGCTAAGCAGGCGCATGTGGAAAACAGTGAAGAGTTAACGAAGCATATGATCGTATAACAAGACCTGAAATTAAACAGGCTCATAGTACTACAAGGCCTGAGCTAAACAGGCACAAGTTTAAACAGCCAACAACTAAAAGAGTGATAATAGGCAAACACGGTAAACGTGTTAACCATGAAATGTGAGAACTGAAGAAAAAGCCCATAAGAGCCATAGGGTGGGTGCTGTGTCCCCCAATTAGAGGCTAAGAGAAAAGGATTTTACGGTGAGTACACAAAAATCTCCTTTTCTCCTTCGCCTCATTGGGGGACACAGACCGTGGGACGTCCCAAAGCAGTCCCTGGGCGGGAAAGAACAAAGGAACTAGATATACTGAGCAAGGTCAGAGAAGAACCAACCCCCAGGAACTAGTGACACTGAGCATGATCAGTGAAGAACAATGAGCCAACAGGCGAGCTGCCGCCTGGAGGACACGTGTACCCAGACCTGCGTTTGTTGCGGACTGAGTGCAAGCGCTATAGCGGCTTGGGTATGGGTGTAGGCTGGCCTATTGGCTGCCTATACACTTGTTGTGCCAATGACTGTTACTGAACTGTCCAGGAGGCCTTCCTGGCCGAGTAGAATGTACCATGACCCTCTGGAAGGGATGATTCATCGATGGAATAAGCGTCCTGGATGGTTAGAGGAGCCTTAGAGGCTGACGTGTTCTTAGTTCTGCCCATTGGAAGAATGAGAAAGGAGAATCCGACCTCTCAGGAGGGCACTGACACCTAGATGCGTAGGGCCCAGACCAGGTCCCGCACATGTAAGTCCCTCGCGACCGGACGGACTGAAGTCGGGCGTAGCGATGGCAGAGAGACATCGTCATGTAGGTGGAAAGAGTAAACCTATCCTGAAAGAAAAAAGGAAACAGCCATAGGAAAGTCTTGTTCCGATGAAAGACTAGAAAAAAAGATGGATTACGCGAGACCGCTGCAAATACCGATACGTCTGCAGAGACAAATAAAATGCCACCGAACCATACCGCTATGTGAATGAGAATGCTATAGGTAGTATTCCATCATGGCTGAAAACGGGATTCTTGGCGGCCGCGAGTATCAAGGTCCGTTCCCCACGGATCTAGTCTTGTTGTATGGGGACCAGAAATAGCAGACCCTTCGAGGAAAGGTTTCATAGAAGTCTGGTGGCAAGACGTGTTTGTAAGAGGGTGAAAAACCTGCTGTGTGAGAGACCCAAAGGATAGCCCTGAGTCTAGGTCTGGGTGGAAGACGGAGAGTCCCTAGGAAGAAGTAGGGCCAAGGGGAACGACTGCTAAAGGAGTCCCAGCAAAAAAAACAAAATGAGTACACGTGTGTGATGGGATATCGCTGATAAGGCTGGTGTCCTCTTCTGTGACTACGCTCGTTACAATATCCTGGGAAAAAAACCTCTTGGGTTAAATTCTAGGTCTGAAAGGCTACGGTATCAACCTCAGATGTGAAGAGTTCTGAGGAAGAACTGGCCGTGAGCGAACGGGTCTGAACTGTCCGTTAGAGGTCCTGGTACTGCGCTATAAAGCGTGGACAAGCGTGCGCGCCAAGGGCGAGTGGATCAGTCTGAGACTATAAAGATGACCCGGCGACATTCTCGTTGTGATAATCCCGACTATTAGAGGGGAAGAAATGTAGGAGAGGCGGGTACCGGTCCAGGCTTGGACTAGTGAGTCTGTCCCACTGACTGCGGATCCTGAAACCAGGCCAGGAAGGCCGGGACCGAGACATTAAGGTGTGACTCCGTCAGCTCCATATCTGTGGGTACCTGGCGTCGGCGTTTCAACGGAGGACGTGTAGGGGAAGGGGCTGTTCACCCTGAGTCCATGCCTTGGCGAATTAGGAAAAAAAGAAAACGCCACCCAGAAGAATACACCTGGTATGAGAACAGCTGGCAGTACCGTGTTGTAGGATTCCACCTAGTGAAGAATGTGGCGAACTTGTCATCGCTTAGAGACTGCGGGTTCCACACTGGTGGTTGACATATGCCACGGCTGTGGCATTGTCTGACTGCATCCTGACTTGTCTGAATGCCAGAAGGTGACTGAACGATGACAGTCCTAGAGATACTACTGAATGTGCGTAGAGTTAGGGGTATGTTCGAGACAGGGCAAGACCACTGCCCTGAGCATTGTGAGGGGGGTACATCGCCCCCCATGCAGTATTCGTGCAACGCCTGAGCATGGATAATTGCAAAGGCCGGCGGTTCCGCTGAGGCCATGGAACTGGCTACTATGCTGACCAGGACTCTTATAGCAGCTGTGAAGGATTGAGGAAATCCCTGACGAAAGCTGCGGAGTCCAAGATGAAGAATCTGTGCTTTGTCTGGGAAACTGACTAGAGCTGTAAATGCGTTGCAACTAACGGCAGCCATGATCATGCGATGCTGTGCGTCCCATATGGCTGAGACTCTATACATGACGCTGCAGCATGGGGCGTCAAGGGCACGCAGCGGAGCTGGGGCTCCTGGATATACGTGCTGTGTTGCAGCACGCGCCTCGGACTTTGGGTAGACTTGGAGAAGGTCGATCCCAATGAGTCTGTTTAACGAGCACGGTGCAAATGTCACTGTGTTCGCAGTCTCTGAAAGTCATGGATTGATAAAAGAGCCATCCGGAGATGGAAGACTGTTGAAAAGCAGTATATCCGTTGCCATTTTCAGGCGGGGGAAAAAACGATGTAATCTTTTCGCTTCAGTCCCTTCAGCGTCGCCCCACCCCCTGAGCTGAAGGTTCGGAAGATCCGACGGCAGGTGGAGGGCGGGCAGGAGGCGGGCTGAGAACGGGCGGGAAAGCCAGAGATGTCACGGCTAGGCCGAAGCCGGGCCCTGCTAAAAAACGCGGGGCTCGGGAACCGCAGAGGCCCGTCGCGGAGGTCCGGAGAAAACCGGAAGACAAGAGCAGTGCTGGCAGAAAAAGAACCGGAGGCTGTGATCACGACCGTTCGGTCGCTGGTGTCCTGTGCTGCCCACCGCGAGCACTATCCCACTGGTGACTCCTGAATCGAGAAGGGACAGAGTGCGTGGAAGAAGGTCCGGGCCATGGTCTTACGGGGGCAAGAAGGGCCCATTCAATGGATCAATGCGGTCAGGGGGCCGCAAGGTCCCGTCTCGAGGCAGGCTGTGCAGAGTAGTCGCACGTGTCATCTTAAGCCAAATACCCATATAGGTTTAGTGAGGAGGTTGGCAACAGAATTCGTATTCCACGTTGTGCTACCTCGAGTTACGTCTTGTAGTCAGGTGACGGAGGCCGGCCAGGCCTCATGCCTTCGCAGCTTCAACCCGAATCCCCAGCTTGGCATAAAATAATATCGGCTACAACCCAGCGCCTCCGACAGTGGGGAGCTGAGGAGGAGTATGTTATGGGTCTTCGGTTCCAGAGACCCGAGCTAAACCACTCGAGCAGGGCTGATCATGGAGTTCATCCTGTGTTTTGAAGGACTTGACCGTCATCCCTGCAAACCGGAACTCTAGCTGTGGGATTGGAAAAAATTGGTAACAGTCCTAGGACCCTTGCAGTTGTCAGATAATTGTAGGTTACGTCAACTTCAACTGGACTCTCCGACAACGGAGGACCCGGGAAGAAACCTGTGAGTTAGACTCGCCGTAATTCCACCGGAACCTAGCTCTCTCAACTGTGTAGGGGCCTGGGAAGGGATGAATGAGTATTTTATGTCTGAATATCAACAGGGTTCCCAACGTTGAGGGGAACCGAGGGGGAGGGCATGTCGGTATATCACTTAAACGTAGCTACCCTCCCCAGGTAAGGCTATCAGATCGGGAAGGTGTACCACAGGTACCTGCCTCTGGCACGGTGGTAGGAACAACTATAATTGGTCCGTGTGCTGGACTGAGGGACTCTGGCTGCACTGCTCTGTGAATTAACAGTATTCCTAGTAATGTGATGTTACTGTGTCACAGAGTACAGGGGTAGCATTACTGTCACACGCTTGGTGTACAGGGAGGGGGGGAGGAGTACCAGTTGAGGCAGGCTGTACCAAGCTGGCTGCCAGTGGCGTAACATCAGGCCCCGGGACCCCGATGCGAAGGCTCCAATGGGGCCCCCAATTATTGCAAATGTTTAACAGTATGTCTTTTTCTATAGGACAAAACACTTTTGGGGCCCCCTAGGCTGCAGGGCCCGGGTGCGATCGCAACTTCTGCACCTGGTGTAGTTACGCCACTGCTGACTGCCCGTCAGTAACTATCAGAGACTGGCGCCCAGCGAAGCCGTGTTAGTTGTGCTGCGTTGGGTCCCTGTATACCCGTACAGCGGATGCTGTGAGACTTGCTGTAATGTGGCACAAGAATCGGAGCTGATCTGTGTATCCCTATTATCTCCACCTGGGAGGATAGGGACCAAGGGATGCCTCAGCGGAGGCAAGCATGAGCCTGCTGCCATCTGCCCCATTAGTGGGTGCCCCTGCAGGCATTCTGCCCAGAGCAGATTCCTATGTGCAACCTCAGTGGTTGTAGTGGCTTATTGAAACCTCTGACCTCCAGCCACAGATGGCCTGGTCAGCCTAAGTCCCCTGATGCCCCAAGCGCTGTTCGCCGCTGTTATACAGCGGTGACAGCGCCGGGCCTGCAATGGCGGCGGTGCCAGGAAGAAGGGGGCGGAGCCTGCGCGAGAGCGCGCAGAGAGGCTGAATGGCGCCCTTTTCAGACCTGTCCCGCCCCCGTGCTGACGCTGAAAGGCTCCCGACCAATGGGGCGAGCCGGTGGGCGGGACGGTGACGTGCGGCTAGGCCGAAGCCGGGGCCTCGCGTAAAACGCGGGCCCGGGAATGGCGGGGGGCTGGCGCGGAGGTCCGGGGCCGGAACTGGGAGCACGGCGCCTGGCACCGGAGGCTGCGACCACGGTGGGGCAGCGCCCCATCGGCACCCAGGGCCCGCTATGAGCCGCCGCTGCTGTGCTCCCTTCCAGGGGAGCGGGCACAGCATGAATCAGTACGGAGGAGGGGGGACCCGAGGTGGGAGAGCCTGCGTCTCAGAGACCCCCTAGTGATGCTGTGCTCCCTTCCTGGCTTGTAGTTCTGCAGCTTACAGACGCTGCAGCTGGTGGCTCAGGGGGGAAAAATAAGGAGAACATGCAGGGTCCCAGGGGAGCCCTGATTACCTGTGTAGGCTCCTCAACCCAGACCCTGACAGGGAATGGGGAGGGCATCTTGGGCTTGCTCGACCCATAACCCAGAAGGGAGATGGGGAAGTCTGTGCCTGGCCTGGCGTCCTGATGTGCCCCGCAGGATCAGCTTGAATTCTCTGCAAGCCTGCAGAAGTCACCCTGAGGTTCCCAGTGGGGACAGGGGAAAATGTGGAAACGCCGGCCATGGGAGAAAAAAACAAGGAGATCGGAACGCAATGGAACCGTCGCCTTGCTCCCTATCCATCGTGGCAGGAGGGGATACGTGGAGGTAACACCCCGCGTTCCCGCCTGTTGCTGGTTTTGGGAGATCGGTATGCGGAGATACCGTCGCCCTCTCATATCCTTGGTAAAAAAGAATAAAAAAATCTAAGTAAAAAATATCTAACTATGTAATTTGGAGTGGTCCTATGGACCATGTCTACCTCCTATCGACACTAAGCAAAAACTGGAGAATCACTTCCTGCTCCAGGGTGTATATGCTACAGAGGAGGAGTTTCTGAACTCTTTTGCAGATTTGCCTAGTGTCGCCTCCTAGTGGACAGCAGCATAACACCCACGGTCTGTGTCCCCCAATGAGGCGAAGGAGAAAGTATGAAACTTGTGAAATTTTTAGAATTTGTACCAGATTTCATTTTTTTCTCCCAAATACTGCAAAAAAATGTCCTAAAAACCTATAAATTAAATTGGTAGCTAGGATCCAGCACTAAAAAAAAAAAAAAAAAAAAAAAAAACGCTTTAGTCTACGTTCACACATTTGCGTATTTTGTTGCACCTTTCGCTGCGATCTTTGGCTGCGCAAAAAGGCGCAACAAAATGTGTGGGTGCATTCACACACCACGCTTTTGCGTGCTGCAGGGGGTGAAGAATCCTGCTTCCTCCTCCCCTCTGTCACATCTGTGCCCGCCCCCTAAAGATTTCACAATGTATTAATATACACTTTGAAATCTAAATTCAATAAAGCCAGAGGTGTTTAAAATAATAAACATGGATACTTATCCTCCGGCGGGTGGATGGCGTGTGTCCGGGAGCCAGGACCCGTGAGCAGTCGCAGATTCCGAGTGGAAAAAGACCTGTTGTGAAGTCAGAGTGCGTTCCGGGCGCTGATTGGCCGCTCGCGGTCATGTGATATGCCGCGAGCGGCCAATCAGCGCCCGGAATGCCCTCTGACATCACGACAGGTCCTTTTCCACTCAGAATCTTCACTTGCTCCTGGCTTCTAAAAATCCATTGGAGGGCAAGTATCCATGTTTATTATTTTACAAACACTTAATTTACTTTAACTTTGATTTCGCAGTGTGTAGTAATACACTGCGAAATCTAAAGGGGGCGTTCACACATGTCTCAGAGGAGAGGAGGAAGCAGGATTGTTCCTCCCCTCTGTGACGTCAGATGCAGCAGCGCCCGCCCTTATAGGAAAAAGCACCGGCACTGCTGCGTAAAAAATTGACAGGGTCATTCTTTCTACGCCGGCGCTTTTTCCTATAAAAGCGCAGCGTATTTTTTACACACTGTCTGCACAGCAAAGTGAATTTCCCATTCACTTTGCCGGCAGACACAAGGCACATGGCGTATTTTGAAAAGCGTGTTCAAAAAAAGCCCTCAAAAATACGCAATGTGTGAATGCAGCCTTAGGCCACATTCACATGGGACGCTAGTGGTCTGCGCTAGTGTCCAGTTTTGTACAGATCCGCTAATTGCAGTAGAATGCAGTGACGTTTGCTGTCCCAGCCAAGTCAATGCATCTTACAATTCTGCATTCACACACATTTTGTGTGGATCCATTCTTGGATTCAAAAGCGGATCCGAACCAAGAATGAACATGTCAATTACTGGGCATTTTTTGCCTGCGCAATTTACTCACCTCCCGGCGCTCCCCTTAGTGATCTCTAGCGATATCCCCTCATACCGAGTCTGCAGGACCAAAGGGAGGACCTGGCACTGCACCATGTGACTGAGCGACGTTAGTCACATGCGCAGGCCTCTGGGTCCTAGAGGCAGTGACACTGAGGCCTCTGGGAACGAGAGGACATCGCTGGAGATCACCAGGCGAGAGCCGTGAGGGGAGTAAATGGCGCTACAGCATTCACACACAGAAGGCTGCAGATTCTACACTAAAAACAGATACTCTCACAATGCAGTAAGGCAACGTTCACATGGTGCATATTTACTGTGTATTCCTGTACTTAGGGTACTTTCACACTAGCGTTTTTTTTAAATCGCGGCAGATGCGGTGAAAAAACCCAACTGCCGCGATTACCGCATAACGGCTGCACTTGCAGCACAGTTGCGACACAGTTGCGGCAAGCCCCATACAATGTATATGCGGGCTTGCAGCAGGTGCGGCAAGTGCGGTTTTGGCACTTGAAGCAGGTGCGGCCGCGAAAAAAAAATGCGGCTGACCGCATTTTTTTCGCGGCTGCACCTGCCGCAAGTGCAAAAACCGCACTTGCCGCAAGCCCGCATATACATTGTATGGGGCTTGCCGCAACTGTGCCGCAAGTTCAGTGGTTATGCGGTATTTTCACCGCATATGCCGCGATTTAAAAAAAACGCTGATGTGAAAGGGGCCTTAGGGTGCTTTCACACTAGCATTTGAAATCGCGGCAGATGCGGTGAAAAAAAAAGCATCTGCCGCCATTACCGCATACCGGCTGCAGTTGCGGCAAGTCCCATACAATGTATAGACGGGCTTGCAGCAGGTGCAGCAAGTGCAGTTTTGGCACTTGCGGCAGTTGCGGCCGCGAAAAAAACCGTGGCTGACCGCCAAAACCGCACTTGCCGCACCTGCCGCAAGCCCGCCTATACATTGTATGGGGCTTGCCGCAACCGTGCCGCCGGTATGCGGTAATCGCGGCAGATGCGGTTTTTTCACCGCATCTGCCGCGATTTGAAAAAAACGCTGATGTGAAAGGGGCCTTACACAGTGATTTTTTTATTCACGCGTAAATTCATTGAAACGCAATTATGAATAATCAGTCCAGCAAACCTATCGGTTTTACTGAAATCCATTCACATGTTGCACTTTTGCGCACTTTTTTTTACGTAAAAACAATAAACGTCAATTCTTTGCGCTTTTTAAGGCACGCTTTTCCCATAGCCCACATGATAAAATGGGCTCAGAAAAAGGGGGAAGAAAAAAGTGCACTGCGTAACTGTAGAAAAATAGCAAAAAATATGCACTGTGTGGCATTCCCCATGATTAAGCACTGAACACTGCCAATGTCCCCATCCCACTTGCCTGACACTTGCACCAGCACTTTATGGTAATCTGTAACTCTGTGTGATACTTCAACCTGTAATCTGAAATGGATGTATAGGCTTAATTGTGAATGCTGCAGCACTGTATCATTGTAAACATGGGGATATGTGCAATATGGGCACTAGAGTTACTTTATAATGTGATTTGTTTACTGCAGCATTTGTATTAATACAATTACTGTAACGTTACCTTGGTGTTGTGACATTACCATCTACAAATGTCAGATAAGATACCGAACTGCCTGAACTCTGTTGCCCTAGAGGCATTTATGGTTTCCTGTATTAATAAAATTGCACAATCTTGTTAATACGTACTTGAACTCCACTATCCTTTTGTTTTTTTGCTTGTGGAGGTGTGGGGTTTACAGGGGGGGGTAACACCTCCATGACCCTTTAATTTTAATTATATAGCTACATGGAGTATTGTTTATTAACCATGTGATCGTAGCCTAAAAACGCTGTGTGTGTGAATGTAGCCTTAGGGCAGAGGCAGATAAAGTAAATTACACTGCAGACTCCAGTGTCAGCTTAGGCTGCTTTCACACTACGATTTTTGCATTTCCGATGCTGTCCGAAAAAAATCGGACAGCATCGGACCGATTTTCGGACCCCATGTATCCCTATGGGGATCGGACCGAATCGGATGTGCACTAAAAGCCATCCGATTTGGTCCGATCCGAATCTGTCCGATTTTTTTATCGGTGCAAAAATCGGAGCTTGCTCCGATTTTTGCACCGAAAATAAAATCTGACAGATTCGGATAGGACCAGATCGGATGGCTTTTAGTGCACATCCGATCCGACCCGATCAATTTGACATGGGGCCCTATGGAGCAGGGTCCGAGAAAACATGTTATGTCTCCTCGGACCGATTTTAGTGTACTGAGCATGCTCAGTACACTAAAATAGCTCCTAAAAGTAAATTAAGGGGTTAATAAAAAATAAAAAAATCTATGCTCACCTGTCCACGAGGCCCACGTCGTCTCCCGGCGTCTCCGGTGTCTCCAGGTATCTTGCCATCTGTGCTGATAAGACCTCTCGTGATGTCACAATCACATGACTGCCAGGAACCAATAGCCGGCAGTCATGTGATTGTGACATCACGAGAGGTCCTGGCAGCACAGAAGACAGAACAGCAAGGCACCGGAGACGCGCGGGACCGTGCAGGAGTCGTGGACAGGTGAGAAAGGAGGGGAGGAGAGGAGGAGAGGAGGGGGACACATGGGGGGACCGGGGGCCAAGAGGGGAAGACCGGGGGCCAAGAGGGGAGACACAGGGGATGAGAGCACCGGGGGCCAAGAGGGGAGACACAGGGGATGAGAGCACCGGGGGCCGAGGGGAGACACAGGGGATGAGAGCACCGGGGGCCAAGAGGGGAGACACAGGGGATGAGAGGACCGGGGGCCAAGAGGGGAGACACAGGGGATGAGAGCACCGGGGGCCAAGAGGGGAGACACAGGGGATGAGAGGACCGGGGGCCAAGAGGGGAGACACAGGGGATGAGAGCACCGGGGGCCGAGGGGAGACACAGGGGATGAGAGCACCGGGGGCCAAGGGGAGACACAGGGGATGAGAGGACCGGGGGCCAAGAGGGGAGACACAGGGGATGAGAGCACCGGGGGCCGAGGGGAGACACAGGGGATGAGAGCACCGGGGGCCGAGGGGAGACACAGGGGATGAGAGCACCGGGGGCCGAGGGGAGACACAGGGGATGAGAGCACCGGGGGCCAAGAGGGGAGACACAGGGGATGAGAGGACCGGGGCCAAGAGGGGAGACACAGGGGATGAGAGCACCGGGGGCCGAGGGGAGACACAGGGGATGAGAGCACCGGGGGCCGAGGGGAGACACAGGGGATGAGAGCACCGGGGGCCGAGGGGAGACACAGGGGATGAGAGCACCGGGGGCCGAGGGGAGACACAGGGGATGAGAGCACCGGGGGCCAAGAGGGGAGACACAGGGGATGAGAGCACCGGGGGCCAAGAGGGGAGACACAGGGGATGAGAGCACCGGGGGCCAAGAGGGGAGACACAGGGGATGAGAGCACCGGGGGCCAAGAGGGGAGACACAGGGGATGAGAGCACCGGGGGCCAAGAGGGGAGACACAGGACCGGGGGCCAAGAGGGGAGACACAGGACCGGGGGCCAAGGAGGGAGACACAGGGGATGAGAGGACCGGGGGAGAGACTGTGACAGCTCAGGGAGCGATGACAGGAGGGCAGGCATCCTATTTTCTGTCGGAATCGGATGTCTATTTGGCACCCGATTCCAGGCATTAGAAGAATCCGATGCTGTCCGATTTATATCGGACAGCATCGGATTTTACAAAAATCGTAATGTGAAAGTAGCCTTAGTGTGATCTCATGCTCTAGGATGAGAAAATCAGAGCACACTGTGAAGACTGAGAATAAACTCTTCATCTTCTCCATTCTCAGAGTCCAAGGAAACTGAACTGCACTCACAGGTCGTCCCAGTGCAGTCCGATGATTTCCACATTAACTTGCATTGCAGAGCACAATCCAAATATCAGATCAAACTCAGATACAGGTGATGCTCCAAATTTTGGAGACAGCAAAAAATTGGACACAAATCGGATCTGACAAAATCGGATGGCAATTAGGCCAAATCCGATCCAATGCCTTTAACATCGAGGCCAATGGAGCACGGGTCCGAGAAAAGACAGGATTGTTTCTCGGACCCGATTTTAGTATACTGAACATGCTCAGTACACTAAAACTGCTCCTAGCCATCTAATTTCACTTCCACAATGTATGTGTATGTATATATATATATATATATATATATATATATATATATATATATATATATATATATATATATATATATATATATATATATAGATATATATATATACATACATTGCTGAAGCGAAATTAAGTAATAGAATGTGCAGCACAGTGTCCCTATGGGGGGTTGGGTTTATTTGTATTGCTCCCCTGTGGGCTAAGCCAAACCCTTCCTCCTCCCTTCACTATACAAGGCACAAGGGAAGGAGTGATGAACATGGGCACATACAGGACACCTAACATATGGCTATGACCATGCACAATGTCAGACGTTCTGTGCTGAATATATAGTGACAGGAAGGGCGGGTTTGGCTTAGAGCCCACAGGGGAGTAATACAAAGAAACCCAACCCCTCATAGTGACGCTGTGCTGCACACTTTGTTAGTCTCCTTCCCTTTTTGCCATAACTTTTATAGCACTTTCCTCTGTAATCATACATCTAATCATTGAAGTAAAGGTATGATTGTACTCAGCATCCCAGTGCCTCTAAGGGTACCTTTCCATGCCGCAAGCGCGGCGAGAAATTTTGTCTGCAATATTGCGACCTGGAAATATCGCTGCCAAATTGCCTCCTTATTGCGGCGTGAATTTCGGGAATTTGGTGGCGATAAGACAAATGTCACCTGGTTTCGATTTCACAGCAGTGCTCTGAAATCAAAACCAGGTGATATTGGTTTTATCGCCGCCAAATTCCCAAAATACACACAGCAATAAGGAGGCAATTTGGCGGCGATAATTCCAGCGAGACATATTGCCTCCAAAAATGTCTCCCCTGGTTGTGGCGTGTAAAGGTGCCCTAAGGTTCACCCCTAAAACCTGCTGGTTGGTTCCCTTAAAGAACAAAAAGTTTTCAAAACATTACAATGTTTAAATAACCTCCTTTTCTCCTATTCCCAAAACATTTTATCACCACGTTCATAATCCAGTCTATCAAAATATCAAATGGACAGGATATAGCAAAATCCAGAATAAGAAAAAAGTCAAAACGCCAAAACTGTATTTTTTTGGGCACCACTTGTCCCTACAATACAATTAATTAAATCATCAAACGTACACCAAATAGGCATGGATAAAAACAGCACACCAAGCGGGAAACAAATCGTCATCCGACAGAAAAATTAAAGGGGATCTGTCAGGTCAAAAATCCTTATGCATCATTGTCTAATTCCTCCCTCTAAGCTCACTCTATTGATGTATTTCTTTCAGCTTTATTTCCCTTCTATCCTGTGCAAACTGAAAATAACGAGATTCATTCCATCTGTCAATCACAGTGAGTGATCATTTTCTTCTCTGCTGTCCACTCTGCATAGGATGAATATTCAGGCAGACAGGCAAAAAGAAAATGACACCTGCGCAGCTCCAGGGCCTAGCTGTGCCCCCAACCCTCAGACGACCCCCACACACACACACACACACACACACTAAAGCTACATTTTTTACATGCACAGAGTATACTGAAAATGTTACCTTAAACTAATTGCATTTTTTTTCATTTCTTAATATTTAGTGTGTGTTTTTTCAGGACATCATTAAATTGTTTCTTTCTAAATAAAAATACAACTAGTCCCACAAAAGATAACTTCTTATATGGCGGAGTTGACGGAAACACAAGAAATTACGGCTCTTGGAAGACTAATTTGAAAAATAAAGGAAAAGAGAAATGGCTACAGAAGAAATCCATATAGCTGAACACCTACCTGTTGGCATCATTGGAGAGAACTATGGGGAGAGGTAGTGCTAATAGAGTTGCTGGTGACAGTCCAGAACCTTTAGCTTTCTCATTACTTGTGGCTGCAGCCTTGTGGACTTTGCTTTTGTCTTTTTGACTAGGGGCTTCCTCTTTACTTGGTTCGGCTTTGCTTGACTTTGCACTGACCTTGGCTTTGTCTGCATTGGAGTTACTATCCACAGCTGGTGTCTGGGCTAATGCTTTGACTTTGCCTTTGTCATTTTTTGCAGGAGGAGATGGCACACTCTCCACTTTAGTTTTCTTTTGCTCCTTGGCATGGTTTGCTTGTTGGGCATTACTGGCAGTATCTGCATGCCCTTTGGTGGGAGTGGAAGTGCTAGAAGCCTTGGCTAAGGCCCTGGCAGCTTCAGCCTCTCGAGCTTTTTTGTTCTTGTTTAGTTCTGCAGCTAGACTGCTCTTCAGGGTGAGAGTACTTGGTGAAATACTAGACTGTCTGCTTCTGGACCGGGAGACTCTATGACGACTTCGAGAACGAGACCGTCGTGCCTTGTAAGGACTCCTGCTCCGCGATCTTGCATTACGTCTGATGAAAAGAAAAATTGATCAGGCCACAATACATGCATGCAATGATCTTACAAGATGCAAGTTGTCTTATCAATGTCTTAGTTTTACATCTGTGTAATGAAATAACAATTCTTAACATTTAACCATACAGGCTCATACACACGACTCAAATGATTGTAAAGAACCAGATACGGTAATTGTGTTTGCAATTTTTCTTCAAGTATTTGCACTTTTGTGCTTATTTGTTTATAATCTTTTTCCAATCTATTAAGGCATCAGAGGGTGCTGGGATTAGAGTGAAGGGGCATGCAAGTAACATGGAGGACATGAGACAGCTTGGAGATATGGAAATCTCAGACTTGTGAACAAAAGAGGCAGAATCTCTGAAGAGCAGAGCGGGCCTCTTTGTTTTAGAAATCACATGGATCCTCAGTGCCATGTCTCCATTTAAGGCCTCATTCAGACATCTGTGTTTCTTCATGTAAGTAAAGAAAAAAATAAAGATGGGTCCAAGTGTCAGAGTCTGATCATTGTTTCGGTTTTCACCATCAGTGGTTTTTTTTTACATATTAATAAATCATAAAACATCTTTGTAATTTGCAATGTTAATCACAGACACACACTTGTTTTGGTACTTTTCATCAGTGATGGCATTAAACTGACGTCACCATGATTTTTACACAGACATTCAGTCTGCAAGAGCACACAGACATGTGAACTGCCCCATAGACTGTAATGGGTTCTCGTTCTATTCAGGAAAACAACAAACAGAACACGCATGTTTTGACAGCTGCAGTGTGGGTTGCCAGCATTCCACTCCTCCACAGCATGTTCATTTTATGCTGTGGAGTCTGAAGCGGCAGCCATCCAGTGTACACCGGGAGAAGCCGCCCTGCACCCGCCGCACATGGGAGTACAGGGTGATTGTGGTCTCCCTGCGGCCAACCGCAGGTTCACTTAGGTCCGGAGGAGCTGCGTCCAACACACAGCTCCTCCGGACCGTGAGCACATAGCCTAAATGTTTGACCTTGCGTGATGCACCAGATGCTTATACTTGATTTGAATATAGTCATTCTGTGCTGACAAGAGTCTCTTCAAAGAAGTTCTCCCATCAAAGGTTTTTACTCTCCTAGTGTACTGCAATCATCATATTAGATAGCACTGTGTATTTACAATTGTTCATTTTGCCTTTCTCTTCTACCCAGTTAATTCTTCAATTTTCCATTAGATCAATGACATTACGAAATTTAAAACAGACTACCTGAATCCTAAGCTGTATGAAGAAATAGGAAGCCTCTTTTCCCTGCATGAGTCATCACTGCAAGTGTCTCGGCAGGGGGTCAAGAGTTGAAGAAAGGAATGATTCCTACAGGGACAAGAGACTTCCTGTTTTTACTTCACAGCAAGAGAAAAAAAAAAAAAAGAATTAATTGGGTAAAGGCAAAATGAGCAATTGTAAATATACAGTGCTATATAAAAAATGAAACTTGCAATGTATTAAGAAAATAAAAAGTTTAGTGGGAGTGCTTCTTTAACATCAACGCCCATCCACGACAGCCATGTAACCAAAAATCTAACTTCTAACATGATATAGCACTTAAGCCTCATTAAGATGGATTGTGCTAAAGGTACCATTACATGGTACAAGATCGTGAACGAATCGACTCAAACGTCACGGATTTGGAGTCATTCAAACGACATCGTTAGGACGTCATTGCGTGTTACACAGAGATACGACTACGATAAATTGTTGGATAGATTTGAGAACATGTTCACAAATCAAACGATCCTCGATAGCCAACCTGCTGCATCGTTGTGTGGGACACCGCGATAACAATGTCGTTCACGACTTCCCCTATTCACAACAGTGACCAAGTATCGTTAGCTGGGTTGTGCGAACGATAGCTGCTCGCTGGATGCTTGGGGCGTCGTGCCAGATATCTAGGCGTGTGACATCTCACCAACGATGTCAAAACGATGTCCTTACTACCGCGCTCCCGTGAGATCATTGGTGATATCTTAATGACATTGAAGCGTGTAATGGTCCATTTACACGCGGCCACAGGAAGGTAGAAACCGGCAGGCATCGACACAATTGTGCCTGTTGCCTTGAAAAGACCACGATATGGCGGCGTGTAATTCAGGACTTTCCTTCCTGTGTCTTCCTGAAGGAAGTAAAGTCCTGAATTACACGCCGCCACATCGAGGTCTTTTCAAGGCAACAGGCACAATTGTGTCCGATGCCTGCCGGTTTCTACCTGCCTGTGGCCGCGTGTAAAGGGACCATTACAGTAAACTTAGATAAAACCTGGTGATTGGGTACCCTATTACGACGCAGCTCTTTCTATAACTGATGGTACAGCGTACGGTGAAAACAACCAGGTTTCGGAGACAAATGTATCTTGCACCGTCAAATCAACCCGAGGTAGCAGCGTGTAAAGTAGGTTGTTGCCACCCGTCACTTGCGGCACCTGTTTCAGAGCAGTGCTCTAAAACAGGTTGATTTCCACCCGATGGTAGTGGCGTCTAAATAAGGTAGGGTAAGGTTTTTTCGTCACCTAGTTAACTCCCTGGGGCGTGACACAGCCTCCAGGATACTGCCCCCCTTCAGCGATCATTGGTGGAAGCTCCTGCGTTACGATTGGTAGTCGCTGCATAGGGCGGCATATTTAAGGAGCTGACCAGTCACACTACACATTTGCAATAGCGTCATGTATTAGCCAGCCTTCCTGCGCTGGCTGGCCAATCATGATACTATTGCATTGTCCAATCATCGTACGAGCGTCTCGTAATCCACACTTCTGGCACGCCTATGTTGTCCCTGCTGCACCAGGTCCTCCCATATTACCTTCTGTAGTGGCGTGTAAATGAGGTAAGGTGCTCTGCAGAAGGTAACCTGAGCACCCGGGGTGCATCCAGAGATGGATTAAACCTTCTGTAGAGCACCTTGTAGCGGCGTGTAAAGGCGGTATCGGGTACCGTTTGTAACCGTTGGTACATGCTCGTGCACGTGAAACACCCGGTTGTTTCCACCCTGCTGTAGCAGGCGTGTAAAGGTACCTGTATATGTGTCATCAGCGTTTTACATCTGATTTTCAACAGTGTGTCATTTTTAACATCTGTGTTTTATCCATATGAAATAAAATTGCAAAGCTTCTACTATATATTGCAGTCACACAAAGCACAGACGGAAGCCATCCATGTGCGGTCTGTGATTTTCATGAATCCATAGACTTCAATGGCTAATGTTGAATCGTGACTAAGATCAAAAACAGACAGGTGTACAGCCTCATAGACTTTACTCTGTGTGATTGCAGGCTTATCAGTCCTCCAGGAACATGTACTGTGCACTGCGAGGATTTGTAGTTGCGCACGGCTGTGCATAACTCACCATTGAGCGTCTCTATATCCTGGTATATGCACGCAAGTTTCAGAGAGGCTTACCGTGCATGATCACAAGTCTCTGCATTTCTGGTCATGCGCACTATGCCTTTCTGAAGCCGGGACACATACACACAGCCTTACAGTAGTGACCAGAAATACGCGCATTGAAACTCTTTGAAGCCGGGGGTGCATACTCCCGGAGATAGAGACGTTCAACAGTGATATATGCACAGCCGCACGAGGCTTAATATAGCAATTACTTAAATGAACATGCAATGCAAAGCATGTTATCACGCCCACAGGGACAGAATAACATGCTATGTGGGCTGACTAGTCAAGGGAACTAATGCTCTGTCGGCTAGTCAAAAGCCTTAATTACCATATCATAAACAATCTTTGGAAAAACTTTTTTTAAAGAATGGTTTAAGTATGCTGCACTTTGCTGGGACTATCAGGGGGAATATAGATATAGGCATAGAACTGCTCGTGGGGTGTGCCCAGGGGACCTGACAGGTTCCCTTTAAAGTGTCATGTTCTATCCGTGAAAAAGCTGGATACACATACATGAAAAACTGACAACTGAATATGGTCTTTGGTGGAGAGAAGTCCAATTTTTCAGAGCGCGATCTTCCTGATCCTTGCTATACATTTACTTCTGTTTTGAAGGCTGGTTTCACATATGCGTATTTGAACGCAGCTACCGAACGCAGCCAAATGCATGCGCACTGCGTTCCTAGGTTTAACATGGGAACGCATAGTAGCTGCGTTTGGCTGCATTCGAATGCGCATAATTTGTGCACCCTCCTCTGCCCCCGAAAGCACCAAGTTGCATTTTTTGTGCATTCACAGGGCGTTATTTTATCAGCAAGCGAATGGTAAGCACACAAAAAATGCATGGATCTCATTGGATCCGCAGTGTCCTCCGCATGACAGCGTAGAACGCTGCGGATCACACTGAAATCTCTCCCGGTGGCCGCCGCTGATCTCCCGGGGACGGGCACCCCTAATCTCCTGGCGGTGACGGCATGGGAGATTTGAAGATACAGCTGATCTGACAGCTGTTTAAGTTTCCCACGCCGACACCGAATAGGTGATGTCGGGCAGGAGATTTAAACAGCTGTCAGATCAGCTGTATCTTCGAATCTCCTACACAGACATCGTCAGGAGATCAGCTGCAGCTGCCGATCTCCTCCTCCCGGCTGCTGAGACAGCTGATTGGCTGCCCGGGCACCATACCGATGTGAATGCATGCGGAGATTCTCCGCTGCGTTCACATCAGTATGGCTGCGTTTGCACTGCATTTGCATCTGCATACCTCTGCATGCAGACACAAATGCTAGTGTGAAACCAGCCTAAAATAGGTATAACCGTAATTATCAAAAAGAGTCATCCTCTACATTGCAAGGAATGTTTAATATTCAGGTTCTTCTTGCTCTTAACACTGCACATTATATAACCAACTACATTAGTTACCTGTTTCCTCTCCATGACCCAGATTATCCTAGGACTGCCGACAAAGTGGGCATTATACAACTAGTTACTTGCTGAGTAATTGCCTTGTCCTATATTATATGTGTAAGATTGGTAAAATGATAGTAGTTAGGTAGGCATGACATCTACTGTTATGGGCTACATTCATTCTATGATACATATACATTACACAAACAATGTTCCTAATGACAGATTTAGCTGTCACTATCTAGCGGAGGTCTGCGAACATGTACAGAAGCAGCTGTTACAGACACTGCAATAAATTTACCAGCAGCAGTTCACCTGTTATAAACGTAACAACTATATAAATACAGTATAGACACCTAACAAAATGTTCCTATGCAAAGTAGTAGCAAAAAAATGAAAATTACTAAGACATGCATCATCTAAAAGCTACTTCAATGTTAAAAATGGTACCCAAAGCAGGAGATTGATAGATAATCTTGAATGGATATTACAATCTTGCAAAAAGATCATTACTTTAAAACAAAGCACTGCCAAAGAGTGGTCAGACTACAGCCATATGCTGCCAGTGATATAGAAGAGATTGTGGAGACAGTGGGTGACTGCACCTGTGGTATGGTGGGTCCATATCAGCTGTAGGAAACACTGTGCAAAAAGTGCATGTGAGATGGGAACTCAAACATAATAAAAGTGACTAAAGGTACCGTCACACCATCCAATATCGGTTGCCATGTCGGATGCGATGCCGCAGGTGTGCGCTTGCTGCCGACATCGCAGCCTAGCTGTCACACGGCAAGATGTTGCTGGTGACGGTGCCGCGATCGCTCATGATGTTGGCACCACGATCGCTCGCTGGGCTGGGATCAACCCAGGGAGCGATCCACAATGCAGCAAATAGTCGGGATCGGCCTTGGCATCGCTATTGTGGTGTAACACCGAACTATCCTGCTGGTTGTTTAAGTTGAAGTTGCAGGAAATCCTGTCAACTCTGACTTGAACAACTATGTTGTTGAATCGTACGTTTACACGCAACAATTATGTCGTTTCAACATCTTTCCTGACGTCACGTTTGAACGACGTCAGAAACTATGTTGAAAGGTGTGACGGTACCTTAATACATTTCTACAATTATACAGCTCCATATCACCCCACCCGACTCACTAAGGCTGCTGACAAGACTTTCCCAGCAGAGGATAGGCCACAAGGCAATGTACAGAGCTACACAGCACCTGGAGCAAGGTCTCTGTGGCCTCAGTCAGATGTCTGGGTTTTATACAAATAGAAAATTTAAGTCATCATCATCTACGGTACCATTTACAAGTCGGTGAAGTTTATAGATTAGTCTGTTTTTACCTGGTATCATGGAAGAAAACATAAGTCTATGGGTCTGTGAAAACACGTACAGCACATGGATGGTGCCCGAGCACTGTATGTGTTTAATAGGAAAAGCTTTGTTATTTAATTTTCCAGACATGAATTTCACTTATGGTAAAGAGAAAACTAAGTATATGGTCTCATGTAGTGTACAATTAAATGACAATTGGGTCATCTGGACCTTTTTCAAACATATAGTGTAGGACTATATGAATACCGTAGCATTATGAAGGCTACACTATGGAGATCGCGACTGCCTCCCTCTAGAGATGATAAAACACAATGTAGAAAGGACAGAAGCACTAAAGACATACACAAGAAAACTGGGAAGGATTGTGGAAGAAATCTAAGCCAGCCATGCTTTTTAGTCAATACTAATATATGAAACTCCAGTTCTCTGTTAGATTTGTACAAAAAGCATTTCTGCATGAAAGTAGAAGCATAGGGTGATGAAGTACAGGCCCCAGGCACCTCCATGGGCATATTAGAGCTACTCATGAGGGCAAAATGCTATTCGGACACTAAAACATAGCCCAATTACAGTGCAGGCTCTGTACAAGAACTGACATTCCTGTCACCAATGCTTTCCATCGTGATAGTTATGACGATGACATTTTCCAGTGGAATCACTACTCTTAACCATAGTAATTGCTCTTGCCTGAAGTCCAATAACCTGACCATCCAAACACTTTAATGGGTATTCCCAGTTATCAGAAGGCAACACTTTTACAGGGTGGTGAATACCTGCTAAATTGTTTTGTTCCAATCACTGGGATCCCAGTTCATTGTTAGAAAGTTGGCCTTGTGCCCGATGACTTTGACTGAGCGCCAACCTCGGCTATGGTCGACAGTCTATAAACTTAGGGTACCGTCACACATAGCTACGCTACAGCGATCCAGACAGCGATACGACCTGGCCGGGATCGATGAAGCGTCGCTACGTGGTCGCTGGTGAGATGTCAAACAGGCAGATCTCTCCAGTTACGCAGCAACGATCCGGAATGATACAGAGGTCGTTGGGAGTGTCACTCTCGGGCATAGTATTGAGATCGTTGTCCCTTTCAAACACAGCGATACAGCGTTCCCAGTGGGAGCACAACGACCAAAAAATGACCCAGAGCACTTTGTAACGATCAGCGATCTCACAGCAGGAGCCTGATCGCTGCTAAGTGTCACACGTAGCGAGATCGCTGTTACATCACAAAACCTGTGACGTATCAGCAATCTCGCTATGTGTGACGGGGGCTTTAGAATGCACCTCCTAGTGACATATTGCCATCATTTACAGGGGTTGTTCATTACTTGGACAACCTCCTTCTCAATCGCTATGTTTCCCCTATTAAATTAAGAGCACCTTTATTCATCTCTGGTGTTGGTACTGTTCCAGTGGTGCTAGCACTGGCTCTCGTGGGGATCACCATTATGTCATGCAATCCTGATGATTGTATCAGCCCCTTCACGGTCCACTACGTCGGACAAATTATCTGGAGGAAGCGAGAGAGCAACCGCAGTTTTCACTTCCTGCAGATATCAGATTTGTCCAAAGGAAGTAGTAGTTGTAGTGGCTCATGATTGGCCTCAGGAATAACAATGTCATGTGATCCCTAGGAGAGCCACCCGGAACAACTCCAGCACCGAAGGGGAGTATATTATTTTACTGGCGGGAAAACATAAGGATAGAGAAAAGAGAAGAAGTTGTCCAAGTAGTGCATACCCATTTCACTTTTTCCAATTTACTTCCCTGGTGTACAGCTTGGTATGTGAATTCATAAGTCTTTTTAAATTACTTCAAATATTTCCTAAGCCAGCTGAGCTAGTTTCACAGTGAATCTGAAGCAAGCTCCTCCCTTACTATCATTGCATTATACGAGGTAAAGGAAATAGTCTGACTCAAACACCTCTGAACACGTGGTACAATTACATCTTTACTAGGATGAAGAAACTGAAGTTATAAAATTGTTGTCTCGCTCTAAACCACGGTCTCACTCCTTTAGTACACCCAACTCTGACGTCCTTCCCAGCTTGTGAAGTCAGCCCTGGTGGTGAAGATCAAAACAGGTTGAGTGTGCTACAGAGCGGAAAACTAGTGTGCAACTTTAATTTCTCAGTCCTAGTAAAAGCAGATCTCTAACAGATGTCCACAAAGCCATTTCTGATACCAGTAGCTTCCCGACCATGGTTAAAGCACCACTCCAGGTTTTGTTTTTTTTTTTACATTGCTGGAGTGGCGCTTTAAATGTAAGTCCCCTGGCATATATTCACCATCCACCACCTTCATTGTTCTTAGGCAGCACTCCAGTCCCAGGATGCCAACTTGTACCTATAACTTCTGACTGGCCAGAAGTCAGAAGTTACGTCACAAGGACTTGATACAAGTCTATGATAGCCAGAACGTGGCCCTCCTAGAGATGTATTGAGTTGTGACCTCGAGCGCGCTCTTTGAAAATACTGGAGCTGCCGGCAGGTCACAATACACTAACCAGAGCAAGGATAAAGACAGCGGAAGGCGAGTATAAGGGGCACAGCGTAATGTCCAAAACGCTGTGTTGTACAGTACAAGCACAGTGGATAGGATTTATAGAAATCTTGTGTCCACTGTGCTGCTTTTTAACAACACGTAACTGACTTGCTGTGTGGATTTCCTATCCGCAGCATGTCAATTTATTGTGCAGACACAGCGGAGTCTCCTGCATGAGAGAATGCAGTGAAAATACACAGCATCCACAATGCTCTCTAACCCTGATGTGTACATGTACCTTCAGACATGGGGCTTACATTTAAAGCGCCATTCCACTGGAGCAATTAAAGAGGACCTGTCACCCCCCTGTTGCTTTCAAAAGTGCAAGCACCATTGAATGCAGCATGTATGCTGCATCCAGGGAAGGTGTGTACCATGTCTCTACTCCCCCCTTGTACCCCAAAAAAAGTTTGCAAACTGTACAGTTAAGAGGTCCCGTGGGTTGGGATCTTATTAAGAGGTCCTTGCCGCTAGCAGGGTCCTACCCACCTCCTCTTGTTCTGGGTCTGCTCTCCTTTTCTGCTCCTGCTCCATGTGACATCACACACATGCCCCTTACAGCTGTTGGACCCTGCTCACCCCAAGTGTTGTGCACCTGCGTGACGTCACATGGAGCAGGAGCAGAAGAGGAGGGCAGACCCAGAAAAATAGGAGGAGGCAGAAGACAGAGGGGGCGGAATACACAAGGAGGAGGTGGGTAGGACCCTGCCAGCGGTAAGGACTTCTTGATCACACCCGACCCATGGGACCTCTTAACTGTACAGTTTGCAAAGTGTCTTTTTCGGGGTACAGGGGGGGGGGGGGGGGGGGGAGGGGTAGAGCCTTAGTACACAGCTTCCCTGAATGCAGCATACACATGTTGCAGTGAGTGGTGCTTTCACTTTTGAAAGCACCAGGGGGAGGGGGTGAGAGATGACAGGTTCTCTTTAAAAAACACTGAAGTGATGCTTTAAATAGCAGCAACATGCTGACAGGCTTCTTGAGAAGGGAACCTAACAACCACCAACCACTCACCTGTTATCCAGGAAAGTAATGGGTTAGTAATAATGCCTTTGTATGTTCTGGCTGATCAGAATAACAGAAGGACTCCAACATCACATTCTGACTCTTCTGCAGTGCACACATAAGCATTTACTACCGTAGTAAGGCTGCATTCACATGTAAAGTTTTTGGAAGCCAAAACCAGAACTGGATGAAAAATATACAAGTGGTGACGTCTTTCTATTAAGACACGTTCACATGTTAAGTATTTGGTTAGTATTTACAAGTCAAACCAAGGAGTGGAACAATCACAAGAAAAGTATAACAGAAACAAGTCACCACTTCTGGATTTTTCACCCACTCCTGGTTTTGGCTACAAATACTGATGTGAAAAACTGACCAAAAACTGAACATGTGAACGTAGCCTTACTAGAATATACACATACAGGTTATGAAGTTCTTGTTTACATAATGCAGCATTGCCAGAATATATCAGGGCATCACTGTGAAAATATAACTGTTCTGAATAGGAAGCTAGTACATGTTAGGGGACCCAAGGGTGTGTTCACACAATGTATGATGTCAAAGCAGAGACACTCCATTCAAAACCATGACTTGTGAACGTGTTTTGGAGAGTTTCTGCTCCAAAAATGTGAGAGAAAACACCCTTGGGGTACGTGCCCAGAAATTTTCTGCACCCAATCTGCAACTTGTGGCATAAAAACACACCCAAAAACAAACCGCTTTTGTAGCACATATTTCTGCTGTGCGTTTTTTTTTTTTATTAAGACAATGGCTACAGGGACTGAAAAACGCACTGAAATACGTACCAACATATGACATGCTACAGATGTTTTCTGCACCAAATATGCATGGAAAAAAATGCAACATTGGCACAACACTTCTGAAATGTCATAGACTTTGCCGGCTTTAGGATAGGCATGAAAGTTCTGAACGCAGATTAGTCAAAAAACGCAGCATGGGCATTAGGCCTTAAAGGGAACCTGTGTAATGTATTCTGCCCACAATTATAGCCACGTGTAATCCACTGCACACTCCACATAAGATATAAGTATATAAGGTATAGCGTCATGGCTAAAAGTGTATAAAGCTAATACAAATTTGGATGAGGAAAATGCAGAAACTGCTAAGGATATACATAGGATAAATGAGAATTTTGGTTAATGTAATGCATTACATGTAAGCCCGTTAACCAGCGCCAAGGTATTCTCATGTCTATCGGGTCCCTACACTTTTTTTTTTTACACCGCAGACAGAGGCTTACGGTAGGGACCCGATAGACATGAGAACACCTTGGCGCTGGTTATCGGGCTTACATGTAATGCATTACATTAACCAAAATTTTCATTTTTTCCAATGTATATCCTTAGCACTTTCTGCATTTACCTCATCCAAATTTGTACTAGATTTATACACTTTCAGCCATTACGCTATACCTTATAAACTTATATCTTATAATGTGGAGTGTGCAGCGGATTATATGTATACCACACTTACAGACAGATATTTGTTTTTAAATCGTTCTACCAGTTCAGAGGAGATAGAAGACCCGGCCAGAGACCAGACTAGTCCGGTGCCGCCCCCGGCCAGAGACCAGACTAGTCCGGTGCCGCCCCCGGCCAGAGACCAGACTAGTCCGGTGCCGCCCCCGGCCAGAGACCAGACTAGTCCGGTGCCGCCCCCGGCCAGAGACCAGACTAGTCCGGTGCCGCCCCTGGCCGACTCTTCCAGCACCACTCTAGGTAATTGAGTGGTCTCTTCCAAACGTGTCCATGCCATCTAGACCAGTGTTTCCCAACTCCAGTCCTCAAGGCACACCAACAGGTCATGTTTTCAGGATTTCCTTATCATTAGACAGATGATGGAATTTTCCCCTGTGCAAGTGATTAAATTATCACCTATGCAATCCTAAGGATATCCTGAAAACCTGCACTGTTGGTGTGCCTTGAGGACTGGAGTTGGGAAACACTGATCTAGACAACTCTTCCCAGAGCTTGCAGACATGAGTGAAGGATCCATAAATCATCTAAAGCAGGAGTGGGTAAATCCAGGCTTCAAGGGCCGCACACAGTCCAGGTTTTTTATCTAAGGCCGGCTTCAGACTGCGTGTCTGATCCGATCCGTAGCTGTCCGCTTCAAGCAGACAGCCGCGGACCGGATCAGCACACAGGACCGGGGGTCTGTTATGCCTTCCGATCCTGTGTGCATCCGCACGCAGTTCCCGATGCTGATTAGTCAGGACCGCGGGCGGCGCGGTCCTGACCTGTCAGCGGCTGCAGCTGCGTGCGGATGCACACAGGATCGGAAGGCATAACAGACCCCCGGTCCTGTGTGCTGATCCGGTCCGCGGCTGTCTGCTTGAAGCGGACAGCTACGGATCGGATCAGACACGCAGTCTGAAGCCGGCCTTAGACATCGGAGCGTTTCAGAGAACACTATACCTGACTGCAATCCTGCTACCTGAGGTTTGGACAGCACAAATCACATAACTGATTCCTTTTAAAAGGGAACTTGTCAGGTCATTTATGCCCCCCAAACCTATCACCACCTGTCCATGCAGCTTCCTACTACATACCCCAACCATCCCTGTCTGACCTGAATGTGAAGTATCATGGTTGTAAAAAAAACACTGTTTATAGATTACATTCCCCCCCCCCCCATTGTCTAAATGGGTGGGCGTTCTCTCAGCCTCCACATCTCTGCTCACTCCGTTGTTATCACACCCCGGTGGGTGTGGTAATTCGGAAGCGCAGTCCTAAGTTTCAAATCTATGGGCCTCCTTCCTGGTGTCATGTGCGGCTGCGCGTCATGTCCGGTCCGATGCTTTGTAGGGGATAATTGAGTGCACTGGCCGGCTTCAGAATGCCCACTGCCCAATCTGACCCGCTGGCAGGGATGTGCCTGGGTCTTGCCTGGCTGGCAGGGATGTGCCCGGGTCCTGCCTGGCTGGCAGGGATGTGCCCGGGTCCTACCTGGCTGGCACGGATGTGCCCGGGTCCTACCTGGCTGGCACGGATGTGACCGGGTCCTACCTGGCTGGCACGGATGTGACCGGGTCCTACCTGGTTGGCACGGATGTGACCGTGTCCTACCTGCTGGTAGAGATGTGACCAGGTCTTACCCCCTGGCAGGGATGTGCCCCAGGTCCTACCTTGCTGGTAGGGATGTGCCCAGGTCTTACCTGCTGTAGGGATGTGACCATGTCTTACCCCCTAGCAGGGATGTGCCCATGTCTTACCCCCTGCCAGGGATGTGCCCAGGTCCTACCTTGCTGGTAGGGATGTGACCAGGTCTTACCCCCTGGCAGGGATGTGCCCAGGTCCTACCATGCTGGTAGGGATGTGCCCAGGTCCTACCTTGCTGGTAGGGATGTGACCAGGTCTTACCCCCTGGCAGGGATGTGCCCAGGTCCTACCTTGCTCCTCAGGGATGTGACCAGTCCTATCACTTGCTGGTAGATGTACCAGGCTTCCTCTGAGGATGTGACCAGTCCTACTTGCTGGTAGGATGTGACCAGGTTCTACATGCTGTAGGATGTGACCGTCCTACCTTGCGTGATGTGACCAGTCTACCATTGCTGCTTAGGGTCGGCCCAGTTCATATCCATGCTGTAGATGTGCCGGTCTTACCTGCTGCCCGGCTGTAAGGGCTCGGACCGTCTCGCGGGCGACTGTCTGTCCGGTCGTAGTTGGGGGACGGCGTCTGCTCGGTTCCCTGTACCGGGTGGGATCGGCTCGGCTGATCGGTTCTTACGGTGTTCCCCGGAGAACGCCCTGTATGGTCGCTGTCCTCTTAGGCCTTGATCACTGCCTTCCGTGCGCCGCCGGCTCCTCCCTTGTGCACTGTATGAGGCCGCAGGCTCGGGCTCCGGTCTCATTCGCCCCAGCTCCTCCTGAGGTCACTCCATGTCGGCGTGCAGCAGTCGGCTCCGTGCAGTAATCAAGCTTCCTATGCCAGTTGCCTCTCCGAGGTCGGGGCGCCTGCTCTCATCCGGGCGTCCTTCAGCGCCCCGCTCCTCGTCTGGAGCCCCTCTTCCTCGTCACCTTCCCGGCCTGCGAGGAGGAACGGGCCTGCTGTATCCAAGAGTGAAGGGTCATCTATCCGAGCCTGGAAGGACGAGGCCTTATCCAGCCCGCAGTGAATCTGGCCCCCGGCCTGCTCGGCTCTGGACAGGCCGCCTCCGACAGAGTGACGTCGTCGTACTCCACGGTCTGGCGGCTCATAGTCCCGACCCTCGCTTCATTCGCCTCGGCGCCGCTTCTTCCTGATCACGTGCCTCCGACCTCTGAGCCCGGGCACGGTCCGGACCTCTCCTTTCCATCAGGGCCATACTGGAGCCTAACTCCTGCTCCGCAGCCGGCGCTCTTTGCGCTTGTGCCTGGTCCTTCTTGCGCCTTCTCGCCGCGGAGTCTAATCCTAGCTCTGCTGTGCCCGATACGGAGGATGCCGCTGGGAGAGGTGAGACGTCCGCGGACGGCTGATCCCCGGCATCGGGGGGCACAGAGAGAGAACATCCCGCCCTGCGCCCCCTGCTCCGTCATTGCCGCCGAGGATCGACTCTTCGATACTGTTATGGCCTCTGCGCTCAGCAAGTTCACTTGATCCCGGCGGTCCGCCGCTTTCCGTCACCCAATCCTCAGGACAGGACCGGTCCATATCACCCTGGCGCGGGATATCCGCCTACTGTGCAGGTCAAGATGGACCTCTCTTCATGGATGGCACTGTGATTGCCTCCCAGGCGGGAAGTCACCATGTGCTTCTCACCTGCAGGATGTGACCGGCCTCCTCATGGATTGACCAGGTTTACCCCTGCAGATCCCAGTCCCTACCTGCTCTGGAGGGATGTGCCAGCTTCCTGCTGTGGCACTGCGCACATCTTACCCCCGCCAGGATTCCAGGTCTATCTCTCCTGTAGGATACGGTCTTACATAGCTGGTAATTGCTCAGGTCTGTACCCCTTGCAATATACAGTCCTCCATTCTGGCTAGAGGTGACCGGCCTACCTCTAATATACCATTCTACCTGCTTAGGGATGTGACCGTCCTACCTCCTGCAGTATTGCATCCCCATCTGGTCAGGAGGCCATCTTTCTATCACTCGTTCTCGGCTCTTAGGGGCCTCCTTCATATCACTGCGTGCAGATCTGCTCCTCTATGGGAGCGGCTCCTGTCGTGTCCCTATATGCCGGGTTCGGCCCTTACATATCACTGCTTCATACTGCTCCTCAGTAGGCCTCTTCCTCATGTACGGCCTTGAACTGCTCCTGCAGTCGCCTCCTCATTCACTCCTTCATATGGCTCCCCAGTCGGCCTCTTCACACCCTGCTATCTGCTCCTAGTAGGCTCTTTCATGTCGATCGGTCATCATGCAGCCTCAGGGCAGCTCTTAATCAAGTCTTCTATTGCCCCTCAGTCTGCTCTCCAGGTCGGGCCGTTCAATCTGCTCCTCCAGTGGCCTCCTTCTCACGCCCGGTCAATCTGCCTCTAGGTGGCCTCTTTCTGTCACTCTTCCATACTCTGCTCGGAGGAGGGGCCTGCTGTTCAAATCACTCTCATATCTGATCCTGGAGGATGAGCCTGTCCGATACTCCTCATATCTGGCCCCCAGGCCGGCCTCCCTTCAATCACCCTCCTCCTCAGGGAGCTTTTATCATCCTCTTCATATCTGCTCTCAGGTCTGGCGCTCTTAATATCCGCCCTTCTTCTGCAGGTCCCTCCGTGCGCCTCGTTCTTACCTTCGTCCGGTCTGCTCCTCAGTGACCTACCTCGGTGTCAGGCCGACCTTCAATTGCCCCTCAGTCCAGGGCCCTATCAACACCCATATCTGCTCCCAGGTCGGCCTCCTCTTATATCACTCCTTCATATCCTTGCTCCTCGGGTCAGGCCTCTGCTAGTTGCCGACCTCACATCTGCTCAGTCAGGTGAGCCTGTCTCACCTATCACCGCTCTCCAAGAGGACAGCCCTTTCTTATCCCTCTCATATCGCTCCCAGGTCGGGCTCCTTCTATCGGATCCTGTTTGGCCTCTCCTCACACTCTTATCTGCTCCTCGGTGGGCGCCTCTTTCCTATCACTCTTCATACTGAACTCAAGGTCGGCCACTCATCCATTCCCATCATATCTGCTCCTAGTGAGCCTCTATACCTTCAATCTCTCCTCAGGTAGGCCCTGCTTTCATGTCACTCCCATATGGCATAAGTCACCTCTTTCATATCACTACATAGTCTGCTCTCATGGTCCACCATCACAATATCACTCCTCATATCGCTCCTCAGGGGCTGGCCACCTCATCATCTGCAGTGGCCACTCATTCACCGTCATACTTCCTCGGTGCACCTTCATATCACTTCTTCATATCTGCTCCTCAGGTCGGCCTCTTAATATCCTCATGCTCTCAGGTGCCTCTTCCTATCACTCCTTCATATCTGCTCCTCAGGTCGGCTCTTATATACTCCTTCAATCTGCTCTAGTCGACTTTTCACTCTTCATATCTGCTCCTCAGGTCGCCTCCTTATATCACTCCTTCATATCTGCTCCTCAGGTCGACCTCTTTCTATCATCCTTCATATCTGCCCTCAGTCGCTCTTCATATCACTCCTCATATCTGCTCCTAGGTCGGCCTCTTTCATATCACTCCTTCATATCTGCTCTTCAGGTCGCCCTCCTTAATATCACTCCTTCATTCTGCTCCTCAGGTCGGCCTCTTTCATATCACTCTTCATATCTGCTCCTCAGGTCGCCTCTTTCATATCACTCCTTCATATTGCTCTCAGGTCCCCTCCTTCATATCACTCCTCATATCTGCTCCTCAGGTCGGCCTCTTTCATATCACTCCTTCATATCTGCTCCTCAGGTGTCAACGCCTTGCTTTCATATCACTCCTTCATATCTGCTCTCAGGTTGCCTCTTTTCATTTCATCTGCTTCAGCTATCTGCTCCCTTCAGGTCGCCTCTTTCATATCACTCCTTCATATCTGCTCCTCAGGTCGGCCTCTTTATCATATCACCTCCTTCATATCATGCTCCTCAGGTCGGCCTCTTTCATATCACTCCTTCATATCTGCTCTTCAGGTCGGCCTCCTTCATATCACTCCATCATATCTGCTCCTGAGGTCGGCCTCTTTCATATCACTGCTTCATATCTACTCCTCAGGTCTGCCTCTTTTTTCATATCACTCCTTCATATCTGGCCCTCAGGTCGGCCTCCATATCACTCCTTCATATCTGCTCTTCAGGTAGGCCTCTTGCATATCACTCTTTCGTATCTGCTCCTCAGGTCGGCCTCCTTTATATCACTCCTTCATATTTGCTCTTCAGGTCGGCCTCTCCTTCATATCTGCTCCTCAGATTGGCCTCTTTCGTATCACTCCTTCATATCTGCTCCTCAGGTCGACCTCTTTCATATCACTCCTTCATATCTGCTTCGCAGGTCGGCCCCTTTAATATCACTCCTTCATATCTGCTCCTCAAGTCGACCTCCTTCATATCACTTCTTCATATTTGCTCTTCAGGTCGACCTCCTTCATATCTTCTCCTCACCCCAAATCCTACTTCAAATCTGTTCCTGACATTTGCCTCTTTCATATCTGCTCCTCACATCAGACTTCTTATATATCCCTCACCTCAACTTCCTTAACTTGTGCCTTTTTCATATAGGCTTCTCAGGTCAGCCTCCTTCATAATTGATCCTCACTATTTGCCTCCTTCACATCTTCTCCACACCTCATCCTCCTTCATATCATATCTGCTCCTTACCTCAGCCTTCTTCACATCTGCCTCCTTGATATTTGCTCCTCACCCAGCTCTTTTCACATCTGTCTCTAACCTACCTAACATCTTATCTGCACCTCTTGTTTACTCTTCTATCATATTTTATCTATTCCTGAACTCTGCTTTCTTCATTTCTGCTTCTTTATATTGGCTCCTCATGTCAACCTCCTTCATAATTGAACCTCATGTGCCACCTCATCCATATCTGTCTCCCCCACATCTTCTTCCTTCATATCTGCTATACATCTAAACCTCCATAACTGCTTCTCATCTCACATTACTTCATATCTGCTCAAGTCCATCTCCTTCATATCTGTTCTTTACATCTGCCTCTTTTATATCTGCTCCTCAAGTTGACCACTCTCATAACTGGTCCTCATTTCAGACTCCATCACATCTGCCTCCTTTATTTGCCACTCACCCCAACCTTCTTCATATTTTTCACCTTACCCAACTTCATATCCGCACCTCACACCAGTCCTCTTCATGTTTGCTTTCTTCATATCTATTCCTCACTACTACGTTCTTCATATCTTCTCAACCGCAACAAATGTCATGTCCGTTCTTCATATATGCTTTTCATCTCAGCCTTTTTCATATGTTTCTCACCTCAGCCTACTTCATATCTGACCTTCCTATCAGCCTTCTTCATGTCTGTTCTTCACATCTGCTCCTCATGTCGACTACTCTCATCTCTTTCCCTTAACTCAGCCTCCTTCATGTCTGCCTCCTTCATATCTCTTCCTCACGTCGTGCTTCTTTCATACCTCACATATGGGATACTTCATATCTGCCCCTAACAATGGTCTCCTTCATATCGGCTACTCTTGATGGCCTTCTTCATATCAACTCCCCACATTAGCTGTCATCAGATCTGCTTCTCATGTCAGTCTCCTTCATATGTGCTTCTCTCAATACTCTCCTTTATATCAGCATCTTCCAGTGGCCCATCCACATTGGTTCCTTAAGTCAGCCTCCTGTCTGTGATTGCTGCTTTTACTTTCATTTACTTATTATAAGACAAAATGAAGGACACTTTTTTGGACATCATGCTAGTGGGCAGCTATTCAAGTAGCAACAGTTTAAACCAAAGGAATTGAGTATATACATGCCCGTATTAAATAGTTACACCACTGAGGTCCACACAAGTGTATAACAAAAAAAAAACAGGTTTTTATTTGCATGAGGACCAAAATCTTACAGCAACCTGTTCTGGTGAATAGTCAAAATAAAAAAAGTAAGAGGACAGAGTGTAGTATTAGAGGAAGGGGAAGACGCGTGCTAGGAAAGGAGAGTAATTTAATAAATGGATAGTCACATTGCTACTGCAGTTAAAGTGCAAGGTTACATAGGAGATGGGGTTATATACAGCCGGATACCAGCCCTCAGATAACTGTGCCCCAACTACCCTAAAGTGCTATGCCTACAGCAGTTAAATATACACCTACCCATAAAGGTAAACGGTTCCTCCTCTCCAGACACCTGTCACAGCCCTAACACGCGTTTCGCGTCTGGCTGCTTCAGGGGGCATAGGGGTGACTGTACTTAGAGCGGCTGTAAGTGGCTGCGACCTAGTTAGATTATTGACTGCAGCTGCACATGTACCTGAGCCACACCGCTGGCAACCGACAGGAAGGGAAGGCATTCCAGGGCGCACAGGGTCAGGAAGAAAACTTCCTATGAAGCCCCGCCTGCCACCAGTCATCAGCGGTGCAGCAGTATACCCTGCCTAAATCCTCAAAAACCAGAATAAGGGGGTGGATAGGTGGAAAGACAGGAAAAGAGTAGGAGAACCAGATAGGGCTCAGGGAATCACAAAAACAGTCACATATTAATTACAGGTGATTGTTGTTGGAATATTAAGAGAATGGGCAAAAAGGTAAATCGGCGAAATCAGGAAAAACCAATGTAAGCCTAAAACAGTCACATAATACTATGGGAGAGAATGAGGTATCAAAACATTTAAACAAGTCCACATACATATTGGGAGAGAATGGCAAGGTATCAAAACAGCATATATAAACCAGAAGGTCCACAATACATATTGGGAGAGAATGGCAAGGTATCAAAGCAGCATATATAACCAGAAGTCCACAATAAAGGTTGCATAGTCACATAATATATGGAAACAACAGAAATTGTCACATCCCAGGGCCGAGGTACTCAGATCCTGGGCATTAGTTATGGATGCTGTCAACAGTGGCCGGTGCCCAGGCTCGAGGCCCTGGTGGACGCTCAAAAAGGGGTTTAGTAAAAGAATTGAAATAAAAATAAAACTAAATGTTTGTGACGCCATCCTGCGGTGTCTGGTGATGGCACCAGCGCTGCCAGCAGACCTCTGGGTATGAGGCAGCCGGATGATGTAGCTCCCCGCAGGTGGAGCGAAGTCCCCAGGGCAGTGAAGTGAGGATATGGGTTCACACAGGAAGGTGACTCTGCAGGCGTAGGAAGTGGTGTAGTCTATATTTGGTGCAGGCTCAGGGCGGTAAAAATTGGCACACATACACACACTGGGAGTAGTTTTCATACCTTTTACTGATGTTAAGCAGGCACTGTCCAAGGTTGCACTTCAGGTGGTCGGGTAGCACTTCAGGATCTCCACATCAAGTGAATTGTAAGCCCTCCTGGTCCCTTTCTCCTTCTCCTGAAGCCCTGACCTGTATGAAACCTGGTCTGGCCTCCACTGTGTCTCTCATCTGTGTTGACTGCACTGAGAACCCTCTATTGGATGCCGCTATTCTTTCTTCGGTTCCTGGCTCTCAAGTTGGATGTACTGCGGGTGTCCGAGAGACTGGAGTCTCCTCGGTGTAACGGTGTTTTTTGCTGGGCTAAACTCTCCTTGGCAGACTCTAACTCCGGTGTCCGGGTTGCTTTGTGGGGTGAACCAGTATGGCTCCTCCAGCCCCTGTTTATCTGCTCCTCGCCTTGCCTTCGTCCCTAACTCCTGGGATCATCACACTTGGCTAAGGCTGTTCTCAGGTACGGGCCTAGCATGGTTCCTGCCCGTCACTGCACAGACCCTTAACTCTATCTTCAGCTGACTAACAACTAACAACTCTTCAACTCCTACTACTTCAACTGCTTAAGCTCTGCCTCAACCTCAACTGATGTCAGCAGTTCACCTGCAGCAGCTGTTAGAGCTCCCCCTACAGGCCTGGGGTGAAGGTGTTGCATGTGTAAGGTGTACCCGATGTGGAAATCCCTTCATGCACTAGGGTTCCTGTGGCTGCCTGTACCGCAGGGCGCCACAACATCATTCATTAAGTTTATAAATCAGCCCCAGTACAATTTGCAAATGCTACAATAGTATTTTTCCAAGTTTCCTTTCCCATGGAAGAATGCGGACAGTGGATTCCTGTTTTCAGTGCCTTCTCTCCCTCGGTTCTCCCATTCCTATTACCAAGATCCAAAAATTCAGGGGTCACAGTCAAATACTAGCCAAGTAGAAGTGATACAACTAAAGTGAGAAATAAAAGTGCACAGGTTAAAAAATGATGATCGCAATACTGGGACCAGGTCATTAAACGAGCCCATTTTAAGAAAGACTTCTCAAATGTACACGCTATCAGACATGCATAATAAGTCCTGATTTAAGACAACAATAGTCAAAATCATAACTGACCAAGCCATGTATTTTAACTGAACATCCAGTTAGTAATACGATCCATAGAGTTAGTAAACCTCAAGCACCAAAAAGGTCTTGTTGCAGCGGAAAACACTTCTCTGGAGGAACAAGACCTTCAGGCAAAGGTATATCAAAAAGGGCTTAATACCGAGAGGCCTTAGGATCCAGATATTCCCCTCGTTCAGTGTGATAGAGGAGGATTTTAAGAGAGATTGGGAGTCATTGGCTACCTCATGCTCCCATGTGTCACGCTTCCGGGGGAAGGCGCCCTAGAGTGGACCCACTGGGCCGTGGTACCGAACTCCCCTGGGTGAGCTGACTCTAGTTTACCCAACCCCTATACAGGGATTGTCAGGGGCAAGCCCAGGGGGTCTAAGTACCACAGCAGCTAGTACCAGGGGGGTGGCTCGTAAGGTTAGCATATGCTACGGCACAGCTAAGGATTCAGGGATAACAGAGTTAAAAGCTAGGAGAACAGGAATGGTGCTACCGGGGAAGAGCACAGCAAGGGTCCAGGAAACAGAGTACAAGGCTGGAAGAACAAGATTGGCTCTAACAGAGGAGAGTACAAGGCAGGCCTGACCAACAGTCAGCAAGGCAGAAGCAAACTGACTTAATAATGAGGCACCTCCCATCAGTGGAAGTGGCCTGATATACCAGAGGAAGAGCAGCTATTGGTCAAGGGGAATGTCAGGTTGGACCGTGCCGGCCCCTAGAGTCACAAGGGAGGAGTGCACCTAGTGCGCCGCTGATTGGTCACATGAATACGACCATTGTAATGTGCTATGTGTGAGCCTGGTGGTCAGCTGACAGGAAGGCAACCCGGCGACGGCTCCGAGACACAGCACGCCTGGACGCCGGATGCCCGGTCAGCAGAGGAGCAGAAGATGCCGACCCAGAAGAGGTGAGCTGGGGAGCGGTGCCAGGGGACCTAACACCATGGTTTTATGTGCCTTTTGATCAGCTCAAATGAGAAGGCGATCAGTGAGATCGAGGTTGAGATAGAGGACATTAGAATTAAATTGTCGGACGATTTATCTCCAGAAGCATTAAGCCAGCTAGATCTCACTATTGATAAAGAATTTAATAAGTGGGAGAAGGAGATAGGTCCACTAAGACAAAAAAGTATCAAAGGGATGTGGTGGACTGCAAGAATAACAAAGTGTACAGGTGAAGAAATTAAAAGGAGCGAGTATTCCAGACATTCCGAAGGTCCTGTGGTGATGTGGCCCCTGGCCAGGTGCATCGCAGGGTTATCAGTGCAGGTCTCTGTTCACATGGGCCGGTTTTCCTGTGTGTGTGTTGTGTGAAACCTGTCCGGTGTACAGTGGGTTAACAGCTGTTGGGTTAATTCATGAGCCTAATGATTGGCTGTGTCAGAACCTGTGTGTATGAGTGCTTTGCTGGGCTAAACCTGAATGGTGCACAGGGGATTAATCACATCTCAGATGTGTGTGTGAGTGAGATGTGCTGCTTGACTCACTGTGTTGCAGCTGTGGGTGAGGCAGCCTGGATAAGAACCTGCCAGGTGTCTGAGTGAGGAGAGAACGATGGGAGTCAGAGCAGTCCAGACCACTGCCATGTGAGGACATGCTGGAAGTGATCCGTCCCCGGCGGGGGAAGTGAAGGGAGCCTGCCAGCTCCATGCCGGTGACCTGATGTATGCATGCCAGCCAGTGATGAGGACCGAAGACGGCTCAAGGGCCAGGCGGTCATATGGATGGCGAGAGAGACCGAGGACGGCTCAAGGGCCAGGCGGTCATAGGTATAGCCGACTTTGGGACTGACTGTGCTAGTCATGATATGGTCCCGTTGACTATGTGTGAAGGTGTATGTGTAATCACAAGGGCGTATGTATAATTACCCTGTGTGATATGTGACTGGGTGACTGATAGTGGTGTATGGAAAAGTACCATATGATATATCCAGGTGTGAAGGTCAGGCGGCCGTAACCGCCATTGGGTCCGACTGGGTAGTCGTGAGAAGGACTCGTTGAAAGTGTAACATATATGATGGCTTATGTAAAAGTGCCAAGTATGATTTGTATGATGCAGTGTGGGTTGAGACTACCTAGGAGTAGGTTGAGGAACCCTACAGCAGGATGGGGAAAGATCCCTTTCAGGGTGTTAGGCGGAGGTAACCGCCATTGGGACCGACAATAGGTCATGATATGGTCCCGTTGATTCTCATGTGAATGTAATGTAATGTCCTGTGATGTACTAATGTGTATGTTATGTCATATGAAAATGTAAATACAGTGTTATGTTTTATGTGATGAAAGCGGTTTATGACAGAAAAGCAATAAATCCGCTGGTTATGTTCCGTTAAAATGTAGTCGCTGATGTCATTTCCCCATGCCAAGCGGGTTCCCCAGGGTCGCTACCTCACAGTCCCTACCGAACCTACACCCGGGATTGTGTCCACATCTTCCTTATCCACATTGCAAATAGAGTCTGTGGAGCCTCGTTTAGGAGTCTCAACACAGGACTAGCCAGATCTTCCTCTAGGAAAGGACCTAGCCATGATAACCACCATATTAAGTGCCCTTTGAGTCAATATCCAGCTCTTTACAAGCTTAAAGATATGACAAGGGAATTACCAAGGCAGGTATCCATCCACAGACAGCTGTTTCGGGGTGTTGCCCCTCATCAGTGTGGAGTAGGATTCTGGCTAGGTGGGAGCAATGCCTAGTAGACCAACAAAACAAAGTATTCACTGATCTCAGGGAGACCAGTTCAAGAAAACACTGCGGGCAGCTGGCTAAAGCGCTCAACACAGTGAATTCCTAGGCCCATTGCCCCCTGGAAATTTTGAAAATGCAAATAGAGTCTGTGGAGCCTCGTTTAGGAGTCTCAACACAGGACTAGCCTACTCCACACTGATGAGGGGCAACACCCCGAAACAGCTGTCTGTGGATGGATACCTGGCCTTGGTATTCCCTTGTCATATCTTTAAGCTTGTAAAGAGCTGGATATTGACTCAAAGGGCCACTTAATATGGTGGTTATCATGGCTAGGTCCTTCACTAGAGGAAGATCTGGCTAGTCCTGTGTTGAGACTCCTAAACGAGGCTCCACAGACTCTATTTGCATTTTCAAAATTCCCAGGGGGCAATGGGCCTAGGAATTCACTGTGTTGAGCGCTTTAGCCGGCTGCCCGCAGTGTTTTCTTGAACTGGTCTCCCTGAGATCAGTGAATACTTTATTTTATCCACATTGGCAGGGGCTGCTGGCCAGGCCCAGGGGGGCAGATTCCCCCCAGGCCAGTGGACAAACAGCAGGTTTTGGGCCACCCGGTCATCTATCATGTTGGTCTGGGAGGCTGCTCTGCCCCTGTAGCTCACTGCTCATGGGCCATTACTGTGTGCTTGCCTCCCAGGCTGAAATTTGCCAGCCAGCCTCTGCGGAGGAAGAGGGTAATGGGGCTACACCTGCTGTTAGGCCACTGACTACAGCTGAAGTAACTAAAACAAGTGGGACCAGGGAATCGGTTGAAAGACAGATATCTGCAAAGACTCAACTGAAAAAAGGCAAAGGAGCCAGTCTAGAGGTATTTTAACTTCTCTAACCACAAACTGACACCGACACAGGTTGAGGTCCCTTATTTTAGGGTTAACTTTTGTTCCTAACCAAAATTTACATTTTTATTTTAAAGTGACTAAGGACCTCAACCTGTTCCTTAGAAAATTGGTCCTGCTCAAACTTCATGCATGAAAGGAATCAAAAATCATACCTTGTCAACAAGGGAGTTTGAGGCTATCAGAGAATTGGAGGAATTGGAGGAGGATGAAACTCTGGCTCCTTCAGGCACATTTCCAAATATCTTTTTCCAAGGTCGACCACTTTCCCTCCTTCTCTCTTTGCCCACCAGTTGAGATCTTTGGTAAATTGGTTATCAGAGACCTCAAGGCCTTGACTAAGAAAAACAAGAAAGACAATTTGTCTAAAGATCAAAGACAGGCCTTAAAAGAACTGAGAGAACTGAGGGGTGTAGTTATCAAACTGGCAGATAGGGAGGAAACGTGGTCGTCTGGCCTATTGATATATATGAAAAAGAGGCTGGTAAGCAATTTAGGAATATTATGAGCGACTCCCCTCCAATCCTGTTAATAAATTCTCTGTTACTCTGAGATCCATCGTTGAATGAGCATTTGAGGCATGTCTGATGCCGAAAAAGATGATTGATGGACTCTTCGTCGACACCTACTTTTTACCTCCTGCTGAAAATTCACAAAAATCCGTCGGTTCCATCGGGACATCCGATTGTCTCTGGCATTGGAGGGCTTTGTGACGCAACATGTAAATTTATCGAATACTATCTGCACTCCTTGGTGGAGACGTTGCCCTCCTATGTCAAAGACACCTCAGACGTCCTTAGGCGTTTTGACGGCTTAGAACTAGAGGAGGGGGTGTCGCTGGTGACAATTGATGTAGAGTCCCTCTATACAATTATTGGACACATTCACGGGCAGGAGGCGGCTAAATCCTTTCTTAGTATGACTAGTCTGGATATACAATTGCGCACCCTTGTACTAGATCAGTTAGAATATGTTTTGACTCACAATTTCTTTGTGTTCGGGGATCGGTACTACTTACAGAGGCGCGGTATGGTGATGGGGGCGACCTGTGCCCTGTTGTATGTCAACCTCTTCCTAGGCTTTTGAGAGAGGGGGGTGTTTGGCGGGGAATACAGTGCCACATCCTATGAGCAGTACTGGCTCCGCTATATCGACGATATTTTTGTTGTCTGGAGTGGAACTGTCCCTGAACTCGAGGCTTTTGTGACCTGTTTCAATTCTAATGAACTTAACATTAACTTAAACTATAAACATGCAAAGTCTGAAATTGACTTTGACATCAAAGTCTGTGTCAAGGACAACAGGGTTACCGACATCTTCAGGAAAGATTCAGCCGTCAACTCTATTCTTCATGCATCTTCGGCACACACTCCCTCAACAATCAGAGCAATCCCGTGGGACAATTTTTATGCCTATGGAGGATTTGCTCTGATGACTCCATCTTTGAGGAGCATACCAGGGACATGAGAGAGAATTTGTGGAAGGTGGCTACAGTAGTTGGGCCATTAGGAAAGGATATAATAGGGCAAGGAGGACTCCATGATGTGATCTCCTTGGCGGCCGTAAATCGGCCAACGAAGTGACACCGATAGTGAGATTCATCTCCCCCTATATTAACCAATGGCAGACGATTAGAGTGATTTTGTCCCGCCACTGGGATGTCCTGAAGATGAAAACCCAGTTTGGCCCCATTTCTCACCGACCAACCTATGATGACTTCTAGGAGGGGCAGGAGCCTCAGGGACACCTTAGTACATAGTCATTATGTCAGGAAGTCATTGAGTCCTTACAACACAGGACGCCCAATCGTTGCATGTTATCCCTGCGGTTCGTGCCTCTTCTGCAGGAACATCATACATATGAAAACATTTACAAACTTTAACGGATCAAGTATGTACACTACCGTTAAAAAGTTTGCGGTCAGTTAGAAATTTCCTTATTTTTTGAAAGAAAAGCACTTTTTTCTCAATTAATCTAACATTAAATGAATCAAAGAAATGATGGGAGTGCTGGTGTCTCACGGTCCGCGCTGCTTCAGGGTTAAATAAACTCACCAAAGAGCCAAATCGATTTCCATCCTTTTATTCCTCTCTCCTACGCGTTTCGGCGCCTATCCTGGCACCTTCATCAGGTCCATTTCCAACAACCACCACTTCAGAGTTTTAATGGTACATTGTGTTTGCGAACTGTGCATCCAGGCTAATGGATGTTTAGAAAACCCTAAAAAATCTTGTACAAGTATGTTAGCACAGCTGAAAACGATTCGGCTGATTAAAGAAGCTATAAAATTGACCTTCCTTTGAGCTAGTTGAGAATCTAGAGCATTACATTTGTTTGTTCTATGAACTCTCAAAATGTCCAGAAAAAGAGAACTTTCATGTGAAACTTGACAGTCTATTCTTGCTCTTAGAATTAAAGGCTATTCCATGCGAGAGGTTGCCAAGAAACTGAAGATTTCCTACAACGGTGTGTACTACTCCCTTCAGAGGAGAGCACAAACAGGCTCTAACCAGAGTAGAAAGAGAAGTGGGAGGCCCCGCTGCACAACTGAGCAACAAGACGTACATTAGAATATCTAGTTGAGAATCGAAGCCTCACAGCTCCTCAACTGGCAGCTTCATTAAATAGTACCCGCAAAATGCCAGTGTCAACGTCTACAGTGAAGAGGCGACTTCGGCTTGCTGGCCATCAGGGCAGAGTGGCAAAGAAAAAGCCATATCTGAGACTGGCTAATTAAAGGAAAAGATTAATATGGGTAAAAGAACACAGACATCGGACACAGGAAGATTGGAAAAAACGTTTTATGGACGAATCAAAGTTTGAGGTGTTTGGATCACACAGAACATTTGTGAGACGCAGAACAACTGAAAAAATGCTTGAACAGTGCCTGATACCAACTATCAAGCATGGTGGAGGTAATATGATGGTCTGGGGTTCCTTCGATGCTGGCAAAGTGGGAAATTTGTAGAAGGCAAAAGGGATTTTGAATAAGGAAGGCTATCATTCCATTTTGCAATGCCATGCCATGCTGTAATTGCTGCAAAGCAATTTTGAAGGAGAAAATTATTATTTCAAATAAAATCATTATTTCTAACCTTGTCAATGTCTGCACTATATTTGATAAATAAAAGTATGAGTTTTCATGAAAAACACAAAATTGTATGGGTGACCCCAAAGTTTTGAACGGTAGTATATGAGATCAGGAAATATATCACCTGTGCAACCGTAGGGGTGATCTATGAGGCAACTTGTGGGTGTGGCCTAAAGTATGTGGGCCTCACCTCCAGGGAGTTCAGGAGATGAGTTAGTTAGCACATTAAGGACATTCAGGCAGCGGCGGGGCTAGAAGATGTAAATTCATTGCAAACCATCCCTAGTCATTTGAAAAAACATCATGGGTGCAACCAGAGACTCTTAAGGTACCTTTACACACAGAGATATATTGCTTGCAACTCACTTGTTGCAGTGAAATCATGGACATATTGTTCCATTTGTACAAGGCAACAAAATGGAACAATGTGTCCATGATTTCACTGCAACCAGTGAATTGCAAGCAATATATCTGCGTGTGTAAAGGTACCTTTAGGGTATGTGCACACAGGGAGTTTTAGGGCCGGATTAGCAGCGGAAACCGCCGGTCGGTTTACATAAATTTCATGCAAATTTATGTTAATCCAAACCGGCGTTTGGATTAACATAGAAACCTATGTAAACCGACACCCGCTGTGCACACAGCGGCGGTTTACACATGCTCATCCGTTGCTAACCCGCTGGGTTCCCAGCGGGTTAGCAAAGAATGAGCTTGCTCTATAATCCGGCCGGTTCTGCAGCGGCTGCAAGCAGAATCATGTGCTGCTTCCAGCCGCTGCAGAATCGCCGGCGCTAACCCGCTGTGCACCGCCGCACACCCGCCCGTCTCCCGCAGCACGGACCCGACAGGAAGCCGGTGGACGGCTCCGGAGCTTCCTGTCAGGTCCCGCCCAGCCGCCGCCGCCACTAACCCGCCCCCGTGTGCACATACCCTTAGGGTCTGCAGGATTGACCAAATTCAATTAGGGATACGATACGGTGATTTGAAAAAAAGAGCTAGCCAAACTTTAATGCTGATGGATCGTGAACTTTGGGACCATGAAACCAGCATGTCTTGTGGGGTGCAGCACGTGTGGTACATTATGCAAAGTGGTACTGTTGCTAAGTGGATGCAGTTACTTCATGGCAGTTGACTATCTTTCACCCTCTCTTCTCTTCATACAGGTATAAGAACACTGCTTGCTGCTTATGTGAACTAAACTGAACTTCTCATCCTTCTACTGCTATTACCTCACATGGTATAAGAACACTGCTTGCTGCTTATGTGAACTAAACTGAACTTCTCATCCTTCTACTGCTATTCCCTCACATGGTATAAGAACACTGCTTGCTGCTTATGTGAACTAAATTGAACTTCTCATCCTTCTACAGCTATTCCCTCACATGGTATAAGAACACTGCTTGCTGCTTATGTGAACTAAACTGAACTTTTACTCTCATTGCAATATCTCAAGGTATTTCTTCTGCACTTGTGTAAATTCTGCTACATATAATGTTTCTGCTATATTCAATACTCACCAATACGTCTGTTCATTTCCTGAATTGTAAAGCTTATCTCATGGGGTAGGTGTGAATATATGAAGCTACCTTTGCATAATGTTAGATCTGAGTGGGGGCCTTTGATCATCTGCTATTTATCCCTTACTGTGAGGTGCAGCTGTTAATTATCTAGATCATCTGACTTCTCACAATCCCCCTCACCTAATACCATAGTGTATAAATTTAGAGTTATTCTAAGGGGTGCACGTGTGTGGGGTGCAGCACGTGTGGTACCTTATGTAAAGTGGTACCATTGCTAAGTGGATGCAGTTACTTCATGGCAGTTAGTCATGGCAGGAGTCAGGTAACCGACTCTAAGGCTGCGTTCACACATTTGCGTATTTTGCTGCGCTTTTTTACGCGCACTTTTTGCCGCGTTTTTCGGCCGCGTAAAAAAGCGCAGCAAAATACGCAGGGGCTTTCACACACTGCGCTTTCTTTCCCCCCGAAAGCGCAGTGATGTCACAGAGGGGAGGAAGAATCCAGCTTCCTCCTCCCCTCTGTGACAGCTGTGGCCGCCCCATTAGACTTCACATTGTGTTAATACACACTGTGAAGTCTAATTAAACTAAAGCAAGTGTCTGAAAAATAAAAAACAATGAATACATCACCTTCCGACGCCTTTTCCCGGTTTGCGATCCCTGGTTGTAAGTCAGATCTCTTCTGCAAGACCTGTGATGACGTCAGAGGGGGGGCGTTACCGGGCGGTCCCATCGCTGATTGGCTGCTCGCGGGCACATGACCGCGAGTGCCCAGGAACGCCCCCCCTCTGACATCACCACAGGTCTTGCAGAAGAAATCTGACTTACAACCGGGGATCGCAAACCGGGAAAAGGCGTCGGAAGGTGATGTATTCATTGTTTTTTATTTTTCAGACACTTGCTTTAGTTTAATTAGACTTCACAGTGTGTATTAACACAATGTGAAGTCTAATGGGGCGGTCACAGCTGTCACAGAGGGGAGGAGGAAGCTGGATTCTTCCTCCCCTCTGGGAAAATACGCAGTAGTAGCTCCGTAAAGAATTGACATATCAATTCTTTACGGAGCTGCGTTTTCTCCCGGAAAACGCACTGCGTATTTTTACGCAATGTCTGCACTGCAAAGTGAATTTCCCATTCACTTTGCAGGCAGACAAAAAGCACATTGCGTATTTTGAAAAGCGCGCGTAAAAAAACGCGGCAAAATACGCAATGTGTGAACGCAGCCTAACATTTTTTTTTAACCATGTCCTTTATTTCAATGTCTATGTTCCTGTGTGCCTTTGCCATTCCTCTTTACCTCCCCATCCCCCCCTTCATCACCCCTGATCCACATAAGCCCCTCTCGCCTTCCCTCTACTTAATTGAGCTCCCATACTCTCTTCAAAGTACTGAATAATCTCACATCATCATTTTCCAGGGTGTTGCATTTTAAATAATGTCACAATTACGAAAATTATTAGCTTTTTCTCTTTTTACTGCTACTCCTGTCAGGTGATATCTCTCCAAATCCTGTGACACCCTCCACCAACTTCAACCCCTCACCCACCATACATAGATACCATGCTAACCTTATCAACATTACCTGCACACCCTCATCTCCCTCTTTTAACTACACGCTCTGGAATCCATGGTCTGTATGCAACAAGCTTCCCTTCATTCACAACTACTTTCTCACTAACTCTCTTAACCTCCTGGCCACTGAAACCTGGATCCAGGACTCAGACACTGTTTCCCTTGCTGCTATTTCTCACGGTGGCCTACATTTCTCACATTGCCTGAGACCTGGGAACAGACATGGTGGTGGAGTTGGCTTACTCCTGTCCCCACAATGTACTTTCCAGGTCATCCCCCCAGCTCCATCACTCTCATCCCCTACGTTTGAGGTCCACACGATTAGGCTCTTCCACCCCCACCCCCTCAGAGTAGCAGTGGTATACCGCCCCCCAGGGTCACCCACCCAGTTCCTCGACCATTTCTCTGCATGGCTGCCGCACTTCATGTCCTCAGAATTACCAACCCTTATTCTGGGAGACTTTAACATCACCATAAACAGCCCCATTTCCCCAGCTCCTATCTCTAACCACTTCTCTTGGCCTCTCACAGCTCTCAACCTCTGAGACACACAAGGATGGTAACACCCTTGACCTGATCTTTGTCTGGCTCTGTTCAACCTCCTGTTTAGACAACTCACCTCTTCCTCTCTCTGACCACAATATTCTCTCCTTCACGCTCACAAATCCTCGCACACCACAGCACACTCCGACCTATCACACATTCAGAAATCTACAGGCCATTAACCCTCATACACTCACAGACTCTCTCATCTTATCACTGTCCCAAATCTCCTCCTTCTTGTGTCCAGATCTGCTTGTGAATCACTACAATCACACTCTCAGAAGCACCCTGTACCAAGTAGCGCCCTTCACCCTCAGAACTTCCATACACAGAGTTAAACAGCCGTGGCTCACATCACAATGATTCATCCAACGATGCTCTAGGAGTGTGAACGTCTATGGAGGAAAACCCACACACCAGAAAACATTATTCACTATAAATTTATGCTGAGGACTTACAACTCTGCCCTCCATCTTCCCAAACCAATCTACTTCACCACCCTGGTCTCCTCACTATCTATCAACCCAAAGAAACTCTTTGACACCTTTCACTCTCCTTAGTCCTAAAGTGCAGGCTCCTATCACTGACCTCTGTGCTGATGATCTGGCTCCTTACTTCACTAAGAAAATAGAAAACATCTGTCAGCAAATCAACTCCCAACCTCAAATCGCTGTTACGCCTACCTCTCCCTACATTTCCTCCGGCTCACTCTCCACAATCGACCCAGTCACAGAAAAAGAAGTCTCCAGGCTCCTCTCTTCCTCTCGTCCCACCCCATCCCCTCACACCTACTCCAGTCTGTCTTTCCGATGGTCACCACTCACCTAACCAAAATCTTCACTCTCTTCTGGCATCTTCCCCCTCCTCCTTCAAACACTCAATCATTACTCCAGTATTAAAGAAAACATCTCTCGACCCATCCTGCACAAGTAACTACAGACCAGTCTCCAATCTCCCCTTCATCTCTAAACTACGGTAGCTTACCTCTCCACTCACTCTCTTCTAGACCCATTACAGTCTGGTTTCCGCCCCCTACATTCATCAGAAACAGCCCTCACCAAAGTGACCAATGACCTTCTTACGCCAAAATGTAATGGTGACTACTCTCTGCTTATTCTTCTTGATCTCTCTGCAGCCTTTGACACTGTTGACCACCAGCTCCTACAATCCATGCTGCACTCCATCGACATCAAGGACAGGGCTCTCTCCTGGCTCTCTTCCTATCTTTCTGACTGCTCTTTCAGTGTATCATTTGCTGGCTCCACTTCCTCCCCTCTTCCTCTCACTAATCTACAAGAGATAAAAAGATGCAATAAATTCTAAAGATGATGGGCGCAACCAATAGGCTGCAGTCTGACACTATGCATCATATGTACTAGTGTGACTGACACCCTATGGTATGAATGATAGAAGGAACGGTGTTAGAATGCGGCGCTAGGTAACACAAGATCAAGCCTTTGTAGAATTACCTTAAGTTTATTACACAAAGCTGCAGGGTGCGACCACAACGCGTTTCGACACACAAATCGGCGTCTTTCTCAAGTGATCCACTTGAGAAAGACGCCGATTTGTGTGTCGAAACGCGTTATGGTCGCACCCTGCAGCTTTGTGTAATAAACTTAAGGTAATTCTACGAAGGCTTGATCTTGTGTTACCTAGCACCGCATTCTAACACCGTTCCTTCTATCATTCATACCTATTCTCCCTTCGGGGAGCGCGGTGTAGCGAGCAGCTTGGGCAAGTCCATAGGACCTGGCAGTGCATTATCCAAACTCCACCTGTGTTAATCACATGATCAGCCGGCTCTGAGGAGACAAGGAAGTGATTTCTACCAACTCAAGGAGTGTAAAATATCCTCTCTTCACACAGAGGTCTGATGATCATCAACTTTATGGACCCTATCTCCCTATATGTTTAATCTGGTTGTGCGGATTCTTGCACAACCTGGAAAGGTTAGTGTTCATTTAATAGAACCACATTGTGGTGAAATTTAGTAGTGTGGCGCAACAGTGCTGTTTTTTTCTGTTTCATATGACACCCTATGGTAACCTTGTGTCTACAAATATCACCAATCACCTCCCTGTTAGCATGGCTGGTCGCAGGTACCACAACCGCCCCCATCACTTAGGTTGCAGAAGATTGAGCATCAGTATTCAGACACTTGTGTTGCCTCTCAGTGGAGCTAGCAGCCTCCTGCTAGGTGCAATAGATATTTAACATGCCTAATTTTAGGTGAGTTTATTTTTAAGTTTATTTCCTATTCGGTGATTTTTTTCTAAATATTTGGTGATTTTTCACTAAACAAACGTATGGCTAGGAAACATATGGTTAGGACTCGTAAGTGTGAGGGCCCTTGACGTTGGTTTACAAGCTTATGTATTTTGGCCAAAATATCCACTAACACCTCACATCCTCATCTTTAGTGTTTATTGCACCTTTTTATCTCTTTCAGTTATATTTCTGGACCTCACCTGAGGAAGGCTATGTTTTAAAATTTTTAGCCGAAACGCGTAGTTTTTTTTTGTTTGTTTTTTTAACTATAAATTTTTTATTAATTTTTAGCAGGATATAAACAAATGATACAAATGAACCATTGCAAATGGCAGAAAGACAGGAAAACAGTAAGCATATTCCAAATATGCCATTTTAACCGGGTAGCATAACCAAATAATAGAAGAAAAGAAAAGAAAATATAATTGCAATCTCTTAAGGACTTATCGGCATTAGAGAGGGCTGAAATCTCTCTCGCGAGCCTAGTTCCTGCACCCCGCAAAGCGGGCAGATCCCGCAAGAGAGAGTCCTCAATATGTGTCTATTTATAGCGAGTATCTTTATTTCAATCCCATCTTCATGTTTGAAAGCATTTGAACCCAAACAACCAACTTGGCCTGTATAACTACCATAACTCAAGAGTAACCAAACAGGCCAGAGACGAACAGGACAGACAGACAGGGTTAGGGGGGGATAGGGTAGGAAGGGGAATATCTCTTTCCTTTGAGTCACACTTCAAGGAGGCGCAATCTCATTCGCTGCGTCATAAAACTCCCACAAAGACCAAATCTTCATATATTTATCCACTGAGTCGTGCATCATCGCTGTTAAATATTCCATACGTTTAACATCCAGAATCCTATTCCTAAGGCTCATAAGGGATGGGGTAGAGGTCTGCTTCCAATTTTTGGCTATTAAGCATCTAGCCACCGTGGTTATGTGAAGAAAAAGTCTGGACGACATCTTGTTCAACCCCTAGCTCTCGCACCTAAAAGGAAGACCATAGGGTCCAATGGGATGTCAGCTTGTAAAACGCTGTCTATTAAAATCTTTACCTGACTCCAGAAAGGTCGAATCCCCGAGCAAGTCCAAAAAATATATACTGAGCCCAATCCCGACCCACACCTCCAACACGTTGAGGGAATGGATGGATCCATTCTGTGGAGAACCTCTGGGGTATAGTACCACAGAGTTAAGATTTTATAAATATTTTCTTTGTATAGTGTGCAAATGGAGGATTTGGCAGCATTGCGCCAGATATATCACCAGTCCTGGTCTGAGATTTTTCTCCCCAAACTGGTCTCCCATCTCAACGTGTAGGCGAGTGCTCCCCCCTGGTTTACACCTGGATCGGATAGCAAAGAGTAGATTGTATAGATCAGACCCCTGGTGCCTGTGAATGTCCTACATAGCTTTTCAAACTCTGTGGGGACCGATACTCCTGCCCTACCAAAGAGAGACCCAGCCAAATCCCTAAATTGGAGATATTAGTAAAAAGTCCTATTAGGCAGAGAAAAAGTTTTCTTTAAATACTCAAAACTGTGGATCTCCATGGTCTTCCCGTCTATTATGTCTGCATATCTAAAAAGGTCTGAACGTGTAGTTTTAATGTGAATAAAAATAATTTGGAAGTAAGAACAGAAACTTCTATTTCTTCTTGGGAGCACCTGTGATGTCTTTTTCAATCTGAATACCTTTTTATCTATAGCATCTTGTGGCTGAGCCCTCTGGGGGGCGTCTGTCATTTGTGATGCCTTGTGAAAGTATTCGGCCCCTTGAACTTTTTAACCTTTTGCCACATTTCAGGCTTCAAACAAAGATATTTAAAAATTTTTAGCGAAGAATCAACAAGTGGGACACAGTCGTGAAGTGGAACAAAATTTATTGCATATTTTAAACTTTTTAACAAATAAAAAACTGAAAAGTGGGACGTGCAATATTATTCGGCCTCTTTACTTTCAGTGCAGTAAACTCACTCCAGAAGTTCAGTATGGATCTCTGAATGATCCAATGTTGTCCTAAATGACTGGTAATGATAAATAGAATCCACCTGTGTGTAATCAAGTCTCCATATAAATGCACCTGCTCTGTGATAGTCTCAGAGATCTGTTTCAAGTGCAGAGAGCATCATGAAGACCAAGGAACACACCAGGCAGGTCCAAGATACTGTTGTGGCAAAGTTTAAAGCCGGATTTGGATACAAAAAGATTTCCCAAGTTTTAAACATCTAAAGGAACACTGTGCAAGTGATCATATTGAAATGCAAGGAGTATCAGACCACTGCAAATCTACCAAGACCCAGCTGTCCCTCTAAACTTTCATCTTGAACAAGGAGAAGACTGATCAGAGATGCAGCCCATGATCACTCTGGATGAACTGCAAAGATCTACAGCTGAGGTGGGAGAGTCTGTTCATTGGACAACAATCAGTCGTACACTGCACAAATCTGGCCTTTATGGAAGATTGGTAAGAAGAAAGCCATTTCTCAAAGATATCCATAAAACGTCTCATTTGAAGTTTGCCACAAGCCACCTGGGAGACACACCAAACATGTGGAATAAGGTGCTCTGGTCAAATGGAACCAAAATCAAACGTTTTGGGCACAATACAAAACGATATGTTTGACGAAAAAGCAACACAGCTCATCACCCTCAAAACACCATCTTCCCTGTCAAACATGGTGTTTGCAGCATCATGGTTTGGACCTGCTTTTCTTCAGCAGGGACAGGGAAGATGGTTAAAATTGATAGGAAGATGGACGGAGCCAAATACAGGACCATTAAAAAAAAAAAAAACCTGTTGGAGTCTGCAAAAGATCCAAGACTGGGACAGAGATTTATCTTCCACAAAGACAATTATCCCAAACACAAAGCAAAATCTACAATGGAATGGTTCAAAAATAAATGTATGCAGGTGTTAGAATGGCCAAGTCAAAGTCCAGACCTGAATCCAATCTAGAATCTGTGGAAAGAGCTGAAAACTGCTGTTCACAAACGCTCTCCAACCAACCTCACTGAGCTCAAGCTGTTTTGCAAGGAAGAATGGGCAAGAATTTCAGTCTCTCGATGTGCAAAACTGATAAGGTACCTTTACACGCCGCCACTGAGGTGTAGAAACTGCCTGGCAATCGGGATTTAAGTCACGGTGGCCTTGAAATTGCTACAGAGTAGCGGCGTGTAATAGCGGTTTCTGAGCCGTGTTCAAAAAATCTGAGGCAACCCAAAGGGCCAACTTTCCTGGTATTGGCATGTAAACAGGCGATAGGGATGGAATCTGCGTCGCCTAGTGATTTACCTGGGGCGTGCCACAGCGTGTTTGGTATCGCGCCCCATTAGCGTTGATTGGTGGGGGCTACTGTGTAACCATTGGCTGTCCCTTCACAGGGCGCCATGTTGGATGAGCTGTCACTTCAGCATTAGACGCATCTGACCCAACTGAACAATCCACTACATAAAGTGAAATGACGCAGCCACTCAATAGCGCTGCCAAATGTAGTTGGCTTATTCAAATGATGTACAGTGATTTTTTTGATTCACGTGCCACACATGACGGAAAAAATTGCCCTACACAGCGCACATGGCTGGCATACATAACGCACTGCAATGTGTGATTTTTGGGGACGCTGATGTGTTAATTTAGCGTCTTCCCTTTCTCGGACGGCGACCTTGTTATTATTAACAATGTTGTTTAGCGCCGCAAGTGGGCATGGAGACGTCATGGGGCAGCTACATGGGGTATGGCGGAGCTATTGGTCCTCATAGACCTGTGTGACAGCCAGGATTACTGGTGTCACCATCACCACCGGCACCCACGGCTGCGCAAACGCAGCATCCTGAGGTGGATCCAGCGGGCCCTGCTCCACAAACTGGGGGTGGAGAGGACCAGCAAACAGATCCAAAAAAAGATTGCGGATCTGAAACATAAGAGCCCAGGCCGCATTGTGGAGATCCGTGCCAGGATTGCCAGGCTGCGTGGTGAGTATGTTTCACTGGCAAACACACACCTTCACACGTACATGTACCAAACAACACACTAATGTATGTTTCTTGGCCGACATAACAAAATGTGTATTTGGCCTCCATGGTGATGTGTCAACAATGTGCATTGCTTTGTTGCTTTCACATAACCATGAAGTTGTATTAACCCGTCATTTGGGCCACAAATGTTGACTCCTATACTCTGCCTTTCCCTAACTATATTTGCCCTAAAGGTGTGTCCACAGTGTAAATGTGGCAAGCATATACCAGTGCTATGTTGAACACACACATGACACCCTGCACCACATATGTGTCACCTGACACATGGAACAATGTAGCCACACAATGATGTCACAACTGGACACTCACTACTACATGTACACTATGTGTAGGCAGCCATGGTGCAAACACTAGCAGCTTACTGCCATATCTAAACTTTAAAAGACAAGCACCTACCATGTCAAGGGAGGTTTTGCAAGAAACAAACATATCTGGCCCTGTAGTTGGACTCCTGTCACCAACCATAGTGTGCCCTACCCAGAGTACATGCCTACAACATGACCTTGTACACTGTCATGCTGGAACTACAGTTACAACAAACACAAGGTGTCCTCCCTATGTTGTGTTCCTTTGTTTTTAAAGCTGTGTCATCCTGTCTTTCAATTCAGATGAGGATGATTCGGCCTCGGGAGAGGAGCCCCAGGCCCCACCCGCAGCCGGCCCACCTACACCACCGGTCCCCGAGGGCCCAGCAACACCTCCCCACCCAGGACTCCACCATACCCAGGACCAGAGGGTGAGCACATGGTGCCACCTGCAGTGCCAGAAGATTTCAGTTCTTCCAGTCCAGGCCCCTTTGTGCCACACAGCCACAGCCTCTGGCCACACACCCCCAGGCCCGGAGTAACACCACCACCAAGTGTGTGCAGCTCCGTGGCGAGCCATGTCCCCTCACCCTCTAATTGCGCCTGCCTTTGTTGGCTATAGTGTTAATTCTTGCTGTAGCCGCATACACCCTTTAAACTGTAATTATTGTTTTCCTCTGTGGACATCAGTATTTGATTATTGTGATATGTTTTTTTTGTTCTAATTTTGTGCAGCGCTAGAAGGTGCACAGGCGGCTGGCTGGCATCTAAGCCCATCTCCATCACCTCCGCATGGGAATGATGATAGGGAGAAAGAGCGTAAGTACTATCATTTAGTGTGAGTCCAAAATGCATCGCTACCTTCCAAGCAGTAATACACAGCATAGAGTGTTAGTATCCAAGCAGTAGTACACAGCATAGAGTGTTAGCATCCAAGCAGTAGTACACAGCATAGAGTGTTAGCGTAGGACCCGGTAAGATGAGAGCACTTTGGCGTAGTTACCGGGCTCTTCCACAGTGGCGCCAATGTTGAAGCTAAGTCTCTCTTTTCTTTTTTCCAGTGCAGTATTTACTGTGATCCTATTTCATATATCCCTTTTAGCTGTACATATTGCCCTGTGTTTCATTGTTATCCCTTAGGGTACCTTTACACGCCGCTACTGGAGGATGGATACAACCCGCTACTTCACGTGCACGAGCACGCCCAAACGGTTACAAACGGGAAACGCACCACCTTTACACGCCGCCACAAGGTGAGCTACGCTACGCTACATCTACAGCTAGATACATCGCCGGGTGTCTCAAGTAGCCATCTGTAGCTCATCTTACCTCATTTACACACCGCTACAACAAGCTAATATGGGCGGACCTGGTGCAGCAGGGACAGCACATAGGCGTGCCACAATTGTGGAGTATGAGACGTCCGTACGCTGATAGGACAAAGCAAGAAACCCATGATTGGCCAGGCATCGCAGGAGGCTGATTAATACATGACGCCCGAGCAATTGCGTAGTGTGCCTGGTCAGCTCCTTAAATATGCCGCCCTGTGCAGCGACAACCAATCGCAACGCAGGAGCTTCCTCCAATGATCGCTGAAGGGGCGCGGTATCCCGGAGGCTGTGTCACGCCCCAGCTACATACCAGGTACATCGCCTGGTGTATAGACATCCCTTCTGTAGCTTCTTTACACGCCGATACAGCTCGCTACAATCGGCTTTGTAGCCATCTGTTTTTGAGCAGTGCTCGGAAACAGATGTATCTGTTGCCGGCTGTCTCGTCCCGTCTTCACACGCCGCTACTACGGGCTATATTGACGCTACAAGCTACATTTGTAGCCTGTAGCGTGTTGTATCCATCCTGTCGTAGCGGCGTGCAAAGGTACCCTTAGTCATTATCCATTAGCTTTTCCACATTCATATTATGTTTAGTGTTGCAGCAATTTCTCTTTTAGTAATATTTTAAACTAATGTCTGTCTAATTGCCCCTACAGGTGTCCCTACTATACAGGAGCTGGTGGTGGCACACCAGGAGGTGGGTGAAATGCTGGAGAGGGCACACCAACGCGGGCAGCGACATCTTGCCCGCTTGGGTGCCATGATTGTTGCCCTCCAGCGACAACATGACAGCATGGCCTTACAGCCACCCGCCCAGGAGGACTAATGGGCTAACATGCTCATCCTTAGTTTTGTCCATGTTGGACATTTTGCTACCTCTGTTGCCCTGTTGGCAATTTTTCTGTTTTAAGGCCCCGTTAGCCTCTTTTTTTATAGTGTCCCACATTGGGACTGTGGGGAGTATGTTGTGCCTACTCCTAAACAAACCCAGCATTGTGTTGTGTTTGGCTACTGTGTGGCACACATGTTGTTGGTGAATAAAAGTTTGTTTTCTAAATCATGTGTGGTCCTTGCTGACAACACACACATGTTTGACAGATACAATGTAAATTGGCCTAACTCTCTGACCCACATTAGGATTCCGGCTTGATGTTGGTACATATTGAACAACTCCATATAGTGTCCCATCACGCCCGCCATTGCCCACAATGTGGGCTGAATGTACCCAATATGATCCACACACCCACCCACTCCACATACTTGTGGAGGTAACACAGATATGGACATATTGCTAGGTTAAAAAAATTTTAATTGTTTTGTGTTTTTTTCCTTTGTTTTAAATTATAACAAACACAAAAAGGTAAGCAACTGCCATAATTGAGCCGGCATAACAATGCAAATTTTTTGTAGGGACAAAAAAATGTGTGGCCAGTCCATAAGGGCAACATAGTGCATTGGCTAGTAGTGTCCGCTCTCTTCATCATCCTCTGCTGGATCCGACAATGGCGCCTCCCCCACCTCCTCATGGTAGACCCAGTGTCCATGGGAGGCTGCTGATTTTCGGGTAGATCTTCTTGGAGGAGGTGTAGTATCCAGAGGTTGGGTCCTCCTCGCCCTGCGTCGGGCGTGCAAGTGGGCCATGGGGTGGTCTTGTGTGGGATGGCCATCATGGCCCCCCATTGCAGGGACCCATCTACGCCCGCCTCCAGGACACGAAACATGGCCCGCTCTGCGATGTTTCGCTGCTCTGGCTCCATCCAGGCCAGCATTTCGCTGGCGACGTACCCGAAACCTGAGCCAGGTGTCCTGGAGAAGGACCAGTTTTGCCCAGGTACACAGCTCTGTATTTGGTGGGGCAGGTGGTCTTCTGCGACGAATCTCAGAGCTGGGCCCTGGGCCCGGCCCCCCAACACTGGTCACGGGCACTGGCTTTCCCGCAGATGTTGAAGGGTGAGCCTCGCCAGCTGCTGACTCCTCTTCACTGGAGCCAGGCATCAGAGGAGCCTGCAAAAGAAAGAAGAAAAAAACACATCAAATTCATGAAGCAATATCATTGATGTCAATTGACAAAACCCATACACCATCAAAGCAACCACGCAACAGACCATGTCCCAAACCATGGAAATAAAGAGACCTTCAAAAGGACCACTACTGCACTAGTGACGTATACTCACCTGCGGCAGAAACAAATCTAGGTAACAAAATAGATGCTAAACAAAAACATACACACTATAAAAAGAAGGGTATGTGCCCACAGGAGCTTTTAGGTGCCTTTAAACAGCTGGTAGGCCATGCTGCATAGCCATATATTTTCTATAAGTATGCTAACTTGTTAGTGCATTTTTACTGCAGTCAATGGGCCTAACGCAGGACAAACGCATGTACAACATACGGTTTAAATTCAAACCTTTAACAACCCAAAATAAACCCTTCTAAACCACAATGTACCACCCCCAAATATAAAACACACATAGCTAGTCTAATGTGAAGGACTGTGTGATTCTCAAGTTTAGGTGAGTCCCGGAGTGTTGCAAAAACCGCCTGTGGACACATACCCAAAAAGATGCCTTTTACACAGCAGTGAAACACAAAGTTAAAACACATGTACAAGGGTGTTTAGGAAATGCATGCAGCCAATCACACCTGTGTAGCAAACATGGTGGACCCCTCACATACACAAACACAATTACCCACCTCCTGCGGCGGGGATGGGTCTTGGGGAGGGCCTACTGAAGGCTGCTGAGAGCGCATGCTGGACCGCGTTCCACGCTGTGCCTCTTGGCCCAGGGTGAAGGTGAGGGGGTCATAATACCACAAAGTGGGCTTTGGGACCTCCTTAGCTCCAGCTCCGGACCATGCCTCTGTGTATTTTTTGTGGGCTTGCTGGAACAAGGCCCGCAGGCCTTTGATTTTCTTGACAACCTCTTGTGGGGCTGGAGGCGTTTTGCCAGCTCCACAAGAGGCTTGTAGGCCGCACTCCGCGCTGCGAGGTCGTGGTATTCAGGCAGCGCCGTCCGCCACAGGCATTCGTGCTCCTGATACAAGGTGAGGAGTTGGGTCACAAATGCTGGATACCCTGCCATCTGTGAACAATTATAAAATATGAACATTCATGTTGCCCAACACATGCCCACCATACATCACACAATACTGTGTATCTATATCCCCTCTGTTTCCACAGAAATTACATGTCTGGACCATGTATGTTGGCATGTGGGGCACCCTTGCTGAAGGAGGCAACATTAAGCGGGGAAGTTAATTTCGTTATGGCTATGTGAAAATAAGAATAAAGTAAATCTAGGCATGATGGGCCATGATCATTGGGAAATATACACTTCCTACACCGAAGTAGCCCACCCCACTAACTTTCGCCATTGTACATAGACCTGACTACATAAATATTTAACAATATGTATTGGAGATCGGTTTGAGTGAAAAACACAATCACCGCACTAAATACAGTTCTACATGACGCTCCTAGAACTGACTTACAAAGCGCATAAGCAGCATGTAGAAACAGCAACAGTGTCACAGAAAAACCATTACGGCGCAAATAAGATACGCATGTGAGTACACTTACCGTCGTTCCAACAGAGAAATGTAGCGTAGACACTACTAGCTCAATGCACATTCTCATCTGGACAGGGGTGAGCCGGAAACAGGGGATATTTATGCAGACATTGACCAATCATCAAACAACAATTAGGCACATTACTTTGCAACACTTGGGAAGCCATATGCGCCTGCTGATTATGTGACGACAAAGCGTTGTGATTGGTTGAATCACAGATAAAATGTACTGACGCCAGATGGCCGACACGCTTGCTGCCCAGAGACATTAAGTAAGTAGTTGTGTGCAACATGGATGTTTAAGCGTTTTGAAACAGTAAGCCAAAGGACATTTGGGAACGCAATAGTGTACTGTATGTGATGCCCATGTGTTGTCAGTTGAGATAAACCATGATTTTGACTAACACTATTGTGTGATGTCAAATGCATGTTGTTCGGCTACATTGGGAAATTGTAGATTTTGAAGTAATGTGTTTGTTTCCATTTGCCATACAGGATCATGGCTGCAGGATGGTTGAGGGTTGGTTTGCGGAGATGGACAAATTAGCAGACATATCATACTGTTTGGGCCAAACACACACTGTGTCACGCTGGGAGCGGGAGAGACACTCAGCGTAGGACAACGACGGGGGGGGGGAATAAGGAGTCCCTAAAGCTATGGGCACAAGAGGGAGAGGGTGACCCCTAGTCTTACTGGGGCTGACCCTGTCTGCCCTGACGTCCCTATACAGTTTCCTCAACTGTCGCCGACCACGAACCTCGTCCCTCTCTGATCCTAGCACTACCTTATCTAAGGATCAGATGGAGAGGTTCACTAGACCCCTCCACTAACAACTAAAGACAAACACAAGGAAAAACAGACAATGGGGAAAGAAAACACTTATCTTGCAGCAGAGCACAGCAACCTCCACAACCTCAGCTTCTGCTGGAGCAAGGATACTGAGTGCACAAGGAAATATCACCTGCACCGAGGGAGGGCAATGAAACTCCTTATAAAGGTGGGAAGAACCTGCTGGGTCCTAGTGACCCAGAATACTGGTGTAGAAACCAGACCGAGCACAAGACCTTCCCAGCCGTCTCCCCATGATAGGGAGATCTTATCATACCTTCTCTCTATCTACACAGAAGGTAAATGCCCCTGAAAGACGGACCGTCCTCAAACATTATGGCTGATTGGCCAAACGCTGGGACCGTCTGCGCGTGGCCTCTACCCTGTCATCCGTGCCACCCGTGACACACTGGGACCTACATGGCTAGTATCAGGCATGGATTGAGCCTTGTGCCAGCAACTAATGTATAGATGTGGAGATCCCCCCTTGTCAAACACATCTTGACCTTCACCACTCCATGATGAGTCATGTATACTGTTGTTCGTGGCATCTGAGATTACTCACCCACAAAGGCTGTGGTACGTTTTTAATTACAGAGTGTAGAAGTGTAAACATATGCTATACTACATTAATTTACAGACATGTATAGAGGTGCTTTGTGCTGACACATGTACATTTCTGACACAGATATGGCCAGGAGATTAATTAATTTTATGTCTACAAAGTAATAATAATAAAGCTTTATTTATGTAGCGCCAACATATTCCGCAGCGCTTTACAATGTAGGGTTAGAGTACAGAAAATATAATACAGTAAGTAATTACAGTAGAGAACAAATACAGTACAATAATTGGATACAAAACAATAGGCATAGAATCAATGTAAAAAAGAAAATACAATAAATAAAGCAAGAAATGAAGGTGACCCTGCTCAAAAGAGCTTACAATCTACAACGGGATAGGGGTTGCACAAGGTACAGGGGCTTATTGCACTGATGGTCCAGGCATCTTGAGGAAATGGGGCATAGAACTAAGCTTACATGGATGGTCATTATACAGTCTGTGTAGACCTTTTTTGGTTTGGTGGAGTTTATAGAAGAGTAATGTCCAGAGGGATAGCCCATTCACTGTCTACAGTACAAAGGACTTCTATTAGGAAGTATGATAGGCCGCCTTAAAAAGATGCGTTTTTAGGGATCGTCTGAAGCCATGCAAGTTGTGGATAGTCCTGATTTCTTGGGGTAAAGCATTCCAGAGGTTTGGTGCAGCTCTGGAGAAGTCTTGGAGCCGGGAGTGGGAGGATCGGATTAGTACAGATGTCAGTCGAAGGTCATTTGAGGAACATAGAGAATGGGTGGGGTGATAGACAGAGATGAGGGAGGAGATGTAGGGGGGTGCTGCACTGTGAAGAGCTTTGTGGGTGAGAACAAGCAATATGAATTTGATCCTGTAGTACACGGGCAGCCAGTGTAATGACTGGCAAAGAGCAGTGGCATCTGAGTAACGATTGGCCAGATGGGTGATCCTGGCTGCTGCATTAAGGATGGACTGGAGAGGAGAAAGTCTGGTGAGGGGGAGGCCGCTTAAAAGAGAATTGCAATAGTCAAGGCGGGAATGGATTAGGGCCATGGTGAGGGTTTTTGTTGTTTCCAGGGTGAGAAAGGGGCGGACTCTAGAGATATTCTTCAGGTGTAAGCGACAGGAGCGGACGAGACATTGTGTGTGGGAGGAGAAGGAGAGATCGGTGTCAAACATAACACCCAGACAGCGAGCCTGCTGCCTAGGCGTTATCGTGGTGCCACAAACTGAGAGAGAGATGTCCGTTTTAGGAAGGTTAGTGGATGTGCCCAAGGATGGAAGGGGCTGATCAGTGAGCATGTTTCCTTTGTTTTCGGGGCACTGTGCTTGAAGGCCTTGCAATGGTAAAAAATGATGTGTGTTGTGTGCACAAGACTGTTTGTATATGCTTTTCCATAGTGGCCAGTCCAAGTATTGTGAGGCTTACTTTATATGCAAACATGTTATTCTATATTTTGTTATACTTATATTTTCTGTTGATCATAAACAGGTGCTGATACGTGACATGATGTTTGACCCGATGGTGATGTGATTGTGGCTCTTACCTTGGTGGAAGAGCAATTGTGGCTGGAGGATAAATATGAAAGGTTACTGCGTCGCAGACAACGGCGTGTGTGGAGTCGGGATTGGCTTCGCCGCCGGGACACCCGGAGCCACATGCAGCTGTTGCGTGAGCTGGAGGATAATAATTTGCATGATTTCAGGAACTACCTCCATATGTCCAAGGACTCTTTCACCTTTTTTTTTGGATCGCGTAGGGCCACTGATAGACCGTCAGGACACTATCATGCGTCGATCTGTATCAGCTGAGGAGCGGTTGGCTATTACTTTGCGGTTCCTGGCTACAGGCCGGTCAAGGACCAACCTGCAATACACCTCATGTGTATCACTGTCCCTGCTGAGCAGCCTGATCCCTGAGACATGTGAGGCCATCTGGAATGCTCTGCTTCCATCCTACATGCAGTTGCCAGAAACAGCCGCAGAATGGATGCAAGTAGCCCGAGGCTTTGAAAGCCGGTGGAACTTTACATACTGCAGTGGTGCTTTGGATGGCAAGCACGTGAGGATTAATAAACCCCCCAACTCGGGCTCTTTGTATTATAATTACAAAGGGTATTTTAGTATAGTCCTCATGGCCCTGGTGGATGCCAACTATGAGTTCCTCTACGTGGACGTTGGCATGAACGGGCGAATCTCAGATGGGGGTGTGTTCGCACACTGCTCCTTGGCACAAGAACTAAGGAGAGGTGGGCTGAACTTGCCCTCAAATGAAGAGACAACCCATCATCTCAACTTTGCGTTTGTGGGGGATGAAGCGTTCACACTTCAGGCACACCTAATACGGCCATATCCCCAGACGACCCTTACTTCTGAGCGACGCATTTTGAATTACCAGCTATCCTGGGCCCACTGTGCGGTTGAAAATACGTTCGGGATCATGGCGAATACATTCCGGGTTTTTCATATGCGTATACATATGAAATTGGAATCTATTGACGCGGTAGTGCTGGCCTGCTGTGTGCTGCATAACTTCCTGCGTCGTAGGGATCGAGCATCATACACGCCGGCAAGTTATGTGGATTTTGTGGACCCCACAACAGGGGAGGTCCATCCAGGGGCTTGGCGTGATGACGACCATGGTGTGGCACCATTCCAGCTGCTAGCCCATGGTCGCACTCGGCAGGAAGCCAGGAACACTAGAGAGGCATTCTGCTGCTACTTTAATGGCCCTGGGGTAGTGGGCTGGCAGGGCCAGCAGGTGTAGGGTGGCTGGTGCTGTGAGGGCAGGGCATGGTGGCCATGGTGTACACCGCAGGGTGGCTGCAGCATGGTTTTTCTGTTTTTCAATGTGCACATGTTTTAGTTAGTTAGGTAGTTGAGGTTTTATTTGTGTTATGTGGGTGGTGCACACTTTAACATTATTTCCAAGTTTATTATGTATAGTGTGTCTGTGTTTGATTTATGTTTAAAATGTAACATGATGTTTGAATGTCCATTGTCTTTCCTTTCTGTACCCTTGTTTTTTATTTGTCAACTAATAATACATATATTTTTTTGGATCCAAATGACTACGTGTGAGACTGATTACTTGGGGATGGAGGGCAGACTTATCAAGCTTTCTGTTGTGCCCAGTGCTTGGACACCCATTGGCACCTATGGCTGGGTACAAGACACATTATGTGTTTGTAGGCATGAGCCAGGTTAAGCTATTGGGTAAACAGTGTATGTGACATATGTGTGTACATATCCATTGTGGTGTGGTGTGGGCAGAGGGTCACCTGGACACAACACATTGATCCAGCACATCATATTGTGGGCCATGTCGGTTTACTCAATTAGTGCAGCACATGTGCACACACACACATAGTGTAGTGGTGGCATGGCAGCTGCTCAATGCCATGGACATATGTAGCCACATATGCCATCTGCATTGTGCCTATATTCCCACAGTTAGCTACAGACGCACACATAGCAAGCCACATAGTATGGTAACCACTTACTGTGTAACTCCAAACCGCTCCTGTGTGATGCGTCAGCGTCTCCTAAGTGGATATAGGCACACTTCGAGACACCACAAGCGTCTATTCCGTGTGACAAGACAAACACAATTGCATCACGAATTCGCCAGGCGCTCTGCGCACCCTGACCAATCAGGACGCTATTGTGTTGGCCAATGATTGTAGTTTGGGCGCGGTGTGACGGAGTGTGGCACGCCTATGTGTTGTAGCTGCTGCCCAGGTACGCCCATATTCCTTTGTGGGTAGCGGCGTGTGAAGCGGTGACGGTATTCAACAGGAAGTTATCCGCAGGATCTGTTTCAACTTCTGGGGAACCACAATACCTTGGGTTGACTACGCAATTGCGGCGTGTACATGCGGAATCAGCAACCGCTGGCAACCGTTAAAAACGTGCATGCGCACGTACGGTTGATACCGATTGCCAGTGATCGTTGCAGCGTGTAAAGGTACCTATAGAGACATACCCCAAGCGACTTGCAGCTGTAATCGCAGCAAAAGGTGGCGCTACAAAGTATTAACTCAATGGGGCCAAATAATATTGCACGCCCCACTTTTCAGTTTTTTATTTGTTAAAAAAGTTTAAAATATGCAATAAAATTCATTCCACTTCATGATTGTGTCCCACTTGTTGTTGATTTGTCAAAAAAAAATTAGAGTTGATATCTTTATGTTTGAAGCCTGAAATGTGGCAAAAGGTTGAAAAGTTCAAGGGGGCCGAATACTTTCCCAAGGCACTGTATATGGTGCGGAGCAGCCCGCCTGATCTATGCATCATATGTACCAGTGTGACTGACACCCTATGGTAACCTTGTGTCCACAAATATCACCAATCACCTCCCTGTTAGCATGGCTGGTCGCAGGTGCCACAACTGCCCTCATCGCTTAGGTTGCAGGAGATTGAGCACCGGTACTCAGACACTTGTGCTGCCTCTCAGTTGAGCTAGCAGCCTCCTGCTAGGTGCAATGGATATTTAACATGGCTAATTTTCAGTGAGAAAACAGGGTACCCATAGGAAACTCATTCAAACAGGGAAATGTGGCGCCCCTACAGACCGGTCGCCACTAGATGACGCAGCAGCTGGGATTGGTAAGTCGGTCACCCAACACACACCGAACACATCCCCCGATCCCAAGTCTAAGTTACTCTGTCTAGCAATGGGATAGCGGGAGGAGCCAGGTGGAGGGCAGAACGTTAGGACAGAACCCGGTAAGGGGTGGGAACACGAGAACAAAAAGGAACGCACAACACCAAGTTCAGGAGAGTTAGTTAGTTAAGTAGAGAGAGAACAGTAGAGAGACCCATCAGCTAACTACTCAGAGAAACCAAACTGAGAGAACCTGGACCCGGCGGCCTGTGCCACCATATGGCTAGCCTGGGTTCCAGGCTGAGAACCGAGGAAGGACAGAGGGGGTCCAAGGTATGTCTGAGTCAGTGGGGACACCGAGGGACTGGGCCAGAACCAGAGTGCTGGCTCTGCTGAAGTGGAATGCTAGCTGTATGCCCCAACCATAAACTCCGGTGGGGTGCGGGGTCTTTATGTCCCGAGACCCAACCTTCGGCACAGTGAAAGGATGTCCGTCAAACTAGGGCTGGGTGACCTGCAGGGTTGCCCCCTGAAAGCCCGTGACCGCTGGAAAGTAGCTAGTATGTGGAATAGACTGAAGAGGCCAAAAAGAAACATGAGAGGGGGTGTCGCAGACGAGCTGTCCCAGCTGCTAAGACCACACCAGAGCCGCTGTTGTAATGAACTGTGTGTGTTGTAACAACTGATGAGCTGGGAATAAAACCAGTTGAAGCTCTGAACAGTGTGAGACTTTGATTGTGACTCACCGTGGCCGGGACTCCGGTTTAGACAGGCGATGCTTCCTTCCTCCTTGTCACAGGTGGACCGCGCCTGCCGGTAGTGGGGCCCGGTGTAGTGCAGATCAAAAGTGAAGACGTCTTGGTGGAACAGATTAAAGGGGTTTTAATTTATTTGTGACGCTCCCATTTCCTCTGGGCTTTTTGTAGTCCAATCGTGGGAAAAGTCTTTGGGGTCCGCCCCCATGGTTGATTCGAGCAATCAGGGCGGACAAAGAGTTTGGCGCCTTTTGTCTTTAGCCCTCCCACAATGAGGGGGGGGGTTGACTCACTCCTGGGCTTGCACGTGGCGGCTTCTTGTGGCGGGAACGCCATCTTGAGCGCCATCTTGGCTCAATGGTGAAAAGGCGGGAAAGTTCTTTTAGGGACGAACAAAGTCCAAATTGTAGACAATAAAGTCCATTTTAAGCACGTTATACCCGTTGGGTAACGGGCCAGGTTCGAATCCTGTTCGTGACGCCATTTTCTGACTCACCGTGGCCGGGACTCCGGTTTAGACAGGCGATGCTTCCTTCCTCCTTGTCACGGGTGGACCGCGCCTGCCGGTAGTGGGGCCCGGTGTAGTGCAGATCAAAAGTGAAGACGTCTTGGTGGAACAGATTAAAGGGGTTTTAATTTATTCGTGACGCCACCTATGAGTAGTTTCGGTAAGGGCTACCGACGCTGCGGAACCTCCGGGGGATGGACAGCAGCAAGATGTTTCGCTCCCCACAGGCTGAGCGGTGATCCCCGGAGGCTGGAGCTGCTCAAGATGTTGTGCGGCAGCTGCGGTTACCTGTTAGTGCGGACGGACAGTTCATAAGGAAGCACGGACACAGAAAGTCTCTGCAACGGGTCTTTACTGTAACCAGAAGGCAGTACATAGCATACAGTGGTTGAGTAGTAGACCAGGTGGACTCAGCAGTGATGGTGTCCCTTAGAGATCCGCAGTGTTCCTCCATTCTACCTATTTGGTTGCCAGTGTCGCCCAGGAATACCAGGTCGGGTACTGGGAGGCTGCTTCAATGCCCTATCCATGATGTACGTTCTGGATGTTTTGGGGAGCCTTGGATCCCTCAGTGGGTACACCGCTGGTTAGACGACTGGAAGTTGGCTGGTGGTGGGGTGCTCCTTTGAAGCTGCTCCTCCACGCTTCTGGTTCACGTGGCAGAGGTGAACTGCTGCCAGCTTCGGTACCAGTGAACCGGCTGTGAGTTGTGGGCACGGGAGTCTTTTGGGAACCCGTGTAGATACTGCCCAATCACGGTAGTTAAGGCCTCAGGTGCTGACACCCGACCGGTGACGGCCCAGGGGCCCGCACGGGGTGCGGAGCCCCCGCTCCTCTCCAAGTTCTAGTCTTAGACCCTTCTTCTCCGAGTTCTAGACTATTCTCTTCTCTGTCTAGATTATTGTGTGTTCTACTACACTACCCTAACACTCCACCCCCCAGGACCTATGATTGGCCCTCTGTTCTAGGTGATGCATGTAGGGTGGGATCTCTATGTTAACTGGATCATTGCTGAGTCAGAGAATATTGCGGCTGCATTTATGGCTGCAATACCCTCTTGTGACGCACTCGTTGCGGGGCGCCACAATTGCGCACCTGAGAGGTGGCAGACTGATTCTGGGAGCAGGAGGCTGCCTGAGGGTACTGAGAACTTTGTGACACGCCCACTACAGGGCCGGGGAAGACTCGGGAACCGGGCTGTTACTCGTTGTTCTACTTCACCTCTTCTTTGGTTCTTTTCACGGGGACAGACAGGGGCCGAGACCCGATCCCGTGACCCTGGCAGTGTTATTTAAATAAATGGGGGTGATGTTAGGGAAAGTCTGAGGGGATAAAAGAGGTATTCGTGATGCCACCTACGGTATGCGGGCAGGGCGGCCACCGCTGCTTCAGAACCTCTGGGGATGGTGACAGGAAGCTTGGATGGTTTCGCTCCCTGCAGGTGGAGTGCATTCACCGTGGCAGTGGAGTGGTATTCCGCTGCTCGTACCTTGGCAGTTGGTCGCTCTGTTCACAGTACTTTTGGTGTTACGGACGGCCTCTTCAGCCGATGGTTTCCGCTAATAAAAGTCTCTCACCACAGCTGCAGTTCTGTTACTTTTACTCAGGTGTTAAACATGGCCGCTGGTTATGCTCCTGCCAGTCTCCGGTATGCTGTTTGTCCAGAGCCAGGTTGGTGCAGTCAAGTCATGGTTGGTACCCCTACTAGGGGTAGTTCTTTTCTGAGGCGAGCGTATCGTCATTCTGCTCTCCAGGCTCTCAATGCTCTCCGACACACAGAGCTCAAGTACCAGTGGCCAGGGGTGCATGTAGGTCCCAGGCGCCATTAGGACACTCTCCCTGGAGCTGTTCCGTAGTTCGGCCACTTTCCCCAAAATGTGTTGTGTGTTCGGCCACAGCTCCCGTTAGAAGTCTGAGGCCTCTGGGTTTACAGCTCGGGCATGCAGCTTCCGCACCATCTGCAGGGCCAGGTCCCTGTCTCATCTACCAACCCCTCTTTCTTGTCAGATTCGGGCGCACGGGTGTACACTGACTTCTCCGCACTCCAAAGGTTCTTCTCCGTCTACCAGTCAGTTCTCTCCCTCCCACGGGCGAGCATGGTGAGGTAGCTTCAACCCATGGGAGTCAGCACTACACCGCCTCTACACTCCCGACTACCACTCCTCATCAGTCGATGTTACTCCTCCGGTCTCCTACTACTGACTCCTCCGTCTAACACTGTCCTGTCCCCCTTTTGTGGCCTGGGTCCTCCCTTGGGGTACACCCATTCTTCCAGGGGCCTGTCACTGCGTGTGTGTTTTGGGCTCGACTGCACCATCCCAGCACCTGGAGAACAAGAGCTCTACACTTCCTAACCGCAGAAGTGCAGTACCTCTGGTGGCAGTTTACCTAGTGGGACGCCACATGTACACTACACCTACACTTCCTATGCGGTTGCCCTGGGGACCAGCCCTACCCATGGAGGGCTCAACATTTCTGCTGGAACCCCCATCATCCCCAGACGGGTGGCGTCACGGGTGCGTCACGATTTATTTCTAAAAACTGTGTTTTCCCCTTTTTATTGACTCGCCCAGGATCACGGAGCCGGGTCACAACATAGTGACATCCTGCAGACCCAGACGACGACAGCCAGAGGGCCCGGTTCTGAGTACCCCATGGCCCCGGTGGGCGACTCAGAAAGAACATACAAAATCATTGAAAATGTTGTACTTAGTAAGATTTGAACCCTGGGTCCCAGAGCTGCAAGGTTGCAATGATAACCACTGAGCCACCATGATTAACACCCGAGTGCTGAGCATGACTGTTTCTGGCATCATAATGGACTGTGAACAGATCAGGCCTCTTTTTTAATCTTTTGCTAGTCACTTTATTATTGTAAGGGAATGTGATGCCTGGGTAAAATTTAGAAAATTAGAAAGTCACAAGATACACACAATAATTATTCTAGTATCTCTCCAGCAGAATAATTTGACAATAGAGACAGTAGAGGGCGCACTTAAACAGAAAATATGCAACAGATGCTATTCCTTTTGTACAGATCTACTAATAATTTTTATCTCTTTAGCACCAACACATTCTGCAGCATTCTCCAGTTCAGAGAGTAGTTGTACAACCTTCATAAGACAATACAAAGCAATACATAGTACATTTATCAAGAAGAGTTAAGGCCCTGCTCACATACTTAGAATCTATTAATCTATGAGGGTAACACAAAAGGTAAAAATACAGTGCCTGTCATGTATGGTCCAGCCATCATTGTTAAAAACTAGCGGCAATTAACCCCTTAAAGACCATTGATATGCAGTGCCAGACTAGGGCTTCAGGGGCCCACCAGTAACATTGACTCTGGAGGCCCGCTAATTAACTACATGCAAATATTACATTCACAAATTTACCTATGCATCTATATGATAGTATTCTGGGTAGTTTGTAAAATGAATGATGAGATGTTTCCTTTGTTTGTACATAGTGAAACAAGTTTATTGAACCAACTACTGATCATGTTTGGGGAGTAAGTGACATATTACTGCAAAGGGGTGTAGCACCCTAGGGTTCGGTTGCCACAGATATGCCTGGGGCAGAGAAGGATCTCTACATCAGGTAAGCCCGCACACAACACCTTCCACTCCAGACCTGAAGGGAGAGCTCTGCAAGCTGAGTTCAGGCGAGGTCCCCTATAAAGTTCAGGCCTGGAGGTGGAGCCAGCAGTTGAGTTCCAGAGAGGACTGTGAAGACGTCCTGGTGACGGAGCGGCACTAAGCCTGTACCAGTGATAGCTGTTAGCCAGCGTGAGGGACCCAAGAGCAAGGGTCGGAGGCAAAGAGTATTTGCCAGGGGGAGTGGAGCCATACCGGTTCACCCCAGAGGAATAGTGTTAAACCTGGACACCGGCGTCTGAGACTGTGAGGGAACAAACCGCCCAGCAGTAAATGTGGCGCCCTGCTCACACAGGTAGCCACAGACTTCTCTAATGCACAGTTGGGTTTCCACAGCAGGTGCCTACTACATGCAACATCTTCCACCCCGGTACAGTAGGGGGAGCCCAACTTGCTGACCTTAGGCAAGATCCCCTATAAATACTGCTGCTGGGGGAGGAGTTAGTCAGAGTGTGCAGACGCTAGGAGAGCTGCGAAGACGTCCTGGTGGTCTGTGCTGCGGTTAGGCCCGAACCAGTGACCTGGAGTGGCCCTTTTGACGTCCCGCTAGCCTAAGTGGGGACAGAAGGCAAGGAGCAGACAGCTTAAGGGGAGCAAGGAACTTGAGGGAGTTCGCCCAAAGACGTACCGGACATCGTGGATCTGCACCTGTGGGATACTCCAGGACCACAGAGAACCCTGTCACACCGTGGAGGCTTCAGCCACCCGGTCCCCCTGTGGGTCTAGAGAGGGAGCCAGACACAGCAATGTACTACCACAGTGATCAGAAAGGGTAATCCAGAGACCGCACAGGAGGTGAGACAGACATCAGAGTCAGGAAGCAAGCAGACTGAGCTTCAATCACTACAGAGGAACAGAGGAGGCCTTATACCCACTTGCTGTGGGGACCCACTGTGCAACCTGGTCACCTGTCAGTGCCCTGGACGTTTTACCTGCGTACCATCAGTAAAAAGGTAAAAGAGACTTCTACAGAGTGCGTGTGTCATTCCTCTCTGTTCCCAGTGCCCCTCAGAGACTGCTCCAGCACTCCTCATACCACCTACAGCTCCACTCCAAGGTGCCCCTTTACACTACGATGCCCCGGAGGTCCAGCCCTACCTGTAGGGGACTTTGCTAACTTGCCGCACTACCACCTACCTCTGGTGGACTGTGGCGGTGCTGGTGACACCTCACCAGAAACTACAGGTGGCGTCACGACAAACTGTATATAAATCCCTGTAAATAATTCCTCTTTTTGAAGATATACCCAGGACACGAGATCAGGTGTGGCCACCACTCCCCGTGACAACAGGAGCGTTAAACCCTTGCAGCCTGACACCCAAGTATCCCAAAGCCTGGGCTCGACATATCTTTTTCTGGCGTTCACGAACAGGATCCCGTGCCTGGTATTACCAGGTACTGTATGCTATGTTATTGACTGTATTGAGTTTAAAGTACGCCACCATTACTACACCGAAGAGGGGAAGAAAGGGGACGTGCCAGCCTGTAGAGCGCAAAACTGAAGCCCGCCCCTCGCTCAGCCGAGCATTCCCGAGCACCGCGGCCTCTTTAAGAACTAGCTGTAATTCACTAGGGAGGCCTCCAACATGTCGGCCTCCTCCAGCGACGACAATAGCGCGTTAGCTGACCCTAGCAATTACCCTGAAGGACCTATGGCTGCCTCCAGTAGCACTGCCAGCGCCACCGGCGCACTGGGCGCAATCGCCCCAATAATGCCGATGTCACTCCCATACATCCCGGGGGCCAAGTGGTTTCCCCAGTATGACGGACGCCCTGATACACTGGATGAGTTAAAGCGAAAAATCAATAGCGTCTTAGATATGTATGCGATGACCGGCCAACAACGCGCTGCTGTGGTACTCGGACAGTTAACTGGTGCAGCAGAGAAATAAAGTGCGTCCTAGTCTGCTTCTGAACGCCGATCAGCCGCTGCTATATTTAACAAGCTGAGAGCTACCTTCGAAGAGTGCAATGAGACTGATATACGCATGCCCTATCATCACTGCTACCACAGGTCGGGAGATGATATAAGAGCTTATGCCTGGCGTCTGGAAGAAGCATTGCGTGCCCTTACACATGTCAGCTCCACCAGTGTACCCAACGAAAACAAGCTCCTCATTGAACAATTCACCCGGGGACTGCTATCCCCCGAGGACAGTAAGACTGTACTTGGAGGTCATTGAGCAATCCTGAAGCTGACTTTAACACCCTGAAGGAGATGGCCATCTAAGGGTTAAGGCCGGTAGAGACTCATGAAGCTGCTATTAAAAGGTGGTGCAGTGAGGTGCAAGCTACCCCAAAACAATTGCCTGTGTCTACAGCCACGCACAATGTTCAATCTGCTCAGCCTGACAAGTATGATTCCCTGCGAGCTGAGATGCGTGCTGAGATGCGCCAAATGAACAAAAACATCACTAAGCTAATGGACGCTCTGCAGTTGCAGCAAAGCAAATAGCCAGCGCCAAGACCCCAGCCCCAACCTCAACCGCTGATTCAACTGGCCGACAGTCCGGAAGATGTACCCTGGATGTGAGGGAAACAAGCCACAGCGCACCGAGGAAGAACCACCAACCGATACAGCTCCACTGTGGAGCCCATCTGCCGCCACTGTAACAACACCTGTAAGAGAGTAAACTGATAAGCTGCTAAAACCAAGCAGACTGCCATTTTGTAGTGGCCCAGGAAAGATAAAACACAGTCTCTGGTTGCCATGGTGACTGCTCTGTGTCTAGAAAAGTGAAAGCAGTGTCTCTGGTTGCCTTGGTGACAGCTCTGTCAGTTGCTCCGGTGGTTGTTGATCTCTCTCTGCGGTGGCCATTACTAGTGTAACGATTATAGCAAAGCCAGTGCAAGCTATATGAGCCTTTAAAGTTGTTTGCAAGCCCTGTTGTGTGGACTAAAGACTTTATCCTGAACTGAGCAAGTGTCCAGCATCTGAGGAGAGGCTGAGGAGATGTTCCCCCTGATGGAGCGAGTGATTGGCGTCCAGGAAGGCCGTGAGTGACTGCGAAAGGAGAGCCGGCGTCCGGTGCCATCCACATTGGGAGGATCCTGACAATGAGGCTGAGGAGATGTTCCCCCTGATGGAGCGAGTGATTGACGTCCAGGAAGGCCGTGAGTGACTGCGAAAGGAGAGTCGGCGTTCGTGTCATCCACATTGGGAGGATCCTGACAAGGTCCTGACAAGCCCTGGAAAAGAGTTCTCCACAGATTGCACCCCAAGCTTACAGAACTAAAGTACTGGACATGTGAATCTGGCATTGGCTGGTAAGCTGCCAAATTTTGCTGTTTTTTTTACAATACCTTTTTCTTTTGCGCAAAAGGTTTTTTCTTTTTACTTTTTCTGGACTTGCTGCAGCCCACGTGGAATATACACCGGTGTAAAGCTACATTTGAGGTTTATGGTACCATAGTTTTGAGATACCCGGGTATCCCTGTGCTAAGTGTATAGCCAGCATTGATATAGTGAAATGTATTGTTATTAGCTGTGATAAGTTATACTCAGTGTGCCATCTCAGAGGTCCCATCAGACCGCCCACAGTTGATGTACATAGCCTTTAGTTAAGTTAAATCCTTGATAAGTCTAACGTGTAGGTAAATTTGCTCCTGGTTCTGAGTGTGATTTACACACCCTGGGAACTCTGAGATCGGTGCATTGATGTCGGCTAACGCTGAGTGTGTGAAACTGTTATTGGTTATATTTTAAGGGGATTTTGATACTTATACATTCTATACAGAACCATACTTTGATCCCCATATCAGTAAAAAATACTGTTGTTTATTTCTGCCTCTGTCTCAGTCTGTGACTCACTGGATCTTAATAGGACCTCCGGTCATTATACACCGGTCAACTCATCAGCTGTCCTTTAAATGGGCAGTCCCTGGGGGCCGGGGCCAAACCTCAGGACTAGATCAACATGGCCCAGCCACCTGGTACAAGACCTTCATCGGACAAAGGCCGTTTCTGTCCATTGTATCCCGACCCCTGCTCTGCTGGACACCGGGTCACAGGTGACCACCATCCCCTATATCCTTTATAAGAAGTAATGGGATGATGCAGAACTGAAACAGCCTGATATAGACTTTACCCTTAATGCATCTAACAGTGAACCAATTACCGTAATGGAGGTTAGGGAAGTACCATTAAAGGTGGGGAGGGTGGAATTGCAGAACCAGGGGGTCCTAGTAGTAGCAGAAGCCAGTAATGCTAATGATCCATATATAATACTAGGCACTAATGTTGTTAGCAATTGCATGGAGGAAGTCTTGTCTTTGCTTCAACAGATCGCAGACACTGCCAGACCTGGTCAAAGGAAGGTCCTCCAGCGTGAGATCAGAGCCATTCTGTACCATCAACAGGTAACAATTACAGTTGGTGAAATTGGTACTGCACGGGTGACAGACCCGTTACCTATTGTGATTCCCCCAATGAGTGAAATGATGATTTGGTGTTGAGCAGCTATGGGTCTGAGAAGGCAGGACTATCAAGCACTAGTGGAGCCCATCTGCACAAAGCACAGACCTACAATGTTGACAGCCAGGGGTATAGAGGGCGTACACAATGGGAGAGTACCTATTCACATCTTAAATTGTGGCTGTGAGGAGGTTAAGTTACCCAGGTATACCACCGTTGCTAAATTGTACACAGTCAGCAACAATGAGATCCAAACAGTTGGACCCGTACCCTACACTAAAGGGGCAAAACCTGATCAAACAACTGGGCCACTGGAGGACTGGTGCCAGCAGCTCCATATCGGAACTGACACCACTCCTGTGTATGAAAAGCAAGGTGTGTATCGGGTAGTTCAAGAATTCGAACAAGTCTTTAGTAAGCATCCACTTGACTTTGGTAGGATAAAAAGGGTACAACATCACATCCCCACAGGTAGACATCCACCAATCAAAGAGCGGTACAGGCCTATTCCATCTGCACATTATCAAAAAGCCAAAGAAATGTTACAGGACATGAAGGACACAGGGGTTATACGAGATAGTTTTACTCCCTGGGCAGCCCCATTAGTCCTAGTCAGGAAAAAGGATGGCAGTATGAGGATGTGTGTAGACTATAGGCAAATAAACCGCATAACACACAAAGATGCTTACCCATTTCCTCGTATAGAGGAATCCTTAGCTGCGTTGAAGTCTGCCAATTACTTCTCTACCTTAGATCTCACTAGTGGGTACTGGTAGGTGTCCGTAGCCGAGGAAGACAGAGAGAAGACTGCATTCACAACACCCATGGACCTATGTGAATTCAATAGAATGCCCTTCGGACTATGTAATGCACCCGGAACCTTCCAAAGGCTGATGGAGAGTTGCCTGGGACATAAGAAATTCGAGACAGTACTGCTCTACCCGGATGATGTGATCGTGAACTCCAAGACCTATGAGGAACATGTCACCCATCTAGCAGAGGTGTTTGAAGCTCTGGCCAAGTACGGGATTAAGCTAAAACCATCGAAATGACACCTGTTGAAGCCAAGAGTACAGTACCTGGGACAGACCCAGACAAGGTGACAGCTATCAAAGAGTGGCCAGAACCCAAGACCTTAAAGGAAGTATGTCAATTCCTGGGATTGGTGGGCTACTATCGGAGGTTCATAAAGGAGTACACCAAGAAGGCTGTTCCCCTGCAAGACCTCCTAGTAGGCCAACTATTATGATCTGGTGGCCTTGGAGCTGCATGAAGGAAATTCACAGGAGAAGTGATACCTGTACTGACCGCAGTTCCTGATTTAACTCCGCAACTAGAAGTAGCCATGGGATGTGACTAACCATACCCTAGACACCTCAACACGGCCGGAGAACTGGCTACCCTTAAAGAAGGAAACAGGAATGCTATCTTGCCTCAGAGCAGAACCCCAAAAGGAGAGAAAGCCCCCCACAAATATTGACTGTGAGTAAGAGGAAAAGACACACTCAGGCAGAAAACAAGAATCAAGCAAAGATGAGAACAGTTCTAGCTAGATAGATAGATAAAGACAGGACAGGATACTATTGCAGTCAGTATAAAATCCCTTCAAAAATATCCACTGCAGATAATTCAAAAATAACATGAGTCTACTCAACACCCGGCACCCTCTAGATCTGCAAACCTCCTGTGAATCCTACAATTCTCAATATATGTATACTGACACAAAAAGCTGAACCAGCTCATAACAAATGAATAGCACAAGAATCCTATGAAGAAAACGTCCTAACAGAGAGCAAGTTAACACAGCTTGCGCTCTGAGCAAAAAATAGATCATTTCAGAAGACAAGCACACAGCCTGTGTGCCACAAAAGAATAAACAGGGCAAGACAAAGCAGACAGAGGTAAGACCCCCTCCGGGAACATTGACAACTGGCAAGGACTGAGGAAAACCTGCAACTTTAAATATCCCAGTCAGAATTGCAATTATCCAATTCACCAGACCAAGCATGCAAAACAGGATCAACTGCATTACCAGGCAAAATGACAGGAGGGAGCCCACAAGCAGAATTCACAACAGTATCCCCCCCTTAAGGAGGGGTCACCGAACCCTCACCAGAACCCCCAGGCTTATCCGGATGAGCCAGATGAAAAGCACAAACCAAATCAGGGGCATGGACATCAGAGGCAAAAACCCATGACTTATCCTCCTGACCATAACCCTTCCATTTGACAAGGTACTGAAGCCTCCGCCGAGAAAAATGAGAATCCAAAAGTTTCTCAACCACATACTCTAGCTCCCCATCGACCAACACCAGGTGCGGAGGAGCGACAGTGGGAACCACAGGCTCAACATACTTCCGCAATAAAGACCTATGGAAGACATTATGGATAGCAAAAGAGGCTGGAAGCGCCAACCGAAAAGACACAGGATTAATAATCTCAGAAATCCTGTAAGGACCAATAAATTGAGGCTTAAATTTAGGAGAGGAAACTTTCATAGGAACGTCTGGAAGACAACCAGACCAAATCGCCAACCTGAAGCCGGGCACCAACACACCGATGACGGTTAGCAAAGCGCTGAGCAGACTCCTGAGACAGTTCCAAATTGTCCACCACATGAGCCCAAATCTGCTGCAGCCGCTCCACCACCAAATCCACACCCGGACAGGCAGAAGGCTCAACTTGCCCAGAAGAAATATGAGGATGAAAAACAAAATTACAAAAGAAGGGCGAAACCAAGGTAGCAGAACTAGCCCTATTGTTAAGTGCAAACTCGGCCAAAGGCAAAAAAGCCACCCAATCATCCTGATCAGCTGACACAAAGCATCTCAAATAAGTCTCCAAAGTCTGATTAGTCCTCTCGGTCTGACCATTGGACTGGGGATGAAAAGCAGACGCAAAGGACAAATCAATACCCAGCTTAGTAGAAAAGGCCCGCCAAAACTTAGAAACAAATTGGGAACCCCTGTCAGACACTATATTCTCCGGAATACCATGCAAATGACCAACATGTTGAAAAAGCAACGGAACCAATTCCGAAGAGGAAGGCAATTTAGGCAAAGGCACCAAATGAACCATCTTAGAGAACCTGTCACAAACAACCCAGATAACTGACATCCTCTGGGAGACCGGAAGATCTGAAATAAAATCCATAGAAATATGCGTCCAAGGCCTCTCAGGTACTGGCAAGGGCAAAAGCAACCCACTAGAACGTGAACAACATGGTTTGGCCCGCGCACAAGTCGCACAGGACTGCACAAAAGAACGCACATCACGGGACAAGGAAGGCCACCAAAAAGATCGACTGACCAAGTCCCTGGTACCAAAAATGCCAGGATGACCGGCCAACACAGGACAGTGAACCTCAGAAATCACTCTACTAGTCCACCTGCCAGGAACAAACAACTTCCCCAGTGGACATCGCTCAGGCCTGTCAGCCTGAAATTCCTGAAGAGCCCTTCGTAAATCAGGAGAGATGGTAGAAAGAACCACCCCGTCCTTCAAAATGTCAACCGGTTCTGAAATCTCAGGAGAATCAGTCAAAAAACTCCTAGAGAGAGCATCAGCCTTAACATTCTTAGAACCAGGAAGGTACGAGACCACAAAATCAAAACGGGTAAAAAACAAGGACCATCTAGCTTCTCTAGGATTGAGCCACTTGGCAGACTCAAGGTAAACCAGATTCTTGTGATCGGTCAAGACCACAATACGGTGCGCAGCCCCCTCAAGCCAATGTCTCCACTCCTTAAACACCCACTTCATAGCCAACAACTCCCGATTGTCGACATAATTGCGTTCAGCAGGCGAAAACGTACGAGAAAAGAAGGCTCACGGCTTCATTGAGGAACTGACAGGATCCCGCTGAGACAAAACGGCCCCAGCCCCAATTTCAGAAGCATCGATCTCAACCTGAAACGGAAGAGAGACATCCGGTTGGAGCAACACAGGAGCAGAGGTAAACCGGCATTTAAGCTCCTGAAAGGCATAAACAGCCGCAGGGGACCAGTGTTCCATATCAGCGCCTTTCTTTGTCAAATCAGTTAAAGGTTTAACAATGCTGGAAAAATTGGCAATGAATCGGCGATAAAAATGAGCAAAACCTAAAAATTTCTGAAGGCTCTTCACAGATGTGGGCCGAACCCATTCATGAATGGCCTGAACCTTAACTGGATCCATCTCCATAGACGAGGAAGAAAAAATGAAGCCCAAAAAGGAAACCTTCTGAACCCCAAAGAGACACTTAGACCCCTTAACATACAAAGCATTGTCCCGGAGGATCCGAAACACCGTCCTGACCTGATCCACATGAGAATCCCAATCATCGGAAAAAAATCAAAATATCATCCAAATAATCAATTAAAAACGTATCAATATCAACGAGGGAAGAATTGGTAGCAGAGCTGGACGACGTTTGTAGGATGGAGGATTTGATACAACAAATGACTGACATAGGCCCCGATTCTAATTCTAACTCTACTTCTAACAGATTCTTTCTATTGTGGACTCCCTGGATACTCTTTAGGGACTCTCCCGATCTAAGTGCTTGGATTTCGAATAGTAACAGTTGATAGCCGGTGAATCGGCGACCCCCTGGACCTCATGGACATCTGAGGCTTCCCAGTGGTTTCTTAAACGTTATGGAGACCCCTCTTTTCCCCTCTCCCCTTCCTCCTTCTTTCTTGCTCTCACTTTCTTCTTTCCGTCTAACTCCTACCGATAGCTAACCCTATTCTACCCCTAGCTTTTTATTTCCCTTTCCGCACCTTGCAAGCTTTTCCCCTTCTTTTTACCTCTCTTTCTTCTTCTTTGATAGTTCTATTATTGTGTTGGTTCACTTCGTGTAGAGTTCATGGTTATAATATAAATGGAGTTTCCAATATTAAGGCCCTGATGGACGTTCAGTGAACGGGTCACCAGATGACACTTGAGTTCCTCAGGATATTAGCTCACATCGAACTTAACTAACTCGGTTCGGGACTCCCAATCCCGGTGTATGTTACAGCAAACTTGGATGAAAAGGAAATTATACCACAATCCTTTTAAACCACCGGATTAAAGGCTTTTATCTGTGGACTGGGGAAACAATACCATAACAAGCAGTCTTAGAGGGTCGTACCTCTGATAAATCTCTTGACCTATTGCTTATACTCTTTTATATATCCTTCTACATTTTCCTTTATATTTCCCAAATTTTATTCTCCTCCCCCTTCCCCTCTCCCCCCCCCATCATTCTTTTTCTTACCTTTTCCCTTTTCCACTTTTTTCTTATATACCCTTATATTTGCTTAGAAAATTGAATTGACAATTGGTCTTATTCTTTCTGTTGTATTCTTTTTACTTGAACTCTATTACCATTGTAATTTTTTTGAAACTTTAATAAATACAGATTTACCAAAAAAAAAACTTATTAATATAATTCCTGAAGATGTCATGCATAAAGGACTGAAAAACGGAAAGAGCATTCATGAGCCCGAACGGCATCACAAGGTATTCAAAATGGCCTTCGGGCGTGTTGAACGCCGTCTTCCATTCGTGACCCTGCTTAATACGCACAAGATTATACGCCCCCCGAAGGTCAATTTTAGTAAACCAACTTGCCCCCTTGATCCTAGAAAACAAGTTGGAAATCAAAGGTAAAGGGTATTGAAACTTGACCGTGATTTTATTCAAGAGGCGATAATCAATACAGGGTCTCAAGGAGCCATCTTTCTTAGCAACAAAAAAAAACCGATCTCAACGGTGAAGAAGACGCCCGAATCTGCCCTTTCTCCAAAGACTCCTTAATATAATTTCGCATGGCAGCATGTTCAGGCACAGACAAGTTAAAAGTCGACCCTAGGAAACTTACAGCCTGGAACCAAGTCAATCGCACAATCGCACTCCCTATGTGGTGGAAGAAAACTGGACTTGGGTAATCAAAAACATCCTGAAAATCAGACAAAAATTCTGGAATCTCATAAGAGGGAGAGGAGATGGACATCAAAGGAACATCCTCATGTACCCCCTGACAGCCCCAAGTAGTCACAGACATAGACTTCCAATCTAAAACAGGATTATGTACCTGCAACCACGGAAAACCCAGCACGATCACATCGTGCAAATTATGTGAAACCAGAAATCGACAATCTTCCCGATGAGCTGGCGCCATGCGCATGGTCACCTGAGTCCAAAACTGGAGCTTATTTTTAGCCAAGGGTGTAGCATCGATGCCCCTTAAAAGGAATAGGATTCTGCAAAGGCTGCAAAGAAAAGCCACAACGCCTGGCGAACTCAAATCCATTAAGTTCAAGTCAGCACCTGAATCCAAAAATGCCATAACAGAAAATGATGACAATGAACAAATCAAGGACACAGTAATAAAAATTTAGGTTGCACAGTACTGATGGTAAATGAACTAGCGACCCTCTTTGTCCGCTTTGGGCAGACAGAAATGACATGAGAAGCGTCGCCACAATAATAACACAACCTATTCTGACGTCTAAAACCTTGGCGTTCAGTTCTGGATAGAATCCTATCACACTGCATAGGCTCAGGATGCTGCTCTGAGTACAACGCCACAGAGTGCACAAGTCTGCGCTCCCGCAACTGCCAATCAATATGAGTGGCTAGAGACATTAAATCACTCAGACCAGAAGGTGTGGGAAACCCCACCATCACATCCTTAACCGATTCAGAAGGACCTTTTCTGAAAATTGCCGCTAAAGCATCATCATTCCATTTAGTTAATTCAGACCATTTTCTGAATTTCTGACAATACACTCCCGCCACCTCTTGACCCTGAGACAGGGCCAACAACGTCTTTTCAGCTTGATCTATAGAATTAGGTTCATCATATAATAGTCCCAATGCCTGAAAAAAGGAATCAACATTAAGCAACGCCGGATTCCCAGATTTAAGAGAAAACACCCAATCCTGCGGATCACCACGCAGCAGGGAGAGGACAATTTTAACCTGCTGAAAAGAATCACCAGACGATCGAGGTCTCAGAGCAAAAAACAGTTTACAGTTGTTTTTAAAGCTCAAAAATTTGGACCTGTCACCAAAAAACAAATCAGGAGTGGGAATTTTCGGCTCCAAAACGGGAGTCTGAACAATATACTCTGAAATTCCCTGTACCCTTGCAGCAAGCTGGTCTAAACGAGAAGCTAATTCCTGTACATCCATGCTAGCACAAGACTCCTCAGCCACCCAGAGAAAAAGAGGGAAGAAAAGACAAAGCAGACTGCGGAAAAAAAAATGCCTAAACACTTTTCTTCCCTTCTTTTGAGATGCATTTAACTCATTATAGGCCAGTTCTGTTATGATCCGGTGACATTGGAGCTGCATGAAGGAAATTCACAGGAGAAATGGTACCATGACTGACCGCAGTTCCTGATCTAACTCCGCAACTAGAAGTAGCCGTGGGATGTAACTAACCATACCCTAGACACCTCAACACGGCCGGAGAACTGGCTACCCCTAAAGAAGGAAACAGGAATGCTATCTTGCCTCAGAGCAGAACTCCAAAAGGAGAGAAAGCCCCCCACAAATATTGACTGTGAGTAAGAGGAAAACACACACTCAGGCAGAAAACAAGAATCAAGCAAAGATGAGGCCAGTTCTAGCTAGATAGATAGATACAGACAGGACCGGATACTATTGCAGTCAGTATAAAATCCCTTCAAAAATATCCATTGCAGATAATACAAAAATACCCTGAGTCTACTCAAGACCCGACGCCCTCTAGATCTGCAAACCTCCTGTGAATCCTACAATTCTCAATATATGTATACTGACACAAAAAGCTGAACCAGCTCATAACAAATGAATAGCACAAGAATCCTATAAAGAAAACTTCCTAACAGAGAGCAAGTTAACACAGCTTGCGCTCTGAGCAAAAAATAGATCATTTCAGAAGACAAGGACACAGCCTGTGTGTCACAAAAGAATAAACCATATACTTATCTTAGGAGTCTTGCAACAGGGCAAGAGAAAGCAGACAGAGGTAAGACCCCTCCAGGAACATTGACAACTGGCAAGGACTGAGGAAAACCTGCAACCTTAAATATCTAAGTCAGAATTGCAATTATCCAATTCACCTGACCAAGCGTGCAAAACAGGATCAACTGCATTGCCAGTCACAACCACAGGAGGGAGCCCACAAGCAGAATTCACAACAACCAACTCACGAAGGGCAAGTCTAAGAATTCTCCGTGGAGATGGGGTAAGGAACAAGTGGAAGCGTTCCAGACAATGAAAGAAGCCCTGACAGGAGAAGAAATCCTTGCTTACCCGGACTACAACATGCCATTCCTGCTGTACACGGACGCCAGCAATGTGGGACTCGGAGCCGTCCTTTCCCAAAAACAAGACAGCAAGGAAAGGGTAATCACCTATGCCAGTAGGAAGCTGCGCCCTACAGAGAGGAACCCAGACAACTACAGTACCTTCAAGCTGGAATTCCTGGCTTTGTTCTGGGCCGTCACTGAGAGGTTCAAACACTATCTGGCCTCTAGCAAATTTACAGCCTACAAGGATAACAATCCGCTGACCCACCTGGAAACTGCGAAGTTGGGAGCCATGGAGCAAAGATGGATGGTCAGATTGTCCAACTACCAGTTCACCATCAAGTACCGGGCTGGGCACCAGAATGGAAACACAGATGCCTTATCCAGAATGCCTCACCCGTCAGAAGAGGGTGTAGCTGAAGATAAGCTGGAAGAAGTGAAGTTACCGACCTTCCATCAAGTAAGAGTAACCCAGTGCCAGCAAACCCATAAGGATCCTCCTACAAGAACGATGAACCCATTGCCCCACTTTGGTTGGAAAGAGGTGCAAGACAATGACCCGGCTGTCAGTTTGATCAAACAACTGATCACCCAGGAGTCAGCAAAGCTGCCTGAAATTCCCCAATCTGAAGCCAAACATCTGTGGAGCAAGCGGAGCAAGCTATTCCTAAACCAAGTTAAGCTTTGTCAGAGGTACATCAACCCAAGAACACACGAGATGGCCTGGCAAATCATCGTGCCAAAATAAGAAATCCATGTGGTCTTGAACGCCTATCACAACCAGACTGGTCACTTCAGGTGGAAGAAGCTAGAAATGCTACTGAGAGATAGGTTCTTTTGGGTCAGCATGCGGACATCCATTGAAAGATGGTATAAGAATTGTAAACCCTGCAGCCTGAGAAGAAAGGACTTACAGAACCAGAAAGCCCAGCTTCATCCCATCGTAACAAAGCAACCTCTGGAAATCGTAACCTTGGACCATGTAAAACTGACTCCAAGTAGATCTGGCTACACCTACGCGTTGACCATGGTAGACCATTACTTAAGATTCTTAATGGTTGCCCCCGTAAAAGACTTGACTGCTGCCACAGCTGCTAAAACATTACAAAATGTCTTCTGCAGACCATTGGGGTACCCTGAACAGGTCCTAACAAATCAAGGATCAGCCTTCGAAGCAGAGATCTTCCAAGAGTTCTGCCAAATGTATGGGTGCTGTGGGGAAGCACTGGGATTGCAGGTCAGAAATACGTTGAGCCCGGTAACAGTTCAAACAGCACCCGGTTTTATTGCTGATAAATACAGCGATGGCACAAGCTGCCGGAATCCGGGTCGCAGCCGGGTACACTGGATACAGTCCACACATAAAGTAACCCGGTTACCTCAGGTTATGCGCTTTCCGTTATAGGTCACCCCAAGGTCCCAGGCCTCCTGGGCTAGACCGTGTTATTATAGCACACGGCCCCTGGAGCTCTTGACCTCTCTTGTCTGTCTCGGCTGCTCCTTCAGTTTAGAAAAACAAAACCTCTCCAGAGGGGGGCCCCACCCTGTCTCCTATTCAGGCATTTAACCCTGTGTCTCCTTCCAGGGATCCTGCAAGACCCGGAGCGGAGTGAGTGGACCGTCCCTCTCTCTCACACCCTATACCGGGTTCAATATGTGACAGTGCGCATTCTGGGGGAGACATAGCGCCCCTCGCATATGATCCCCCACACTGTCTCACAGTGCAAAAAGATCAGGACAACCCCATATCATCCTCAAGCCAACGGACTCTGTGAGAAAATGAATCACATCATTATCGACATGCTGAAGATCTTACCTTTAGAAGAACGCAACCAATGGCCGGAGAAACTACCTGATTTGGTTGACATGTGCAACCACATTCCAGTAAGCTCTACCAACTGTACACCAGCATACCTGATGAGAGCCCGTACAGGAAAGTTACCCGTAGACTTGGAACTCGGAGTAGTAGATCCCAAAGCAGATAACACCATTCCCGGTTGGAATGCCCATCGCCTCAAACAATACAAAATGGTTCAAGCCAGTGTCGAAGATAACCTGGATAGATCCCGTGAAAAACAAGAAAGGGACTATAACAAACATGCTCCAGCAGAACCAATAACACCTGTAAGTATTGTCCTTAAGAGGAAAAGAATAAGACACAAGGTAGATGATCAGTGGGAACAAGAACCCTATGTTCTATTAGACTCTGGACATGACAACAGCAAAGTCTGCCTTATCAGCAAGAGTGGTGGAAAAACCACACAGACTGTATCACATAAAGAAGTGTCCAACAGATTGGGAAAACCAAAGTTCCCCCACTCAACCAATTCTAGAGTCTGAACCTGTACAAGAACTAAGTTCTAGCCAAGAATCAAAAAAGAAGGTAATCTCGACCATCTTAGGAGAATTCCCAGAAGAATTGGCCTCAACAAGATGGAGCCATCATAGTGCCAATACTAAATTTCTACCAGCCCAATGAAGTGGTACAAAGGAATCAGGAAGAAATACCCATTGCTAGAGAATCTGATTTTGCTGCAATCGGTACACCTGCTAGCCCTGTAGTGAGACTAAGGCAACCCAGACACTTACCTGACGTACCTGCACCAAGCCCTCCATTAGAAACATCACCTGAGACAGTGACACCTGTAGTGTGTAGATCACACAGAAGTACACAAGGTCAACCCCCCTCTAGATATGGAGAATGGGCACAGTAAAGTCAGAGGTAGAACACATTAAAAGTTAACATGTAAATAGTCATTACAAAGTAAGAAATGTAAATAGTGTTCAAAAGGTGAAGGAGTAGGCAAAAGCCAGGTACACAACACCAAAAGAAGGGAGTTGGCATAAGGAGCTGTCTAGGGAGAGTAAAAACTTGGCCAAAAGGTGACCCCAGGGCCAGGAGGCCTACAGCACTTATGACCATAGAGGCCTCATAGTACCTAGGACTCCTACGCCGAAAACACCCGTTGTTGTGTATTTTGAACTGTTGAGCGTACAGGGACTTTACCTGTAAGGACTTATTGAACTTTGAACTTTTACAATTAAGAATGACTACAGTTAATGGGACTAATGTAGCCACAAACTCTTAAAAGCCTGCGGTGAATGTACTAGCACCGTATGGACTTACCTGTTTTTATATTTTTCTTTTCCACTATTTTTCAGTGATTTTTGTAAGTTTTTATATTTTCAAACTTTGTAAATATGTTATTAATAATTGTTATTTCTTTTTATTTACAACAAAAATGCTCAGTCCAGGAGTACTGAAATTACCTAGGCGGTATGTGATGCTCTGCTCACACAGGTAGCCACAGACATCTCTAATGCACAGTTGGGTTTCCACAGCAGGTACCTACTATATGCAACATCTTCCACCCCAGCACAGTAGGGGGAGCCCAACTTGCTGACCTTAGGCAAGATCCCCTATAAATACTGCTGCTGGGGGAGGAGTTAGTCAGAGTATGCAGACGCTAGGAGAGCTGTGAAGACGCCCTGGTGGTCGGTGCCGTGGTTAGGCCCAAACCAGTGACCCGCAGTGGCCCTTCTGATGTCCCGCAAGCCTAAGTGGGGACAGAAGGCAAGGAGCATACAGCTTAAGGGGAGCAAGGAACTTGAGGGAGTTTGCCCAAAGATGTACCGGACATCGAGGATCCGCACCTGGGGATTACTCCAGGACCACAAAGAACCCCGTCACACCATGGAGGCTTCAGCCACCCGGTCCCCCTGTGGGTCAAGAGAGTAAGCCAGACACAGTAGTGTACCACCGCAGTGATCAGAGAGGTTAACCTGGAGACCACACAGGAGGAGAGACAGACATCAGAGTGCTCCTCATAGACTGCTCCAGCACTCCTCATTTGACCTACAACTCCACTCCAAGCTGCCCCTTCACACTACGCTGCCCCGGAGGTTCAGCTCTACCTGTAGGGGACTTTGCTAACTTGCCGCACTACCATCTACCTCCAGCGAACTGTGGCGGCGTTGGTGACACCTCACCAGAAACTACAGATGGCATCACGACAAACTGTATATAAATCCCCTGTAAATAATTCCCCTTTTTGAAGATATGCCCAGGACATGGGATCAGGTGCGGCCACCACTCCCCGTAACAACAGGAATGTTAACCCCTTGCAGCCTGATACGCGAGTACCCCAAAACCTAGGCTCGACATAAAGACCAGAGGCCAGGGAAACTCCATATCTACTGGCCACAGCAGTGCCAGAAGGCACAGCCACTTAGTAGAGCCTAGGGACCGCAGCGGATACAGCGGTGCCCAGAAACCGTGCTCCCGCCACCTGCCATGCAGGTGAAGACAGCAGGAGAGGGTCAGGACCTAGCTTCTGGCAGCCAAGGACCAAAACAGACACAGCAAAACAGGGAGGCCTCACAACTCGCCAGGTGTTGAGATCCCAAACTGCTTCCAGACCAACCGGGCCTGTAACATCAGTGACGATACCTTGGACTATACCTGCAACATCAGTAAAGGTACGGAAACATCAACCCTGTGTGTGACTGTTATTGTGGCCCCCAATCCTGTTCCCTTCATAGACTGTCCTGCAAATCCTAGCTTCTACAACTGCCCCGGGGATCCCACTTCACCTACGGAGAGCGTAACCATCTGGCTGCCCTACCATCACCCTGGCGGTCTGACCCGCAGCCCCGGTAACCATACTGGAACCGTAGGTGGCGTCACAAACTACTTTTATTATTTTTACTGACTTTCAGCGACCGTCAGGGCCACGGGACTGGGCACAGGCCCCCGTGACATCCCCCGTGAATCAACACCCAATACTGAGTACCCACGGCCCTGGGGTGGTTCAGATGCCCAATGGGAGATTCCCCTGTCCACCTTTAGACCAGTCCAAGCCTGCCAATATGCATAAAAATGGCCGTCATTAAGCGGCCTTAATTCCTGTTGGCTGTATTAAAACAGCGATAGGGAATAAGTGATTAATGCCCCATCCCAGTGGCTGCAATTCCACAGGTGACAGTTGTACATGAAGCTGACGCTTGGGGCACAGGATAGTGGTGCTGAAACTTGGGATAAAGAATAATGTCACTAACACTTGGGTGTGAGATACTGAGGCTGACAAGTAGACACAGGACAGTGACCCTGACACTTGTGGTAGAGGATAGTGGCACTGACACTTGGGCTACAGAATAATGGCACTAACACTTGGGTGTGAAATACTGAGGCTGACAAGTAGGGCACAGGACAGTGGCACTGACACTTGTGGTAGAGGATAGTGGCACTGACACTTGGGCTACAGAATAATGGCACTAACACTTGGGTGTGAAATACTGAGGCTGACAAGTAGGGCACAGGACAGTGGCACTGACACTTGGGCTACAGAATAATGGCACTGACACTTAGGGTATGAAATAATGAAGCTGACATGTAGGGCACAGGATAGTGGCACAGACACTTGGGGTATGGGGAAATGATGCTGGCACTCATGGTATGGGATTACACTAATACTCGGTGTAAGGGATAATGATGCCAACACTCAGGGTACAGGATTACACTGACACTTTGGATTACAGGATAACATCGCTGACACTTGGCTCTTTGCCATCCCTCTTTCCCTCACCACCCAGTTTTCCTAAGCTCTGGTGAAATCGCTCTCTTCCTCAGTACCCAGTTTTCCTATGCACTGGTGAGATCACTCTCTCCCTCAGCACCCAGTTTTCTCATGCTCTGCCATACATCTTTCTCTCACCACCCAGCTTTCCCACGCTCTAATATGCCTTTCTGAAAGAGAGATATCAGAGCATGGGAAGGCTTGGGTGCTGAGGGAAGGAGCAATATCACCAGAGCGTGGGAAACCTGGGTGCTGAAGGAAAAGGTTCTATGAAGCACCTATGGGTTCAACATGCTGAATCACCCTCCTAGATTAATTCCTTTATTGGTCTGGTGTCTAAAATGGGGTCACTTGAGTGTGATTTCTGCTGCTGCCCTGCAGATGCCACCTCATGCCTGCAATCTTTTTTCAGCCAAATTTGTATTTCAAAACTTAAATGATACTTCTTCCCTTCCAAGCCCACCCATTTACCCAAACAGAGGTTTCTGACCCCATGTGAAGTAGTAGCGTGCTCAGAAGAATCTGGATAGCAAATTATGGTAAACGTCACGAGAAAATTGAGATCACTCCCTATAGAAGACATTCATGGAAACTCACTGCATGACTAATCAAATCAGCATTGATAAAAGGGATCTTAATAGTGGTAAATGAGTTCTTGTCTAATATTAACACCTTAGGGCAGTGTTTCTCAACTCCAGTCCTCAGGACCCACCAACAGGTCATGTTTTCAGGATTTCCTTAGTATTGCACAGGTGTTAGAATTATCCCCTTTGCAGGTGATTAAACTAACACCTATGCAATACTAAAGAAATCCTGAAAACATGACCTGTTGGTGGGTCATGAGGACTGGAGTTGAGAAACACTGCCTTAGGGGGTTCTGCTTTTTACACATACAGTGGGGGTACAAAAAGCATACAGACATTTTTCACTCTTTGTTTCATTGCAGCCATGTGGTAAATTTAAAAAGTTCTTGCTTTTCACATTAAAGTACACTCTGCACCCCATCTTGACTGAAAAAAAAAACAAATGTAGAAATTTTTGCAAAATTTATTAGAAAAAAACCCCTGAAATATCACATGGTCATAAGTATTCAGACCTTTTGCTCAAACACTCATATTTAAGCCACATGCTGTCCATTTCCTTGTGATCCTCCTTCAGATGGTTCTACTCCATCATTGTCATCCAGCTGTGTTTAATTAAACTGATAGAACTTGATTTGGAAAGGCACACACCTGTCTATATAATGGCGGGCTTACACGTTGCGATATCGTAGTCCAATTTCAATGAAAAGTCACGTGGTTCAATCGTTGGACCCGAGATCGTGCCTGCGTTGTATGGTGTGAACGTCCAATACGATGCAGGAACTATGTCAATGCGATATCGGGGATTGAATGAGCGTGCTATTCAATGCTCCGATATTGCATAGCGATTGAAGGCGGATCGTGCTGTGTAAACGCCCAACTACGATGCGATTTGAAACGTCACCCATTCACTCCCATGTTAAGTATGCGATCCTGGGTTGGGAGGCGTAGACATCGCACGGACGTTGTATTCCGATATCGCAGCGTGTAAACATTCAATGCGATGCGGGAGAAACGTGCACTAAATGCGCGCTCCCGCGCCATTGAACTGCTATATCGGAACGCGATTGAAGCGTGTAAACCCACCTTAAGACCTCACAGTGCACGTCAGGCCAAATGAGAATCATGAGGTCAAAGGAACTGCCCAAGGAGCTCTGACACAGAATTGTGACAAGGCACAAATCTGACCGAGGTTACAAAAGTATTTCTGCAGTAATCAAGGTTCATAAGAGCACAGTGGCCTCCATAATCCTTAAATGGAAGATGTTTGGGATCAACAGAAGTTTTCCTAGACCTAGCCATCCAGCCAAACTGAGCAATCATGGGAGAACAGCCATGGTGAGGGAGGTAAAGGGTAACCCCAAGATCACTGTGGCTGAGCTCCAGAGATGCAGTAGGGAGTTGGAGAAAGTTCCACAAAGTCAACTATCACTGCAGCCCTCCACCAGTTGGGCCTCTATGGCAGAGTGGCCTGAAGGAAGCCTCTCTTCAGTGCAAGATATATGAAATATATTAGAATGGGCCCAGCGCTATCAGAACCCTTATTCAATGGCTGTACATTAAACAAAAACAGTTTTTACTGATTAACCATTATTACATAGTAACATAGCTTTTAAAGTTGAAGGAAGACTTTAAGTCCATCTAGTTCAACCCATAGCGTAACATGTTGATCCAGAGGAAGGCAAAAAAAAACCATGTGGCAATACTAAGCTCTACATTGGGGAAAAAAATTCCTTCCTGACACCAGATATGGCAATCAGACTAGTTCCCTGGATCAACGCCCTTTCAAAGAATCTAGTATATATAACTGGTAATATTATATTTTCAAGAAAGGCATCCAGGCCCTTCTTAAATGTTAGTAGTGACTCACTCATTACAACATCATGTGGTAGAGAGTTCCATAGTCTCACTGCTCTTACAGTAAAGAATTCACGTCTGTGATTATGAGTAAACCTTTTTTCCTTCAGACGTAGAGGATGCCCCCTTGTCCCAGTCTCAGGCCTAAGAGTAAAGAGATCATTAAAAAGGTCTCTGTACTGTCCATTCATATATTTATACATTATTATAAGATCACCCCTAAGCCTTCGTTTTTCCAAACTAAATAACCCCAAGTTTAATAACCTGTCTTGGTATTTCATATCCCTCAGTCCTCTAATAACCCTGGTCACTCTTCTCTGGACCCGCTCTAGTTCAGCTATGTCTTTCTTATACACTGGAGACCAGAATTGTACACAGTAGTCTAAGTGTGATCGCATTAGTGACTTGTATAGAGGTAAAATTATGTTCTCCTCATGAGCATCTATGCCTCTTTTAATGCATTCCATTATTTTATTTGCCTTTGCAGCAGCTGCCTGACACTGGCCACTAAATGTGAGTTTGTCATCTACCCATACACCCAGGTCTTTTTCAGTGATAGTTTTGCCCAGTGTTTTACAATTAAGCACATAATTATACCTTTTATTTTCCTCTGCCCTCTGATCTTCCATTTATCCTCATTAAAGCTCATTTGCCATTTATCAGCCAAGCTTCTAGTTTACATAAATCCTCCTACGGATGTTTATTCAAAACAGTATAGCTAATAATAAAAACACATGAAGGACTCCCAGACTATGAGACATAAGATTCTCTGGTTTGATGAGATGAAGATAGAATTTTTTGGTGATAATTCTAAGCAGTATGTGTGGAGAAAGCCAGGCACTGGTCACCACCTACCCAATATAATCCGAACAGTGAAGCATGGTGGTGGCAGCATCAAGCTATGGGGGTGTTTTTCGGCTCAACAGGACTGGATTTTTCTTTTCTTTTTCTTTTTTAAAAGAAAGTAAAGTGCATACAAAATAAAAATTTACATGGTTGACATGACCCAGTCAACACATTTCGACAGCACTAAGCATGAGTAAGACTGCTTAGTGCAGTCGAAATGTGTCGACTGGGTCATGTCGACCTTGTAAATTTTTCTTTTGTATGCACTTTACTTTCTCTTGGAAAAAGAAAAAGAAAAGAAAATCCAGTCCTGTTGAGCCGGACTACAATTTTTCTATTATCCTTGATGTGTTAGGCCAGGGCGAGGCCGTTGTCTGAGCTCTAGGTGGATGAGCATAGATCAAATGGGTGAGCTGGAATTAAATTTCTACTATTGTTTTTCAGCTGCAAGAGCAGGACGACTGGTTGTGTCGCACCCTGGGGCAGGAGTACTCGGAACCGGGCCCTCTCTTCAGTCTGCAGGGGAATGTCATGGCGACGTGACCCGGCTCTGTATGCCCAGGTGCAGCAATAAAAAGGAGGTTAAAGAAAAAGGGGAAATAAAGTTTTGAATTAGTTTGTGACGTCACCCGCAGTTTGTGGCTACTAAAGCCACCACTGCCGTCCAGGCCTCTGGGGAATGATGATGAAGGCAGCAGCCGGGATGGTGAGGCCTCCACGGTTAGGGCTTGGTGTTCCCCAGAGCATGTGTAGGGAATGGGTCATCTGGCCTTTGCACTTATCCTCTTTTAGCAGTCTCCTCTGCTGGAGTGCAGTAGGCAGTGTGCTGCTCTGTAGGCGGGAGCTTGTCACCGTCGTGCAAAGAAGAGTCTCTCACACACACTTCTGAGTCTGTCTGGGCACTTTTACTCTCATTAGTACAGTTCCAGTTACATACAGTACACAACCGGCCCCGGTCACTGGTTCTGCACTGTTCTGTGCCGGGGGTTGGGCTCCAGGCATAAAGTCCCTTCACCTCGCCGGTTAATTCATTGACAGGGCATGCAGCTGCCAACCACATCTACAGGGCTGGTACCCTGGTGTCGGCCCAGTCCTCCCAATGTCCTGACTCATCTGGACCCACTGTGTACTCCTTCCTCCCTCCCTCGGTACTCGGCCAGGGACCCGGACCGGTCTTATGGTGGCACAGACCGCCGGGTCCATGTTCTTCTTTTACGGTGTTACACTTTGGCTTTTTGGGCGTCTCGGCTTGGGAGTTCTGTTCCTCACCTACTCAATCACGCCCGGAACATAAACCGGTGCTCTCTGTCTTCCCGACTAAGCCCCCCCAACGTAGTGTTCCTAGGGTTTTAGTTTAGTTACTCCACCCCTTTCCTGGGTTTTCCTCTCAGCGCTCCACCCTCCACTTAGCTCCCCCATCTATCCCTTGCCTGACATGGAGTACTAGGTCTAGGGATGGGGGGATGTGTAGGGTGTTGATGTGGGGTGACTAGCTTACCTGTCCCAGCTGCATCACCTTCTGTGGCCGCAAGTCTGCAGGGGTGCCACAGTTGCAATTGAAGGAAACATGAAGGTGGCCAAGTACAGAGATATCCTGGATGAAAACCTCTTCCAGAGTGCTCTGGATCTCAGACTTGACCGAAGGTCCACCTTCCAACAAGAAAATGACCCTAAGCACACAACTGAAATAACAAAGGAGTGGCTTCAGAAGAACTATGTAAACATTCTTGACCGGCCCAGCCAGAGCCCTGACCTAAACCCAATTGAGCATCTCTGGAGAGACCTGAAAATGGCTGCCCACCAATGTTTACCATTCAACCTGTTGGGACTTAAGAGGATCTGCAAGGAAGGATGGCAGAGGATCTCCAAATCCAGGTGTGTAAAACTTGTTGCATCATTCCCAAGAAGACTCATTGTTGTACTAGCCAAAAGGGTGCTTCTACTCAATACTGAGCAAAAGGTGTGAATACTTATGACCATGTGATATTTCAGTTTTTCTTTAATAATACATTTGCAAAAATTTCTACATTTGTTTTCTTAAGTCAAGATGGCTTGCATTGTGTTCATTAATGAGAAAAAAATGAACTTTTTTTTGAATTTACCAAATGGCTGCAATGAAACAAGAGTGAAAAATTTAAAGAGCCTGAATAATTTCCATTCCCACTGTAGATCCACCATGTAAATCGTGAGACGTGGCGGATTTATATGTTAAATACCGTATATACTCGTGTATAAGCCGACTTTTTCAGCCCAAAAATTGGGCTGAAAAGTCCCCCCTCGGCTTATACACGAGTATATAGTGTGTGCTGAGTGTGACGGGGACGGGGGCTCTGACTGGGGGCAGGAGGAGGCAGGAGGGGGCTGCAGTGACACCGCGCGGTCACGTGGGCCCGCCTCATTAATATGCACGCATCCCCTGTCCATCCCCGGCAAGGGGATGCAGTGCATATTGCCCCACACAGCCCCTGGCGGCCCCGGCAGTGGTATACAGCCCCCCCGCCTAGTACCGGGCCCCCATGCTGCGGCACAGCATACAGTAGCTCATACATTACCATCTCCTGCAGCGCGCGGCTCCTCCATATCCCAGCCGGCATCTTCCTGTAGTGTCATGTGACTGGCGCGTCCGCTCGTCACATGACACTACAGCAACGAGCCGGGCGGGAGATGGAGGAAGCGCGCGCTGCAGGAGATGGTAATGTATGAGCTACTGTATGCTGTGCCGCAGCATGGGGGCCCGGTACTAGGCGGGGGGGCTGTATACCACTGCCGGGGGCCGTCGGGAACCCTGTATACCCCTGTGCTGGGGGCTGCTGTGTACCCCTGTGCTGGGGGCTGCTGTGTACCCCTGTGCTGGGGGCTGCTGTGTACCCCTGTGCTGGGGGCTGCTGTGTACCCCTGTGCTGGGGGCTGCTGTATACCCCTGTGCTGGGGGCTGCTGTATACCCCTGTGCTGGGGGCTGCTGTATACCCCTGTGCTGGGGGCTGCTGTATACCCCTGTGCTGGGGGCTGCTGTATACCCCTGTGCTGGGGGCTGCTGTATACACCTGTGCTGGGGGCTGCTGTATACCCCTGTGCTGGGGGCTGCTGTATACACCTGTGCTGGGGGCTGCTGTATACCCCTGTGCTGGGGGCTGCTGTATACACCTGTGCTGGGGGCTGCTGTATACCCCTGTGCTGGGGGCTGCTGTATACCCCTGTGCTGGGGGCTGCTGTATACCCCTGTGCTGGGGGCTGCTGTATACCCTGTGCTGGGGGCTGCTGTATACACCTGTGCTGGGGGCTGCTGTATACACCTGTGCTGGGGGCTGCTGTATACACCTGTGCTGGGGGCTGCTGTATACCACAATTCTGGGGGCTGTATACCTGTGCTGGGGTCCACCCTCGGCTTATACGCGAGTCAATAGGTTTTCCCAGGTTTTGGGGGCTAAAGTAGGGGGGTCGGCTTATACACGGGTCGGCTTATACACGAGTATATACGGTACACAAAGATCACTTTATAGATGGCCATGAGATTTTAGTTTTGTTTAATTACCTCTGGTATAGTATATGTAGCTGTTGATTTCATTTCTATCTTGTATATACAATGAATAAGGCTGAACAAAAACAATATCATTTGTAGGTTATTTAATGGAAGCTGCAACTTCATGATTTAAATTTGCGCCATGACCTAATAAAGAAGGTTCTTTTTACAAAGACTGGAGTGCTGGATTACCTTTTTTTTTTTAAACAAATTATGTTGTCCATTTTTTCACTCCAATTCTTGTAAAAGTGAAAAAATATTTTTTTTATTTAATTTTGCATTAGCACCTAAATGGTTAAAAAATTTTTTTTTTTAAATATTTGAGGGGTGCAGTTTTTAAAAGGTTATCACCTTTGAGGAGTTATACAGTGCCTACAAGTAGTATTCAACCCCCTGCAGATTTAGCTGGTTGACACATGCGGAATTAACTTGGCATTGTGACATTTGGACTGTAGATCAGCCTGGAAGTGGGAAATGCACTGCAGCCAAAAAGATTTAAAATTTTTTTTTTTTTTTAAAGCGTTAAAAGTTAATTAGAGGGTCATTTATTATTCAACCCTCAAACCACCAGCATTCTGTTTGGTCCCCTAAAGTATTAAGAAGTAGTTCAGGCACAAAGAACAATGAGCTTCACATGTGTGGATTAATTATCTCTTTTGCCAGCCTTTTCTGACTATTTAAGACCCTCCCCAAACTTGTGAACAGCACTCATACATAGTCAACATGGGAAAGACAAAGGAGCATTCCAAGGCCATCAGAGACAAGATCGTGGAGGGTCACAAGGCTGGCAAGGGGTACAAAACCCTTTCCAAGGAGTTGGGCCTACCTGTCTCCACTGTTGGGAGCATCATCCGGAAGTGGAAGACTTATGGAACTATGTTAGCCTTCTACGGCCTGGACAGCCTTTGAAAGTTTCCTCCCGTACCAAGGCCAGGCTTGTCCAAAGAGTCAAGGCTAACCCAAGGACAACAAGGAAGGAGCTCCGGGAAGATCTCATGGCAGTGGGGACATTGGTTTCAGTCAATACCATAAGTAACGTACTCCACCGCAATGGTTTCCGTTCCAGACGAGCCCGTAAGGTTCCTTTACTTTCAAAGCGTCATGTCAAGGCTCGTCTACAGTTTGCTCATGATCACTTGGAGGACTCTGAGACAGACTGGTTCAAGGTTCTATGGTCTGATGAGACCAAGATCGAGATCTTTGGTGCCAACCACACACGTGACGTTTGGAGACTGAATGGCACTGCATACGACCCCAAGAATACCATCCCTACAGTCAAGCATGGTGGTGGCAGCATCATGCTGTGGGGATGTTTCTCAGCCAAGGGGCCTGGCCATCTGGTCCGCATCCATGGGAAGATGGATAGCATGGCCTACCTGGAGATTTTGGCCAAGAACCTCCGCTTCTCCATCAAGGATCTTAAGATGGGTCGTAATTTCATCTTCCAACAAGACAACGACCCAAAGCACACAGCCAAGAAAACCAAGGCCTGGTTCAAGAGGGAAAAAATCAAGGTGTTGGAGTGGCCTAGTCAGTCTCCTGACCTTAACCCAATTGAAAACTTGTGGAAGGAGCTCAAGATTAAAGTCCACATGAGACACCCAAAGAACCTAGATAACTTGGAACAGATCTGCATGGAGGAGTGGGCCAAGATAACTCCAGAGACCTGTGCCGGCCTGATCAGGTCTTATAAAAGACGATTATTAGCTGTAATTGCAAACAAGGGTTATTCCACAAAATATTAAACCTAGGGGTTGAATAATAATTGACCCACACTTTTATGTTTAAAATTTATAAAAATTCAACTGAGCAACATAACTTTTTGGTTTGTAAGATTTATGCTTCTGGTAATAAATCCTACTCTCGTTTGCAGTTTGAAGGCTCTAACTTATTGGCATCTTATCAAACCAGCTAAATCTGCAGGGGGTTGAATACTACTTGTAGGCACTGTATATACAGTATACAATATATACAGGTGCATATCAATGAATTAGAATATCAAAGTTATTTCTCTTCAGTAATTCAATACAAAAAGTGAAAAACATACAGTGGGGAAAAAAAAAGTATTTAGTCAGCTATCAATTGTGCAAGTTCTCCCACTTAAAAAGATGAAAGAGGCCAGTAATTGACATCATAGATAGACCTCAACTATGAGAGACAAAATGAGAATACAAATCCTGAAAATCACATTGTCTGATTTGGAAATATTTTTTTTCAAATTTTGGTGGAAAATAAGTATTTGGTCAATAACAAAAGTTCATCTCAATTCTTTGTTATATATCCTTTGTTGGCAATCACAGAGGTCATTGGCACACACTGGTTGGTACACACTGTTGCTGGTATGTTGGCCCATTCCTCCATGCAGATCTCCTCAACAGCAGTGATGTTTTGGGGCTATCTTTCAACTCCCTCCAAAGGTTTTCTGTAGGATTGAGATCTGGAGACTGGCTAGGCCACTCCAGGACCTTGAAATGCTTCTTACAAAGCCACTCCTTCATTGCCCTGGTGGTGTGCTTATGACCACTGTCATGCTGAAAGACCCAGAAATGTTTAATCTTCAATGCCCTTGCTGATGGGAGGAGGTTTGCACTCAAAATCTCACGATACATGGCCCCATTCAATCTTTCATATACACGGATCAGTCGTCCTGGTCCCTTGGCAGAGAAACAGCCCCAAAGCGTGATGTTGCCACCCCATGCTTCACAGTACGTATGGTGTTCTTTGGATGCAACTCAGCATTCTTTCTCCTCCAAACATGATGAGTTGTGTTTCTACCAAACAGTTCTACTATGTTTTCATCTGATCATATGACATTCTCAAAATACTCTTCTGGATCATCCAAATGCTATCTAGCAAACTTTAGGCCAGCCCAGAGATGTAATGGGTTAAGTAGGGGACACGTCTGGCACTGCAGGATCTGAGACCCTTGTGGCGTAGTGTGTTACTGATGGTAGCCTGTGTTACGTTGGTCCCAGCTCTCTGCAGGTCATTCATTAGGTTCCCCTGTGTGGTTCTGGGATTTTCACTCACCGTTCTTGAGATCATTTTGATCCCATGGTGTCTTGCGTGGAGCCCCAGATCGAGGGAGATTATGTGTGGTCTTGTATGTCTTCCATTTTCTAATTATTGCTCCCACAGTTGATTTCTTCACACCAAGCTGCTTGCCTATTGCAGATTCAGTCTTCCCAGCCTGGTGCAGGGCTACAATTTTGTTTCTGGTGTCCTTTGACAGCTCTTTGGTCTTCAACATAGTGGAGTTTTCAGTGTGACTGTCTGAGGTTGCGGACAGGTGTCTTTTATACTGATAACAAGATGCCAGTACTACAGGTGAGTGGAGGGCAGAGGAGCCTCTAAAGAAGAAGTTACAGGTCTGTGAGAGCCAGAAATCTTGCTTGTTTGTAGGTGACCAAATACTTATTTTCCACCAACAATTTGAAAAAAAATTCTTTCCAAATCAGACAATATGATTTTCAGGATTTGTTTTCTCATTTTGTCTCTCATAGTTGAGGTCTACCTATGATTTCAATTACAGGCCTCTCTCATCTTTTTAAGTGGGAGAACTTGCACAATTGGTGGCTGACTAAATACTTTTTTTTCCCACTTTATATTATATAGAGTCATTACAAACAGAGTGATCTATTTCAAGTGTTTATTTCTGTAATTGTTGATGATTATGGCTTACAGCAAATGAAAACCCAAAGGTCATTATCTCAGAAAATCAAAGTAGGAAGGATGAAGGGTTAAAAACCATGCTGCAGTATTCCACAATGCATTAGTCAACGCATTTCAGGGTTCCCTGAATGCTCTGAAACATGGCAATATGACAGGTGGTTGAGCAGGAGAGGCATGTGAGATGCAGGGAGCCAGCTGACTGAGGAAGATCTGTAGACACCAGGCGGTAAGCTTTCTCTGCCACAACTCTCTTCTCAATAATGGCTCAGGTAACCCAAGAACTAACTCATTTGTCATTAACAGATATGTGTGTTTTAGTGGACAAGGTGTGTCTGGCACCAGGGTTCAGTACCCAGGTGGCCAGTTGCACTCAGTCTTGTATAATGTGTGACTGATATAACGTAGGAGAATCTGTATCACCCCGCAGTAACACAAACACACCCCTCGTCCGCTCTACCATTCCAGAGATTGTAGATAGATCATAGACAGCTGAACACTATGTGTATGTGGGTGTGCTTGTTGTGTTAATTTCTTTCCAGTATCCGGTGCAGAAACTACATTAGTGCTGAGAAACTCATGATGAAGGTGGTATGTAAAAATGAGGCTCCTGAAGAGGTAAAGGTGCATATGTTATAGTGGAGGTAATTAAGGGGTATATTACAGTATCCGGGAGTCAGCAGCTTTCTACCATCTGTATCATACACAAAGCAGTGGCTAATCTGAATGCGAGATTAACAATAATAATCCAGAAGGTAAAGGTAAAAGGTAGAGGAGACGGGCAAGACATAGATAAAATGTTTGTTGACTCAACACCTAGAACAGGATTGTATTTTCTATAAAGTAAGTGTGCATACAAGTGTAAAAGGGTTTAATCTGACATTAATGGATAGGACACGATGAGCCTCTCACCTAGTGAGGTTATGGAGGACACAACCACCATTAAGGTACCATCACACGCAGCAATATTGCTTGCAATTTCACTGGCAATTTGCTGGTTGCAGTGAAATCATGGACACATTGTTCTATTTTGTTGCCGTGTACAAATAGAACAATGTGTCCATGATTTCACTGCAACCAGCAAATTGCCAGTGAAATTGCTAGCAATATTGCCGCGTGTGACAGTACCTTACAAGCTGCAGGTCAATAGATAGCTGCTGCATTATCAGCATCAGTGATATGGGTATCCAGTCAGGAAAGAGTTAAGCACTGCGTTGCTATCTCCAAGTAAGAGAATTAAAAGAGGACCTGTCACCAAACCAGGCATGGTGATCTAATTACAGCACTGGATGCAGCATGTCTGCAGCCTGCAGACAAGGGGTCACCCAGAACTTGAGGAGCCCTGTACCCCGAGATAATACAGTTAGAAAACTTATATGCTACAGCCACTAAGGAGGTGGCTAGGGGCTGCAGCCAAGGGCAGATTCACACCCCTGCCTGTGTAATCTGCCCACCGCTGCCAATCATTCTCTCCCTGTCTGCAGCATTTAAACTGAGTTTTTTTTCTCTCTCCCAGAAAGTCTGTTAGCCACGCCCCCTGAGGGGCGGGGCTAAACAGGAGAGAAAAAAACTCTGTTTAAATGCTGCAGACAGGGAGAGAATGATTGGCAGCGGTGGGCAGATTAAACATGCAGGGGGTGTGAATCTGCCCTTGGCTGCAGCCCCTGGCCACCTGCTTAGTGGCTGTAGCATGTAAGTTTTCTAACTGTATTATCTCGGGGTACAGGGCTGCTTAAGTGCTGGGTGACCCCTTGTCTGCATGCTGCAGACATGCTGCATCCAGTGCTGTAATTAGATCACTATGTGTGGTTTGGTGACAGGTCCTCTTTAAAGTTAATATTCATCAGGACTTTATTTCCCACAGATGAAATCACCAGCGATGTACAAGCCTTAAATAATTGATTAAATAGTGTGATAAACAGATGTGTTCTTCAATTCCAGATCCTAAATCAGTTTCAGAAGTTTATGGTCTCATGTCAGTAGACCGGGTGATCCTGAAAAGATGCAAGAAAGAGCCGTGAGCCAAGGTTAGATGGCTGATCCAGCTTCATCAAATTAAAGCAACTTCAGTGGAGATTGAGGGAAAATCCATCTGGACGCGGCAGCTGTTGGTGACTCACCACCAGCAGATTGATGGTTTCCGATAATGATAGTCACTGACAAACACCCCATAGTGATAGACTGTCCTATAATATGATTTTATAACTCTCTAGATTATGTCTGATATATAAGAAATATCCAAACTAATGCAATGGTTACAGGAACATGATCTAAACAAGGACTCAGAGTGAGAGAAATATTCACTTTCCTGAGCAATCAATTAGTTCAAGGGTAGATAACACTGTATATAACTGATATTACTCTATTAACTTGTACATGTAGCCATAAAAGTGCTATTTTCAAGGTAATTGGGTTCATGTGTAAAGGGAAACGTTATAAAATAATCCCTGGTGGTAGAATGTGGCCCTGAGACAAGAAGATCTATCCATGAGTGTTGTGATACAATTCTGGGTATCCAGGTAGGGAACTGAGGTAAAGAAAGTAGATAAGGCCCGAGGACGCAGATAGCGCGATCCTATATACCTCCTGGTGTACCCAGAATTTTTCATAAAAGGGGGTACCCCATGAATTTAAGGCCAGAGATCAAATCAAAGCAGGTTTTGAATAATTTATCTCACCCCTAGTGGCCCTAAATTAAAATATAGACTTGATCAATTACATCTATTATAATCAACAGAGGTTTGTCAATTACACTAGAGAAGCTCTTCAAGGTTAAGCAGACCAACTAGGCTCTACATCAATAATGGCGTTCCAAAATAGAATGGCCCTGGACATGTTATTAGCAAAGTAAGGAGGTGTTTACAAAATTCTACGTATATTCTAGATATACAGGTCCCACCGGGAAGGTTACAGCAGCCATAACGAAACTGAATTCTCTACAAAAAGAATTAAAAAGAAATTCAGGTGTAGAAGATCCCTGGGACCAATACTTTCCGTAGAAGAAGGGATGGCAGAGATGGCTGGCTCAGATAGGCGTTGTTATTCTTATCGTCTTAATTATTGCAGCTATAATTATTGTTTGTTCTAAAAAAGATTTAAAAATTGCGGTCACTATCCGGGCGCTGGGGTCAACAAATGCACAAGGTTTTTTTTTAAAAGGTATACAGACCTCTTTATTAAACAAAGGAATGCCACAACGCGTTTCTGCAGCGGTCCGCTGCCTTTATCAGGTGGATTTATGTTACAATGGAAGTGAAGGCACATTAAATAAGGGTCTGAGCTGAGTGGGAGGTACATGTTGCATGACTCATTAACCCTATATGGACCGGAATAAGAACCCAAAGGTCTAAAAGTCGTGATAATCATAGAACACTATATATCAATAATTCATACAACACAATGAAATTATTACATAATGTAAAATTATCACCACAATTAAAAATTAAAAAAGAAAAATAATAATAAAAAACTGGCACATAACATCATCTAATACACCATAAGAAATAGCTATACATACATCCTAATTCTTTTATAATACATACAACATGATAACGTATTTTAAAGATACTGTATCTTACAGTCAAGTATGCAATTCTTACTGTATGGTAAATATATGGTTCATGTATAGAATACATGTAATATTAAATTATATGTAAAAAAGTAAAAATAGTATAAAAATTGAGGAGAATATGTGCAATTAATGTTCACAGGAACAGCACACAGGGAAGCCGGAGCAGAGCCGAGGACATGGCGGCCATCTAAATCCGTTGTCACAGGCCCAACACCGAGGTTGTGCAGGTTGCAAAACCTCATAAGGTGAGCAGTGCAATTCACCGCTCCTTAATCCCACTTTACCATCAGGACCATCACAGGAGCCTTGTGTCCTCCCTGTGTAAGGAAGATGATTAAGGAAGGAGTAGAAACATAAGTTCTCACTTTCCTAGCTCAAGCTTTTAGCTATTCTGTAGGCATAGAACAGCTAGGCTCTCTTCAGTCTTTTACAGTCTCCAACTAGGCGATCCCCCTTTCCTCTGAGTTATGATAGGTAGGGTAGACACATCAAATGGTTCATATATGCCAAGTCTGTATCAAAAGGGCGTCACATGGTTAGCATTTCTCATCTAACGGGCAGCGCAAAAGAGTTGGAGGCACATTGGGCAGATGTGATAGGCTCTAGTAGGGACAGGTTAATAAAGTATTTAGGGGGGACTGTTGAGGAGAGCCATAGGATCAAATACTTAATTAACCTTAAAACATAAGGAGTTGAGAGAAATGACCGTAGAGTGTATTACATTACATTGCATAAGCTTGTTTTTAGACTTAAACATGACTGCCATTTCCTGTTTCATCACACCATGCCATGGTATGCAAGATGGTGACTGGATCTATGACTACATCCTGTTCTATAAGGAAGTTCCCGGAGGAAGCTGAATTCCATAGGACTGCCAATCACAGAACGATACATCACCTGGAGATGCTCGATCAAGACCACACCCCATGAGGCCCTCCTGGATCTGCCCATGGACTAGCCCATTATCCAATCCACTAACTGACCCGCCCAGGGTCTTTAGGAACTTGGTACCCAGATGTTAGTGCTGGGGAGTGATGTGTCGATGGCCGGTGCCCGGGCCTGTAACCCTGGGGGGTCACTGGGTAAAAGAGAAAAATAAAAATGAAAGTCTAAAGTTTTGTGACGCCACTTGCAGTTTCTGGTGATCTCACCAGCGCCGCTGCCAGACCGCCGAGGCTGGTGGTATTGCAGCCAGTTGATAACGCTCCATGCAGACGGAGCGGGGTCCCTGGGGCAGTGCTGCTGCTGAGCTGGTCGATATGGCAGCAGCTACTTTTTAGCTTAACAGAATAAAACACCGGAGGCTTGCTGACTCTGTACGAGTACTTTACTGGCAACTGTTCACGGTTCACTCACTTTACAGTCACGCAGTCTTTGCGGGTAGCTGGCTGGGTAGTCACCGGAGGGTACAAAGTCTCTTTGAGGCTCCCCAAGTGTTCCTCCAGCTATGTTCACTGTCCTCGGTGTCTTTCTTGCGCCTCCTCTCTATCCGTGCGCTGCCCTGTACAACCCACTTCCTGCCAGGCTTGTTGGGTGTGATGAGGTAACCCCTTCTTCTCTAAGGGGGCTCAACTCAGTTTGAGGATACCTGGTGGGGCTGCACGTTGTGGACGAGGTCGGGGGCTGCTTGGCAGACCCGCAACCCACCGGTATTGGCGGCTCAGGATTGGACTCGCCTGCACCGCGACTTGGAGCCAGTACCCCATTGTGGACCAGAATTCCCCCAGACCGTTTACTCAGACAGTCTAGCACTGGGTCTCCCCTTTCTGTCTGGGTCGCCACTCCTTTTCAGGGACCCTCCATGTGGTGTTCCTCTAGGATTTGTTATTTGCATCTTTCCTTAGACTAGACTAGATCCGTCTGTGTGTTTCCCGCTCCTTCTACCCTAACACTCCTCCCACTGGGACCGGTTACCCTGGTGACGGGTTAGCTGATTTATTCCCTAGTCTAGGTGTAGGGATGCTGGAAGAGAGCCTCACTTTGACATTATCCTCTCCAATTACAGGGATACTACACACTCTGTTTTGGGTGCAGTACCCTTACTGTGGCGCACTGACCAGTGGGGCGCAACATAACCAATTAATAAATCTGAGTAGGGCTGGCCGAGCCCCTTACTGAGTTTTTATAAGTCCATGCCTGTTCAAATAAACTCACTTGGAGCTGTGCTTTGGTTAGGGGGCTGAGGAGAGCTTACTGTGTGTTCAGTGTATTTCTTTCACGCATGCATCGGTTTCACGCATGCATCAGTCCATATCAATTGGGCCAGGAGTAGGCAACTAATTAATATTTTGCAATATTATTCCATATCATTTGTTTATTTGTTTATTTTTTGTGCCCTGAGCTGACTTTTTCACTTATACAATTTTAGGGTAGGTATGATCAAGGTCGATTTTAGACAAAATGGGGCACTGAGCAAAAACCTAAAGTGGGGCCTTTTATTCCCACACCATCACACTCAGATATTTAGATTCCACTAACATGGGTTGAGTTCAGACTGGTAAATCAGCATGATCGACAATATATATGTCCTTTGTTGCTTGTTTCCAACATCTTACACAAAATGAGTTAGATTGGTAAGCACAGAATAATCACAAGTAGATCAATCTGTCTCCTACAGTATCATGTTATTAGCCCTTCTGCAGTTTGCACTGGGCGAAGTGCTGCTGAAAACAGTGATTTTTGTTTATTCATAAACAATCCAATCATCCAGTGATGTGCCGCATTTGGCTCATTCGTTGGGTGATGCCTGACATGTTTACAGGGGCATAACCACAACAGGTGCAGGGGTTGAGATCGCACCCGACCCCAGAGCCCAGGGGGCCCCAAAAGTCCCTTTGGCCTACAGAAAAAGACTATTGCTGTTAAAGATTTGTAATAATGAGGGGCCCCGTTGGAGCTTTTGCATTGGGGCCCATAAGCTTCAAGTTACACCACTGCATGTTTACACTAATGAATTTTCGTCTGTGCTGTCGGGATTTATAAATGTGGATGCTGCATACACACAGTATGTGACACATACACTGTATGTTACACACAGATATGTATTTGTCGAGCCCACTGGGACGGGGTAATTGGTACCGGACTGGGTCTGCTGCTGGGGGAATGTCATGGGTGGTCCTGGTCCGGACCGGGTCCCGTGCCTGACAGTGGTAAGGGGAATATTTACAGGGGATAATGTCAGTCGTGACACCACCCACAGTGTGTGGCCTGTAATGGGGCCACCGCTGCCGCAGAACCTCCGGGGATGATGTAATGGGAGCTTGGATGGAATAGTTCTCCGTGGGCAGAACTGAGTTCCCCGGGGCAGTGATGGTTAGAGTCTATTGTGTAAGGTATGGTGCAGGCCTTTGCTAGATGCAATGTATTTACTGTCCTGAAGCTGCAGAAATCCTCCTTCAGTGTTGGAGCTGACAAGTTGTTGCTCTCCAGGGGGGATCTTCTGCAGACCTGTGTGGAAGGAATCATAGGCAGGCAGAAACATACGAGGGAGTCGAAGTCAGGGTTCACCGTGTTTACTTCCAGCCTCGGACTGCTCTGGCGGGTAACCGGGTAAAACTCATGGTAGGCCCTCAGGTCTAGAGGCCACGCCCACATAGCCCCACCTCTAACTACCCCCTGCTGAACATTCGTGTGACACACAGGGCCGTATTTCTAATAAGGCACTCGTGGGCTGGTGCCTGGGGCGGCAGGTCCGGCGCTAGAGGAGCGTTTTTTTATTGTAATTTTTTTTTTTTATTCCCTCCCCTCTCCTAGATTCCATATGAAAACCGGAGTCTTTGTGGGGGAGGAGGGGTGTCACTGGTGTGGTCCAGTGCGCGGTGGCGGCATCTGCATGTGCTGCCAGTGCCCCAGCGCTGATACCAGTAGTGATCGCCGCTGACAGGAAGCCACCGGGAGCTGTACGGAACCCGGAAGTGGGGTTCTGTACAGCTCTGTTCCTTCCTGTCCCGCGGTGCTGGCGGCTCCTCCACCCAACCGGCTCCCCATGGACCCCGAGAACGGGGGAGCAGCTGGCCCAAGTGAGCGGGCACAGAAGGCTGGGAGATGGTGTGGCTGGCGGCGGAGCTCCTGCTGCTGCTGGGCTGGTGCTGCTCATGCTGCATCCGGCCAATGTCCGCACCCAGCACCAGGTGAGGACCTGACTGACCAGGGGACAGAGGAGCAGAGGGACCTAGGAAAGAGGACAGAGGGGCAGAAGGATAGGAATAAGGGGACAGAGGAGAAAAGGAGCAGCAGGGGGACAGGAGAGGAGGACGGGGTGCAGGAGGACAGAGGAGAGGAGGATGGACAGAGGAGGACAGGGTTGCAGGGGGGCAAAAGGAGAGGAACAGGGGGACCGATGAGAAGAGGACAGAGGGGCAGAAGGACAGGGACAGGGGGCGAGAGGAGCAGCAGGAGGGACAGGAGAGGAGGATGGGGTGCAGGAGGACAGAGCAGAGGAGGATGGAGGTGCAGGAGGACAGAGTAGCAGGGGGACCAAGGAGAAGAGGACAGAGGGGCAGAAGGACATGGACAGAAGAGAAGAGGGACTGAGGAGAGGAGAACAGGGGTGCAAGTGGACCGAGGAGCAGCAGGAGGGTCAGAGGAGAGGAGGACAGGGTGCAGGAGGACAGAGGAGCAGGGGGACCATGGAGAAGAGGACTGAGGAGCAGAAGGACAGTGACAGGGGGACAGAGGAGAAGAGGAGAAGCAGGAGGGACAGAGGAGGGGAAGACAGGGTTGCAGGGGGCAGAAGGACAGGATCAGGGGGACAGAGGAGAAGAGGAGCAGCAGGAGGGACAGAGGAGGGGAATACGGGTTGCAGGGGGGCAGAGGGACTGGAACAGGGGACAGAGGAGAAGAGGAGCAGCAGGAGGGACAGAGGAGGGGAAGACGGTGTTGCAGGGGGACAGAAGGACAGGATCAGGGGGACAGAGGAGAAGAGGAGCAGCAGGAGGGACAGGAGAGGAGGATGGAGGTGCAGGAGGACAGAGGAGAGTAGGATGGAGGTGCAGGAGGACAGAGTAACCGGGGGACCGAGGAGAAGAGGACAGAGAGGCAGAAGGACAGGGACAGAAGAGAAGAGAGACTGAGGAGAGGAGAACAGGGGTGCAAGTGGACCAAGGAGCAGCAGGAGGGTCAAAGGAGAGGAGGACAGGGTGCAAGAGGACAGAGGAGCAGGGGGACCATGGAGAAGAGGACAGAGGAGCAGAAGGACAGGAACTGGGGGACAGAGGAGAAGAGGAGCAGCAGGAGGGACAGAGGAGAGGAGAACAGGGGTGCAGGAGGACAGAGGAGAGGAGGATGGGGTGCAGGAGGACAGAGGAGACAGAGTGTACAACCATGTACCCAGCTCCCTGCTGTGCATAGACAGTGTACCACCATGTCCCCAGCCCCGTGCTGTGCACAGTGTACCACCATGTCCACAGCTCTGTGCTGTGCACAGACAGTGTATCACCATGTCTTCAGCTCCGTGCTGTGCACAGATGGGGACATGGTGGCACACTGTATCTGCACAGCACGGAGCTGGGGACATGGTGGTACACTATCTGTGCACAGCACAGAGCTGGGGACATGGTGGTACACTAGCTCCATGCTGTGCACAGATAGTGTACCACCATGTCCCCAGCTCCATGCTGTGCACATACAGTGTGCCACCATGTCCTCAGCTCCATGCTGTGCACATACAGTGTGACACCATGTCCTCAGCTTCGTGTTGTGAACAGACAATGTACCACCATGCCCTCAGCTCCGTGCTGTGCACATACATTGTGCCACCATGTCCCCAGCTCCGTGCTGTGCACAGACAGTGTACCACCATGTCCCACATTTTTCAAAGATCACATCTGTGTGCTGTCCATGTGCAATCTGTTTTTTTTCTCAGCAGCTATTACTGTAGAATCATTTACAGGAACATTTTACAGTGTTCTCAGCTACAGGATGAGAATGTATCAGTGAAAAAACTGATGCCTCTCGGATAGTCCGTGTGTGGTCCGTGATTTTGTCGGACCCATAGACTTGCATTGGTGAGTCTCGTACGTGAATCACAGACTGTCGCAGCATTTTGCGACTTTTTTCTCATCCTGAATTTGGATAAGAAAAAAGCATCCGTCACACGCCAATCTGCTCTCAGACATTGGTTAACATTGGCCGAGTGCAGTATAAAATCACAAATTGCACTCATCCGAGTTTCACGCCAGTGTGTCCGTACCCTAATAATAAAATCCATGTAGTAATGCTACAATGTCTGGTGGACATGGTATGGGGGGGTTTATGGCTCAGTTAGTACACACTCCATATTTCTTGTTATTAACCAGTTAATGCTCTCTTGTCCACTGCACTGCAGTGTCAAAAGAGGACGACAGCGAGACAGGCAGCAACATCGCATCAGAGAGCCCCTGACCTCGAAATACAAGATCCTCAGATCCTGGTATTGTGACATCATATTAAGAATAATATGTTTTGCATTTATATTACACTACGCACTCCACAGCAGCTTACATCATCAACACTGTTCCCATTGGGGCTCACAATGTAAACATCCTATCAGTATGTCTCTGCAGTGTGGTTGGAAGCCCATGCAAACACTTGGAGAATAAACTTGCACATAAACCAATTAAAACCATTAAAAGATAATTATTTTTTGTATTTATCTCAATACAGTCTGTCTGCAGGATTTTGCCCCTACAAACCTTTTATATGTACTACATAGAATGTGTGTGTGTAGGGGGGGGCGCAACGTGAGCAGGAGGCGATCGTCCATGGTGGAGGAGCTGCTGTGACAGGGGAGGGGCCACGGGGAAGGAGGGGCATGACGGGGTGGGGCGACCGCTGACGGTGCCTAGGGCAGCAGGAACTCCAAATACGGCCCTGGCGACGGTGCGAGTGCACACACAACACAGCCGCCCGCAGGCAGTCTGCACCCGTCCCTAAGTGACTGATTGTCAGTCACTTAGGGACGGGTGCTGCAGCGGTGGGGAACGTCCGGCCGCGAAGACCTTCTTTCCGGCTAGAGACCGCAGTGCTCGGCCGGCAGCTGCATTGTGTTGCTGCTGGCCCTTTAAGCCAGTGCACATGCTGTAAAGAAGCAGAGCACTGTCTGCACATACAGGGACTTCCTCACACAGGCAAGTGCCAGAGCAGCAAGGATGTGGTCTGTGGGCGGCGACAGCACATGAAGTCCTCCGACCTACACATGACGAGGATCAGGCAGAGTTGCAGCAATCAGTGTGGAAGCAGATTAGGTTTGTGTGCCCCCCAGTAGCAGCAGCAATCAGTGTGCCCCGTAGCAGCAGCAACATAAACTCCCCCGTAGCAGCAGTAGTGTGCCCCCTCAGCTGCAGCAATATGTCTCCCCCCCCCCCAGCTGCAGCAATATGTGCTCCCTCCCCGTAGCAGCAGCAATCAGTGTGCCCCCTCAGCTGCTGCAATATGTCACCCTCCAGTTGCAGCAATATGTGTCCCCAGCAGCAACAATATGTGTGCCACCCAGCTGCAGCAATGTGTCCCCCCCCAGCAGCAATGTGTGCCCCCCAGCAGCAATATGTGTCCCCCCCCCGAGAAGCAGCAATATGTCCCACCCCATTAGCAATATGTGTCCCCCAGCAGCAGCAATATGTGTGTATGTGTGCCCCCAAGCAGCAGCAATATGTGTGTCCCCAGCAGCAATATGTCTCTACCAGCAACAGAATAAAGTGTGCCCCCCAGCAGCAGCAAAATGTGTGCCCCCCAGCTGCAATATGTGTGCCCCCCCAACAGCATAAGCAATATGTGTGACCCCCAGCAGCATCAGCAATATGTGCCTCCCAGCAGCAATATGTGTATGCCCCCCAACAGTAACAGTGTGTCTGTGCTCCCCCACCCCCAGCAGTAGCAGTATGTCTGTGACCCCCCATAGCAGCAGCGTGTTTTTGCCCCCCATAGCCTGGTGCCGGAGACCGGGAGTCGCAGAGGAAGAAGCTGCCGGGTACCTGGTGCCAGAGACTAGGAGCCACAGAGGAAGAAGCTGCCTGGTGCCGGAGACCGGGAGCCAAAGAGGAAGAATCTGCTGGGTACCTGGTGCCGGAGACCGGGAGCCGCAGAGGAAAAAGCTGTTGGATGCTTGGTGCCAGAGACCAGGAGCTGCAAAGGAAGAAGCTGCTGGGTACCTGGTGCCGGAGACCGGGAGCTGCAGAGGAAGAAGCTGCCAGGTACCTGGTGCCGGCGACCAGGAGCTGCAGAGGATGAGGCTGCCGGGTGCCTAGTGCCGGGTTCATGTGCCAGCGAGTGGGAGACTGGGAGCCGCAGAGGAAAAAGCTGCCTGGAGCTGGCGAGTGAGAGACCGAGAGTCACAGAGGAAGAAGCTGCCTGGTGCCAGAGACCGGCAGCCGCAGAGGAAGAAGCTGCCTGGTGCCGAAGATCGGGAGCTGCACAGGAAGAAGCTGCCTGGTGCCGGATTCCTGGTACCGGTGACCAAGAGACCGAGCTTGCAGAGGAAGAAGCTGCTGGGATCAGGAACGTGGAGTCAGGTAAGGCGCTGTTACAGCCGAAGTAGCCTGTGGGGGATAGAGTGGGATAGATGGATGGATAGATGGATGGTGTGGCCTGGAAGAGGGGGCAGAATGGGATGGATGTGTGGCAGGCATTATGGAAAAGGGGAGAGAACGTGATGGATGGATAGGGGGGCGGCATAGAAAAGGGGGGAGAACGGGATGGATAAATGGATAGGGGCGGCATAGAAAGGGGGGAGTAGCTGGATGGATGGATGGGGGCTGGCATGGAAAAAGGGGGAGAAAATGGATGGATGGGGGAGAAGGTACAGTTAGGTCCAGAAATATTTGGACAGTGACACAATTTTCGCGAGTTGGGCTCTGCATGCCACCACATTGGATTTGAAATGAAACCTCTACAACAGAATTCAAGTGCAGATTGTAACGTTTAATTTGAAGGGTTGAACAAAAATATCTGATAGAAAATGTAGGAATTGTACACATTTCTTTACAAACACTCCACATTTTAGGAGGTCAAAAGTAATTGGACAAATAAACATAACCCAAACAAAATATTTTTATTTTCAATATTTTGTTGCGAATCCTTTGGAGGCAATCACTGCCTTAAGTCTGGAACCCATTGACATCACCAAACGCTGGGTTTCCTCCTTCTTAATGCTTTGCCAGGCCTTTACAGCCGCAGCCTTCAGGTGTTGCTGGTTTGTGGGTCTTTCCGTCTTAAGTCTGGATTTCAGCAAGTGAAATGCATGCTCAATTGGGTTAAGATTTGGTGATTGACTTGGCCATTGAAGAATGTTCCACTTTTTTTCACTCATGAACTCCTGGGTAGCTTTGGCTGTATGCTTGGGGTCATTGTCCATATGTACTATGAAGCGCCGTCCAATCAACTTTGCAGCATTTGGGTGAATCTGGGCTGAAAGTATATTTCGGTACACTTCAGAATTCATCCGGCTACTCTTGTCTGCTGTTATGTCATCAATAAACACAAGTGACCCAGTGCCATTGAAAGCCATGCATGCCCATGCCATCACGTTGCCTCCACCATGTTTTACAGAGGATGTGGTGTGCCTTGGATCATGTGCCGTTCCCTTTCTTCTCCAAACTTTTTTCTTCCCATCATTCTGGTACAGGTTGATCTTTGTCTCATCTGTCCATAGAATACTATTCCAGAACTGAGCTGGCTTCTTGAGGTGTTTTTCAGCAAATTTAACTCTGGCCTGTCTATTTTTGGAATTGATGAATGGTTTGCATCTAGATGTGAACCCTTTGTATTTACTGTCATGGAGTCTTCTCTTTACTATTGACTTAGAGACAGATACACCTACTTCACTGAGAGTGTTCTGGACTTCAGTTGATGTTGTGAACGGGTTCTTCTTCACCAAATAAAGTATGCGGCGATCATCCACCACTGTTGTCATCTGTGGACGCCCAGGCCTTTTAGAGTTCCCAAGCTCACCAGTCAATTCCTTTTTTCTCAGAATGTACCCAACTGTTGATTTTGCTACTCCAAGCATGTCTGCTATCTCTCTGATGGATTTTTTCTTTTTTTTCAGCCTCAGGATGTTCTGCTTCACCTCAATTGAGAGTTCCTTTGACCGCATGTTGTCTGGTCACAGCAACAGCTTCTAAATGCAAAACCACACACCTGGAATCCACCCCTGACCTTTTAACTACTTCATTGATTACAGGTTAACGAGGGAGACGCCTTCAGAGTTAATTGCAGCCCTTAGAGTCCATTGTCCAATTACTTTTGGTCCCTTGAAAAAGAGGAGGCTATGCATTACAGAGCTATGATTCCTAAACCCTTTCTCCGATTTGGATGTGGAAACTCTCATATTGCAGCTGGGAGTGTGCACTTTCAGCCCATATTATATATATAATTGTATTTCTGAACATGTTTTTGTAAACAGCTAAAATAACAAAACTTGTGTCACTGTCCAAATATTTCTAGCCCTAACTGTATGGCCGGAAAAATTACCTGACTTAGTGGACATGTATAACAACATCCCTGTAAGTTCCACCAATTGCACGCCAGCGTATCTCATGAGAGCAAGACCCGGAAAATTACCAGTTGATCTTGAGATGGGAATTATAATACCTGAAACCAGTTCACCTGATGCTAATTGGGACTCAAATCCCACAGAACAGTACAAGAAAGTACAAGAATGCATGGAGAAAAGTCTAAATCAAATTAGAGAAAAACAGTAAAAATAATTACAACAAAAATGCACAAACTGTTTCCTTAACACCTGGAGAAATGGTTCTCAAGAGGAAGAGAAGAGTTCACAAACTTGATGACCAGTGGGAAGCAGAACCTTACATCGTGCAACCCTCTAACTTTGACAACAAGAAGACTTGTGTAATCAGTAAAGACTAAGGTAGAACAACAGAAAGTTTCCCGAGTCTATCTAAAGAGGTGTCCTGAACAACTAAGACCTTGAGAAGAAATCCCATGTACATCTCAACCAGAAGAAAAGAAGGAGAAGATGATCCACACGGTACTTGGAGACTTTCCTGAAAGTTGGCATCAGTTTAACGGAGCCATACTCATGCTAATAATCACTTTTCCACAACCAGTAGAAGAGCAAGAAAAACTGGAAGAACCCGGTCAAGTTCCAGAAGAACCACCTGTTGTAGCAGAACCAGAGGATCCTGCAATCGGTGCACCTGCCAGTCCTGTAGTAAAACTTAAGGTACCGTTACACAGCACAAAGTTGGAATGATGTCCGCAATGATCTCGTGGGCGCGCGGTCGTTTTTGACATCATTTCAACATCGCTGGTGAGCTGTCACACGTCTAGATATCGTGGACAACTCACCAACGATGTTGTGAGCAGGTATCGTTCGCCAACCCCGCGAACGATCCCTGCTCATTGCTGTGAATGGGCGAAGTCATCCATGACATCGTTATCGCGGTGAGACAGAACGATACAGCAGGTTGGTAAACCTGTCAACTCTGCTCCAACGATTTTTCGTTGCAACCTGCCAGAGTCACACGCAACGAGGTCGCAACGACATCACTGGTACGACTCCAAACCCGTGACGTATCAGCAATGTTGTTCACAATGTTGTGCCGTGTAATGGGGCTTTAAGGAGTTGCAGACTACTACCCAGTCTACCTATAACAAATAGGTCAAATCAAAGTACAGACACTAGGTGGACACTAACAGTAGACACCAGAGTACAACATGGACAAGCTGAGACACTTGAACTACATAGGTCTAGCTGTAGTAACCTTGGTCAGCACCCGTCCAGGTACGGAGAGTGGGTGTAAATTAATAAATATATGTGTCCTTATGTAAATTGTGTGTAAATAGGAGTGTATGGAAGGGTGGAGGAACTGGACTAACTCCCATGCATATTAAGTTAGGAAAAGAAAGTTCCTGGGGATGGAAAGTGAAAGCCAGGACTCCTAAGCTGAGACGCCCATAGGTAACCATAAGTAAATGTAAATGTGTTGAAGATATATTGCAACTTGAAATCGTTAAGCGTCCTGGGCCTACAGAGACTTTCCTGTATGAACTATTGCATTTGCTTGGACTAATATTTATTTAAACATGGACCATTGGCCACAGGACTGGTAATGGCAAAAACTTCTTTAACAGCCTGCGGTGGATGGACTAGCGCCATATGGACTGCACCCATTTCCTTTTTTTTGTAAATTTTGAGACTTTGTACATATTATATTGTTATTAATGTTTTGAAAAATGTTTTTCAGTCCAGGAGTACTGAATTTAACTAGGGGGAAATGTGGCACCCCTACGGGACGGTTGCCACAGGAACACCTGTTGCAGGGAGGGATTTCCACATCAGGTATACTTACATGCAACACCTTCCAGCCTAAACCTGAAGGGGAGAGCTCTACTTGCTGCCTTCAGGCAAGGTCCCCTATAAATTCAGGCCCGGGGAAGGATTTAGGTGGTGCAGTTCCAGAGAGGACTGTGAACAGTTCACTACAGAGCAGTAATGAGGAAGACACCTAGTGAACGGAGCCACGCTACACCCATACCAGAGGGAAGCCTAGCCAGTGGGGGCAGAGGAACCATACCGGTTCACCCCAGGAAAACACCAAAGCAACCCGGACGCCGGAGTCCGAGTCTGCACAGGTCCAGTTAGCCCAGCAGAGAATACCGGAGGACCAGGGAGACTTCAGTCCCCTGGCAGCACTTGTAGCACAGCATTACACAGAACCAGGGACCGCAGAGGAGACCGCAGTGCCCAAGAAGGTTCACCTTGCCTGCTATACAAGTGAGGAACACAAGGGAGGTCCAGACAGGATTCAGACAGGCCAGGACTTAAGGTACACACACACAGTACAGAGGAGGCCTCATAACTCATCTGGTGTGGAAATCCTGAACTGCCACCCGACCACATGGACTGTACCCTGGACGTGCTAAAAGGCAGGGAAATGAGGAACGAGGGCTGCAGCAAAGACCCCAAGATGAAAGAGACATGACTGGGGCAATCAGGATAAGGCATAGCCTCAGGATATAGCAGCCAGCTAACCGGATCTTGTGGCGTCACTAACGGCTGTCATCCAGGTGCCATGAGAAAGTTCATCTAAGGTCACACCAGAGTTGCGTTCGTTGTTGCCTTAAGGTACCGTTACACAGCACGATGTTGGATGCAACATCGCTGTAATTTTGCTGATTCAGCAAAGTTGCAGCAACATTGCTGGAGCATCGTGCTGTGTAACAGCGCGATTTATCGCTGGTTGCAAGTTGCAAGGTTTGAGGACATTGTCCTAAAACCTGGCAACTTGCAACCAGCAATTTGGAGGCTAATTGCTGTGTAACACCGCAATAGCGATGTTGCCAGCAATTCCGCCTATTCGCTGCATTGAAGCATATCGCTCGCTGTGTTGTTCCCAGCCCAGCAAGCGATCGCTGGTTCAACATCACAGCAGCGTCCCAGGCAACATCTGCCTGTGTGAAACCTAGGCAGCGATGTTGGAAGCGAGCACGCACCCGCGGCATCGCGGCACCCATCTGTGTCTATGAAGAAGAGACAGATTAGTTGAGTGGGCTCTAGTTTCTGATGGCACCAGAGTACCAAAAAAGGAGTAAGCAAGAGAGATTGCATCTTGGACCCATTTAGCTAATGTACTTTTAGATATACTACAGCCCTTATTGGAACCCTGAAAGTAAAGAACAGAGCTTGGGATTTCCTCCAGTCTTCGGCTTTATCTAGGTAATGAATTAGGGACCTTCTCACATCTAAAGCATGATGTTCCCCCCCCACCTCCTGAATTGGATGGGGGATCACAAAGGGATGGTAAGGAAATTTCCTGAGATCTATGAAAATGTTTAACTACTTTAGGTAAGTAGGGTCAGGTCTTAATACTACCCTATCCAAAAGTATCTGGGTATACAGAGGTATAAATAGTGCTTCTAGATCGCTAATCCTTCTAGCTGAAATGAGAGCTACCAGCAGGGCTAGTTTAATGATGTGACGACATGGACTATTAATTTATAACATACTAGCTGTAGTACCCGGCTACGCCCGGGTTAATAAATAACTGATGTTAGCTATAACAAAATAGAATTTGAATATGTCATATTAATGACCTGTAGGAAAATAGAAGTTGAGCTGTGATTGATTGCTATAGGCAGCCTAATAAATCTCAAGCCAACAGTAAACCCTCCCCCTGGCCGGGCAGTATATGTTACCTCACACATACACATAATAGACAGCTCATGTGACTGACATCTGCCTTAATTCCCTATATGGCACATGTGTTGCACATTGGCTGTTTTTAATCAGATGTTTATGTTTGGAAAATAAAGATAGCACACGTATGAGGCGAGTTGTGTGAGGTGATTTGTGCACATCTGTGTCTGTGTGGTGTGTGTGTCCCTGGGGTGTGTATGTGTGTGTCCCTGTGGGGGGGTCTGTGTGGTGTGTGTCTCTGTTGTGTGTCTCTTTGTGGTGTGTGTGTGTGTCCCTGTGGGGTGAGTGCATGTGTCCCTATAGGGTGTGTATGTGTGTGTGTCCCTGTGGGGGGGTCTGTGGTGTGTGTGTGTATCTATCTGTGTTGTGTGTGTCTCTTTGTGGTGTGTGTGTCCCTGTGGGGTGAGTGCATGTGTCCCTATAGGGTGTGTATGTGTGTGTGTGTCCCCGTGGGGGGTCTGTGTGGTGTGTGTGTGTGTCCCTGTGGGTGGGTGTCTGTGTGGGGTGTGTGTGTCTGTGTTGTGTGTGTCTCTTTGTGGTGTGTGTGTGTCCCTGAGGGGTGAGTGCATGTGTCCCTATAGGGTGTGTATGTGTGTGTGTGTCCCCGTGGGGGGCCTGTGTGGTGTGTGTGTGTGTGTCTCTTTGTGGTGTGTGTGTCCCTGTGGGGTGAGTGCATGTATCCCTATAAGGTGGCTATGTGTGTGTGTACCTGAGGGGGGATCTGTGTGGTGTGTGTCTCTGTTGTGTGTCTCTTTGTGGTGTGTGTGTGTCCTTGTGGGGTGAGTGCATGTGTCCCTATAGGGTGGCTATGTGTGTGTGTCCCTGTGGGGGGGTCTGTGTGGTGTGTGTCTCTTTGTGGTGTGTGTCCCTGTGGGGTGAGTGCATGTGTCGCTATAGAGTGTGTGTCTCTGTGTTGTGTGTGTCTCTTTGTGGTGTGTGTGTGTTTGTTCGGGTGCGTGGTGAGTATCCAATGTTGGGGCTGCACTTTAGTGACTAAACACTTGCTGTTACTCTTTGTGTGTATACATGTCCCCGTGTGTGGTGAATATCTCATGTTGGGGCCCCACCGTAGTGACTATATGCTGGTATGTGCTGTTAGTCTTTGGTGCTATCATTAAGCCCCTCTCATTCACAACTGTCAACTGGTAACTGTCACTTTTTCCCCATTATGTAGATAGGGGAAAAATTGTTTGGTGAATTGGAAAGCATGGGGTTAAAATTTTGCCTCACAACATAGCCTATGACGCTCCTGGGGTCCAGACTTGGGACTGTGCAAAATTTTGTCTCTATAGCTGACAGCTGTCGATTTTCCTCCAACACTTTTCCATTGACTTTTTCCCCATTATGTAGATAGGGGCAAAATTGTTTGGTGAACTGGAACGCGCAGGGTTAAAATTTCACCTCACAACATAGCCTATGACGCTCCCGGGGTCCAGACGTGTGACTGTGCAAAATTTTGCGGCTGAAGTTGCGACGGTGTAGATGCCAATCCCGGATATACACACATACACACATACACACATTCAGCTTTATATATTAGATGATGGTTTCTTATGTAGCCCGACAATATTTGTATTCCGTTTGCGACCTTGTGATTAGCCACTCATTGTTCCTACAAGTCTGGTAGATGCCTGGTAGTGTTTAACATGTGTAATGTAATTATTTCACCCCTTTGTCATAGAAGGTCAGATGCTCAGAGAACTTAATTATGCTAAACTTCCATTGTATTACTATGTGTACTGCTAGATTCTATGTAAATTACTTCAGCCACCATTATTGTTGTCAGGATGGCAGACTGGATGGGCTTTGGCTTTAACCCTTCTCTGCCAACATCATTTAAATCAACATTGTCCAGACAGCTTGAAATCTAGCCAATGAGAGCACAGTCTTATTCCACCAATCGTGAAGCCCCCAATATCCTGCAATGAGTGCTCAGATATATAAGTAGGACTGTTCATTTTGTCCAGCAGACTTGATACATGCTGCTAATCTAGGATCTACGGATCTGATTGGCATAATCCCAGGCTTAGGCTCTTATGTGCCGACCAAGGGGATCAGAATCTGGATTATATCACCACATGGACTTCAGCATCGAATGTTAGGATTCGGCTAGGATATCAAAGAATACATAATACATAAGAAAGCAACACAGGTTGGGACAAGCCAGTCACCTGGCTACAGACTTTGCTGTGCCAGTTCAGCTTCCTAACTCTGGCATTATTTCATTTCTCGGTGGGTGTCCGGCAAAAGCGGGGTGCTGCTGGTTTGGAGTAAGTAGCCCTGGAAGCTATGGGGCACAAATAATCTAATCCCTGGTGAGCCAGCGGAAGGGTGAGAAACTTGCCTTTTACATTTTATATTTTGCTGGTTATGTGTTGTATGCTGTTAACTGTTTGGGGATCCAATAAAGCCTTAATATTGTGGTTCCCACACCATGTGTTGTCTGAGCAGTGTTCCGCCCACGGTTAAGGAGCTCGGGCATTCAGCTGTGATGAGCCCTGGTCCATGCTGTCTTTCTAAAGGCGGCTGGGCCAGCGGATGAGAGCACCCACTGACCCCGTGTCTCCACAAATGGTAATAATTTTTATTGGCATTTCTGAGAGGGGTTCAAAGGGACTATCAGAAAGGCCGTTAAACACCAAGTTTAAATCCCAGGAGGAGTTCTAGGGAGGTGAACTGGAGTGACCCTCTGACTAGCTGAAATGAACCTTCTCACCCACCTATTTTCTGCTAGATCAAATTTAAACAGGGCGCCCAGTGCCGAAACCTGTACTGAACTCTAAGAAAGCTGAAATCGGGGGAGAACTGATGGTACTGACCCTAAAGATAGATACAAATTTCCTCCAGACCCTCCCGTAATGTCTAGATCCTGGGTGAATTGCCTATCAAGAGTTAGGCTGTCAAATGAAGATCAGTCTCTTGAGAGTGCAGAACTGGACCGTGAGACAGGTGATCCAGAGTAATCAGCAGGGGCCAAGGGTCTGCAATCACCATCTGTTTCAGCCAAAAAAACAAGGCCTCTTGGGCCATCTGCGAGCAATCATTACAGAACCCTGATCGATCCATTTGTAATTTCTGTAATACTGCAGGTATTAACATGACTGGGGAAACACATACAGAAGACCTGAATTCCACAGCATCTTGAAGACGTCTTCAGCTAGTGGACTGTCCCTCGGGTTGAGGGAGCAGAATTTGGTCACCTTCCTGTTGTCTCTGGTAGCAAACATATCTATTCACGGTACACCCCACTGATCTGTAATGGTCCTGCAGTAAGGGTAGAGAAGCCAAGATGGTGTGTCTAGGGAACCCATCTTTTAATTGGTCCTTCAATTGTTGGAGCCAGACTAACATTGATCATGCCACATGTTCCTGCAATGGTTGGTCAAAAAATACTTGTGGTTGACTCCCAGTTGTTCCGCAAAAAACGATCTGCTTTCCTGTCAAGCTATTTATGGAGAGAACCCAGATCCTCAAAGGACAAAGCCGACTTCCTAGATGACTTGGCTACTGCCACATTGATTTTGGGATAGTTATCCCATGAGGAAAAAGCTGTTTCCTCAAAAGCTATTTGCGTTTGAGGGAAGAAGACCTAGAAATTCTCTGGTTGGGCTTCTCCCACTGTTGTTTAACCACCAACCAATAGTGTTCTGTATACACAGGTCTTTAAGGTAGTCAAAGGCTGATAGGGATTTACACAAACCACTCTCCTTGTTCTTTTTCTTACACAGCCTTTTCTTAAATTTATCCTATAGGAAGAGAAAAGGAGGGGGTTCCCTGAGTAATCCGATTCATTCATGTAGATCACGGACCATGCCAGAAGTACCGGGTCAGGAGGCAGGAGCTGCGCCACTGATAGGCCGGCAGATTTATCCGAACGGTGGCTAGCCTGACTGGAAGGCCTGGTGATGTACCACTATTTTGCCAAGGCATAATCTGTTGTCTCGGTGGATGCTCCATTTTAGTTGAGCATTCGCCTTCCATGTCTGAAAAGCAAATTATGCTCACCATTCTGGTCTGCCCCCACTCCATAAATCTCCAGTGCCCAGGGAACCTTCCCACACCGGGAAACCAATTTCAAGGCCCCGCCATCTTGGAGGTGTTCCTGCACATGTCCAGATGCCCACTTCTGGGTGCACCCGCATCACTTCCAGTTTCCCCTCATCTTCACCCTGGCGTGTATGCGACAGGGAACACCATAAGGGTTCTGTTTGCGTGCACTCGCTCCAGGGCGATGAGGTGACTGAGCCGCCATGCTACAGGTCCCCACATCAGCCCAATTGCAGGAGGACACCGCTGAAGCCGGGCTCAGTGTTGCGGTTGAGTAGGGTTCTCCCCCCCCCCCCAGCCTCAGGACACAATCTTCAGCTACATCATGACACAGCCACATGTGGGTCTTCTCTCCCCAGGACAGCAAACCATACTGATGACGAGGAGAAGTACAGCCCTTTTATGTTAGTGGGTTTCCTGTCTTGGAGGGGTCGATGCTCTCATGTGGTGCTGTCATGGGCGATAGGGAAAATTATGGTATTTTCCTATTCTAGTGACCATGCAACCTACCTTTTTGGTGGCAAAAGAATAAGCACAAGAAACACACAAAAAAGCAACCAGTGCACACTGCATGTACACTGCTGCATATTTTGGAGCAAAAATTGAAGTCTATGGCTAAAGTCACGGCAAAATCCACAGCAACAATTGACATGCTGCAGATTTTTCTGTGGTAAAACGTGTGCTATTTCTACCACAGGAAAATCCACAGCGTGGACACAATTCTAATTTCCCATACAGTTTGTAGGGAATGTGCTGTACTGCAGATTTATAAACAAAACACCGAAAAAACCCTGGAAAACTGAGGCAAAAGCACAGCGTTGGCACACACCCTAACAGCAGTGATGATTGACTCCACTACCATTGGGCTGTGTGTTCCTATGGAGGAAACTGAGTCGTCACTGGATGAAAACAGTTCTGATTCGGATGCAGATTCTATATCCATCCCAGAGCTGTAGGAGCAAAGCAGGGTAAATGCCTGCTACACAGTAAATGTGGCGCCCCAGGGTCCAGTCGCCACAATGCTAAGCTTGGAAGCAAGGAAAGGCACCCACCTCAGGTAACACACACATGCACAACACCTTCCCATCTCCAGGGCAGAAGGGGGAGCTCTAAAGCCCAGGTTCAGAGTAGGTCCCCCTATAAATTCTGGTTTGCGAGCGCGGTCAGGCAGTTCAGTTCCTAGGAGGACTGTAGAAGACATTCTACGGACGGTAGCCGCGCTAGGTTCATCCTAGGTGACTGACTAGCCATTGAGAGTGACCCACTGTAAGGGTCTGAGGAAAGTGGAGGTAAACTGTAAGGAGTGGAGCAGTGCCAGCTCGCCTCAGTACCTAGCACAGTACAGACACCGGAGTTCGAGGTCGCCAGGTACTTCATACCCAGCAGCCAAAACCGGAGGGCGGGTAATTTCACATTGCTCGTCCACCCAAAAGGTCAGGAGAAACAGCGGCAACAGTGAGCTCGAGAGAGACAGAGGAGAGAGAGTAACCCAGAGAGGGCTCAAGCCGCCTGTCATATGGCTGAGACACAAAAGTGAGGAGGAAGCATAAGCATAGCTTTAAGCAGCCAGGGCTCTCAAATGAAACAATGCAACAGGGAGGCCTCAGTTCTTGCAGGGTGTGGAAAGCCCAACTTGCTTCCAGGCTCCAGACCCCAAACATCACTTGTGAACTGTGACCTGGATGAACCTGTTTCTGGCTTCAGTTAAGGTAAAGGAGACTGTTACCCCGGTGTCTGTCACTTCTTCCATACACTACATCCTTTCACCCCCAACGAATCCTGCCTATCTACAGACTATACGTGTGTCCTGGGGAAACCGCTCTTCCCGTGGAGAGCCGAAATATACTTGCTGCTACTCCCATCATCCCCAGAGGTCCCGACTGCTGCATTCCACGGGTGGCATCACGACTCTCTTTATTTTATTTTTGCCTTCACCCATTTTCATAACCCCTTTTTACTGCTTGCCCGACAAGAGGATCACGGACCGGGTCATGCCACCGTGATACCCCGCAGCCCCAGATGACGACGAGAGGGCCCGGTTCCGAGTACCCCATGGTCCCTGCCCAAGGCGAGTCATAAACATGTGGGCCATTGTTTAACTTTACATGCCTGCCTAACTAAAATAATATATGTAATCCTAATCTCACACTAAACCTAGTCTAACACTTTCCTAAATTGTAACACTAACTCTATTGAAGAAAATAAAATATTTAAAAAAAAATAATCCGATGAGGGAATGAGGGTATGGGATGGAGAAATTAGAAAATTGGGAAAGGGTTTATTTAAATTTTACCAGAGAATGTATTTACTTTTATTGGATTGGCCAGCTTTTGTTTATCTCTCCTCTCTCTCAACTACAAGGGGAAAAGAAAAGGGCTGTGCCCAAGTGCTGCCATATTTTAAAAACATTTAGGGTTTAATCACTGTAATGAGTTCTATCATAGTGTTCAAACATCAGGAACCAAAGAATTTCGTTCTTGAGGTTGCCGGTCGGCAGATCTTGGCAGTCCCATATGCCCAGCATTTTGCAAGGGGAAGAAGCAGTCGGTCGGGGGAAGATGACTCTGATGCCTGTGGGAGAACTGGGGACACCCTTTCTCTGTCCTCTCTGTCACATCAGAGGAGAGAGAAATGATTTTTAATACGGCTTACTTTTTTTTTTCTTACTTGCATTCGTTGAATAATGGGGACAATAAAAACCAACCCTGATCGTGATTTCCAGGGTCTCAGCTACCGTTGGGTAGCTAAAACCCTAGAGATTTTCACACTCTGGGGGGGTGTTGGCAGCAGATGATTCAGGATACTCTCAAAGCGTGTTGACAGCAGAACAGAGCTTTAATTAACAATAAACAAGTACAGATATGATAGGCTTTGTGGAATCAGGAATATACATATCTTAAGTGTCTCTGTACAGAATCAGCAGTCTGCTTCTCATCTCATACATAGACACAGGAAACTGGTTACAGTCACATGGTCTTTCCTGTGTGTGTGAACCTCTGGGAGTGTTTTTTTTTTATCTAACTTTATAGACAATACACAAACCTAGCAATAAAACACTTAACATATACAGGAATGGAGTTGTTGCACTAACCATATTCCGACAGGGGGCAATATACCCTTATTTTTTGCTGTTGTTTTAGGGAAAAAAGTCAGTGAGGAATAAGGCCCCTTAGCGGCCATTTTAATGCATATTGGTAGTAATTGTATGGTAAACAAGGCTAAATAGTAAGCGCAAATATAAAAATTCAAATTACCAGAAATGAGATTTCCATGAGCCCATGACAGCACCACATGAGACAGAGGTCCCACCCATCCAAGACAGTAAACCACTGAAAATAAAAGGGAGGTGCCTCTCCTTGCACATCAGTTTATTGTTAGAGCAATAGAAGACTCAATCACAAAAATATTTGTGAAAAACAACCTTCACCAATCACACCAACATAAAGCTAACCCGAAAGTGTACTTACAACCAGTGATAGGAAGGGAATATATAGGTGCTGTCATGGGCTTATGGAAATCCCATTAACGGTAAGTAATTTGGATTTTACCCCATCATCCATGAATGCACCACATGAGAGACTAAATTAGAATATCAGGACCTGCGCAGGGGACACCACTTGGAAGACCCTTCTACCAAAGGTTATGTCTGTAGTGGATGACAGGTCAAGTGTCAAAAGAAAGAGATCTGCAAATCTGTTCTATAGAAAAATCAGCTTTCTCTGCCCATGAAGTGGCCACTACTATAGTAGAATAGGCAGTAATACCCTCTGGAACGAAGACTCCACTGGACAAATGCTAAGGAAGTGGCCTCACTGCTCCACTTGGCTATAGTACCTTTTGAGATTGCTTGCCCCTTTGTGGACCCCTGGAAGGAAATGGAAAATGATTGTGATTTCCTCCAGTCCTTAGTTAGCTCTAAATAACGTACCAAGACCCTCTTGACGTCTATGGTATGAACATTTTCCTATTTGGGACTTTAAAGAGAATTAGAGAAGGATGGAAGTGTGGTGCCACACATGGGCAGGCATCACAGTGGGGTATTGCACCCGTAAAAGAGGTGTAATCTTCACCAGCTGCAAGTGGATCCTAGGCTGGTGGGTGGGACCCATTCCTGCACTCCCACATGAGAATAGGAGTGGGAGGTTACCCGGGAGGGAGATATATTCACCTCTAGGGGGAACAAGAGAGTCTAGAGAGAGTTGGGACAGTCGGAGGAGGAGAAGGGAGTTGGAGAGAAGTCGAGGAGGAGTGTGGAGCGAGGCAAAAGGTTTAACCCGGACATCTCCATGTTGATCCGGAGGGAAGATGAGAGAGAATCTTGAGGGGATCCTGAGAGAGGATGCCTGACGTGCGGAGTCTGGACCCTAGAGAGAAAGGGGGAACCCCAGCGTGGAGCGACGATACTCCAGGGAATTCCCCAGTCCACCACGGGAACGACGGACCCGAGGAAACGGCCAGAGTCCACCTCTGAAGTCGTCAACCGGCTGCTGCGGTCTTTTCACCGAATGGCGCACCCTGCCAGACGGAGCGGTCTGCCTGCTTCCTCACTACGAGGAAGGGGAGCCCCAAGTCTACCTACAAGGAGCCATTGGGTGTAGACTCATCCTAGGCAGGGAAGAAAGGACACGGGTTCATCAACTAAGGTACACCACGGGTTCCACCATACAACCTGGCATCCACTTGCAGCCACCCGTAGAGCTACCTGTTCCATTAACAACTTGTGCTGAACTGTGAACTGGTATGCTGATGACTGTTTACAGTAAAGTACCTGGGAGAGTGACTTTGCCTCCGTGTCTTTGTGCTGCAAAATTCAACCTGTTTACTTACAGGAACGCTGCCCCGGAGGGCCAGCTCCACCTGTAGGGAGCTTTGCCATCCTTGCCGCGATACTATTGCCCTCTGGAGGACTGTGGCAGGGCTGGTGACCCATCAACAGGTACTACAGATGGCATCACATGACAATAATAAACTCTTATCCCCTGTACATAACCCCTTATTGAAGTGTCACCCAGGCCACGGGCTCAGGCGCTGCCACCCGTGACATCCCCGTCAATACACCCACCGAGCCCGATACCCGAGTACTCCAGGGCCTGGGGCTTGACAGAAGCACTATCTCCTGAGATCTATTTTTTTTCTTTGACTACCTTAGGTAAATATGCAGTATCTGCCCTTAGCACGGTGCTATCCTCAAATATCTAAGTGTAGAAAGAGTTAACTGAAAGGGCCTGCAGATCACTAGCTCTCCTAGCAGAAGTTAATGCTGATTGAGTCCCAATGGGGCTCAAAGGGAAACTCTGTCAGAGCTTTAAGTACTTAATTAAAGGGAACCTGTCAGGTTGTTTATGTCCCCCAAGCTATCAGTATCTGTACCTACACCTTCATAGTACTATTCTAAGCATCCTTGTCTAAGCTAGTAGTGTAATGTTAAGGTTGAAAAAAAGGAATTATCTGGTGTATAGTTCCGATAGAATCACATCCAGGATCTTCTTATTTTTCAAAAAGTAGTTATTTATTTCAATAAAAAAAATTTCCAGTATATAGTGAAGAACATACAACATGTTTCGGCTTTACAGTAACAAATAAGCCTTCCTCAGGTATACAAGTGTATTAAAAACATTTCTTTATATAGAGACTTATTATGCTAAGTGCACAGGTCAGGTTGCCTGGCTAATGAGAGTTTGCTAATTGTCTCTCTGGGAGATCTCAGTTTTTTTCCTTTTTCTTTGCTTATATACAAGTACATATTTCTGTTTCTGTATTTGAGTACATAATAAATCAATAAAAGTTATATGTTCATAATAAAACAACACAATAAAAAACACACAATAAAAAACATATCTTCATGATAAAAATTGTGAAACCACCAATGATAAATTAAAAAACTTATCTATCGAGGCACTGCTATAAAAAATGACAACAGGCTCTAAGACGTATTGGATTATCCAAATGTCCTATCCACCTGTGTAAATATAACTTTCTAAAAATAATATAGAAATGTCTATAAGACAACCTTCCTTTTCGCGGGGGGTTTGAAGTCCCTCCGATGACTTGGGTGTATGTCGGTGAACCTGAGTAATACGAGGGATGCGGATTTTATCACTGTCTACTAGTGGATGAAAGAGCATATGTATTGAACCAGAGATTGAAATAAATAATTACTTGTTCAAAAATAAGAAGATCCTGGATGTGATTCTACTGGAACCGGGAGTGCTCATCTATACACCAAATTATCCCTTTTTTGTGAATGCACCTACAAACTCTGGGCTGGGAGTTCTGTCAACTCTGGGACGTAGCAGCAAATCGGGAGACCGGTACACTAAGGGGGAGGTAGATTAAGTGACCCCATAAGAAGTGGACATATGAACTACAAATACATCAAAAAGGGTGAGCAGAAAACTTGTTACCTTTTATCATACTATGTAATCTGCATTTAGATTTGCGCCCTCTCTTTCTATCTCCCCCATCTCCAAGACCCCAGAGCCCAGAGGTTGGACTCCTTTGAATAAGGTTGAAAAAAAAAGCATTTACACACTTACATTTTCTTATGCAAATGAGGCAGTGACTAGACACCATGGGGACATAAAAGAACTGACAGGTTCCCTTTAACTAACTGCCAAATTATCTGTATAAAATTGGTGATGTCCTGACCATGTGACAATAGTGGGCGGAGCTAAGCAAGACAAATCCTTAAGGTCTATATAGACTTAGCCCCACGTATTATAGTCACATGACATGACCATGACATCACACAGGTCCTTCAGCATTTTCTGAAGTTCAGCTGAACTGTTAACTATTAACCTGCCAGATCGTTTATGTACCCCAAGGTGTCTAGTCACTCCCTCATTTACATAAGAAAATGTATTAATGCTTTTTTTTCAAATTTAACATTACATTATTAGCTAAGATAGGGATGCTTAGAATAGTACTAAGAAGCTGCAGGCACAGATAGTGATAGCTTGGGGGACATAAATGTCCTGACAGGTTTCCTTTAAGATCCCAAGGAGGAACCCTAGGGACTGAAACGTACCACTCTCTGACAAGATTTAATAAAACATACTATCCATCTATCTGCTGCCAGATTATAATTATAGAGTTGTTAAAGCTGCAACTTGCACCTTTAATGTACTAATAGCTAGCCCCATCTCTAGTCCCTTCTGAAGGAACTTTAAATTAACTCTAGTAGGGGAAGCACTACCTGGCTGTTCTCCTAAATAAGACAAAAAAAAATCTCCAAACCCTCTTGTATAACCTAATAGTTACCAGCTTTTTACTATATAAGAGGGTAAAGACCAAATTCCTGGAGAAACCCTGATTTTCTAACAACCTCCTTTCGAAAGCCAAGCTGTCAAATGGAGACTCGGATCACACGGATGTATAGGCTGGGCCATTTATATGGATGCACCAAAATAAAATGGGAATGGATGGTGATTTCAACTTTCTGTTTGTCGCACATTAGTATATGGGAGGGGGAAAACCTATGCAGATAGGTGGTGACCATGGCAGCCATTTTGAAGTCAGCCATTTTGGATCCAACTTTATTTTTTTCACTGGGAAGAGGGTCTTGTGACACATCAAACATATTGAGAATGTTATAAGAAAAACAATGGTGTGCTTGGTTTTAACGCAACATTATTCTTTCATGAGTTATTTACAAGTTTATGACCACTTATAAAATGTGTTCAAAGTGCTGCCCATTGTGTTGGATTGTCAATGCAACCCTCTTCTCCCACTCTTGACACACTGATAGCAACACCGCAGAAGAAATGCTAGCACAGGCTTCCAGTATCTATTGTTTCAGATGCTGCACATCTTGTATCTTCACAGCATAGAGAATTGCCTGCAGATGAGTGACGAGGCAAACTTTTTTTTGAATGGTGAAGTTAACAAACAAAACCACCGCTATTGGTCTGACACTAACCCACAGTGGATAGATCCCTCCAAGACTGTTGGAACACAAAAATTGATGGTATGGTGTGGTATGTGGGGTACAAAGATAGTGGGGCCATTCTTTATCAATGGAAACCTCAATGCCACTAGATATCTGAAATTGCTACATGATTCAGATATCCACTACCGTTTGATTTTCTTCTCCTCTTAGATGAAGTGCCCTGAGAGAGGTCCTGTGCAGCTGGGCATGGTTGAAGATACCCTCCCTACTAGGTTTATTTAGGGAAGCAATCTCGTACCACCCAGATGGTTCACATAGGCTACAGCTTCCGGATTTGTTTGTTGTTCCCCTGTCTGTCTTTCTTTCCTCTCTTGTTGATTTTAGTGCAGTGGTTGGGACTAGTGTTCCCACTGCCCATTCCCTATTAAGGGCTAACATTAGGGCCAGTGAGGGGCTAGGTATCCTGCTCAGTGATGAGTTGAAATAACTTGTATAGGGACAGTAGAGAGATCAGGGCAAGCTGCATCTGAGTGCAGGAGGTCACCTCTTCCTAAATCCTTAAAAGCAGGGACCTCCGCTGTATTTGTCTCCCTGTCTGTTTTGTGTTGTGCACCGGACATCATTGGTCCATACGCCACTGTCATACATAGTAGCTAGACATTCCCCTTAATCCAAACAGGACACTGTTATAATGACTTCTGTGGGAGAAGTCTATGGAATTCCTGAGGACAGCTTGTGGAACCACCACTCTAGAGAATAAGTTGTTGCAGGGGAAAGAGACATTGCCTTTTCCAAACAGCTGTCAAAGTGATTTTGAAAATTCAGGACTTCCCTTTTGCTGCTGACGCATGTGATACTGACCCTAAACGATAGCCGGGATACAGGTAAATAGGGACCCCAGCAAGAACATGGCCTGCCTGAGGGACATCACCAGGTTATTGATAGCTGATGAAACCAGCAGGCAGAACTTCTGTCTCTACAGCTGACGTCTTGTCCCAACTCTCAGACAGACGTTATTATTAGTGATCCCTGAGGGGGCAAATTAAATTCCAGGCATAAGCCCTCCCTTGGTATGCAAACGTTTGTGCACTCTTGGTTAAAATTACTGTTATTGTGGACAGTTAAGCAAGTTGAAGATGAAATGATCCTGTAGTTATATTTTCCCAGGATGGAAGGAAGTGGGAGAGTCTTCCTCCCACCTGGCTGATGGCATCATTGGGTCTTCCTTGAGTCAGAGGACTGAGCCCTATACAGAAATCCGGGTTTGTTCTACTTACGGTCCAACCAGCTATCCTGCTTTCTAGGGAGCATTCTGCGAATGTACTTCCTCCTCCTAAAAGAAGGGTTAGAGAAGGGTACTAATGGGAAACTCTTCTTATCGCCAACCTTTTGCAGTTCTTGCAGAGCCTGACCGAATAAAAAATTTCCTTCACAAGTCATAGCACAAAACTTAATTTCAGCATGTGTCCCTACGCCAGCTTTTCAGCCATAACACCCTTCAAGCAGAGTTAAAGCAGTCGACCTGGAAGTAAGCCTCACAGTTTCCACATAGGTGTATGCTAAAAAGGCTGCCACTCCTTGCCTCAAAGGGATAGAGGACAGGATTTGCTGCCTTGGAGTGCCGTCGTCTAATAGGTCCAGATCATTAAAGACCAGCCAACACAAGTTCCTGCTACTGCAGGCCTCAAGGCACCAACAGATGCTGCCCAAATACTTCTCAGATAGCTCTCAGCTTTCCTGTCAAGCTGGGCCTTTAAGGGAAGGGCTGATTTTTTAGAAGCTGTTGCCACCACATCTATTTTTGGACTCTTGTCCCATGTTCCATATAGCAGCATCCTGCTCCTCAAAAAGGTTTTTCCTTTTTAAGGAAGAGGGTAGGCTGACGGTCAACCAGCCCCATAGTGGACCTGACCCCTTTAACCAGCCCATTAATTTCACAGGTAGAAAAGCAAGGGTGCCCCCCTTTCTTCTCAAAATGACAAAGATGAGTAAGAAGAGGAGAATGTAGCGGATGCGGAACAAGTTTCTGATTCCAAGTCTGACTCCCGAGACCTGCCAAACTCTGGTCTAGGTTCCCTATGCGATCTCTTTTTCACATGCATACCACTGGAAAGGCCCCTTATGGAATTTCTGACCTCTAAACTTATGACCTCCCTCAAGCTGGAAGCAAAATCAGGTGTTTCTTTAAAGAGTCTTCTGGATACATGAAGAACATACTCTTTGATCCTCCTCCTTACACAGGGAGCATTCTCTATTTTTTGATTTCACAACACACTTGGGGTTTTTTCCCTGAGGTAGAGAAGAAAAATATCTTGCTAAGAGGGGTCAATATAGCATCAAATGCACTTATCAAATGATGCCCCACAATGTCAGGTCTGGAGGCTACGTGGAATTAATGGCATTGTCCTGCTTAGAACCCCCAGACACATGGATAGATCTGCTGCCTGCTTTGCAAGATTGGCTATCTCGGCCATCCTTGTGCTGTTGCTGCCTTGTGGACAGCTTAGGTGAGCGTTCCTCACTCATTCTGAGCAATTATGTCACCATCATTGTGTAGTTGCAGCTTACTTTTATACATAAATCAGCACCACCGCTGCTTCCTCTGACCTCCCCTGGAAACTGCCACCACCCAGCATGCCATACACAGGGTGCCACAATCTGTGAACCACGTGCATGTGTGGAATAACACTTCCGGGTCATTAGGCACACTGGATGTTGGGGCACGTTTCTTCACTTAGGTGAGCATTGCAGCAGGGATTAATGCAGCGTGCACATGCAGCCCCCAAGTGATGCCACGCCAAGGCACTCAGCAGTCTCCCAGCCTGGGTCCTCCTTCCGCATGAGCCAGGCCCTGGTGGAGGGGCCTTCCGGACTGTGCATCCCTCTCCTGGCAGGTAAGTCATCTGACCACGTGATAGCTACAAAGAACAACCTTCATTGAAGACAGGAAACCAAAAATTGATACATAAGGAGAAGCACTGCCTTTTTACTTTCAGTGGTTTCCAGTCTTGGATGGGCAGGACCTCTCTCTCATGTGGTGCCGTCATGGGCGATGGAGTAAAATTGATAGTGTAGAGATTATTCTGGTGCTGTTGGGTCTGCAACAATGTGAAAAAGACTAGAGATGGGGATTCTTTACTGCACGAGCAGTAAAATGACACTCTGTTCCACATGATGTTATGACTGTTGACCTTATTAAGCATCATTAAAAAAAAAAAAAAAAAAAAAAAAAAAACAAAACACATATTAAAGTTATTGCCATAATGGTCCCGTTATCATTTAAATCAGTATAACTATAGTGCAAAAATCCGTAGCCTAGTGATTTACCTTAGACGTCTTTGTGCAATAATCTCTTTATTAATTGGGGCAGGATTGTAATGTGGGACTTTGTGTAGGATCTTCGACCCTTCCAGATTTGTAGGATTTTCTTTTCTTAAATTTTGTGCATCCTCAGATTAACCTCTGGCTCTTTAGTAAAATGGTGCCTAATGCACAGATAAGGAACCTGGCTCAATGACAAGCCGAGATCATCCATCTGTGCATGTGCCACTTCTGGCACCATTAGTTGAAAACAGCTAGAGGTTAATCTGAGCATGTGCAGTCTCGAGAGCCCTCTTGCTATAGAACACCGGGAAACAGATGTGCAAAGGTGTCATTAGCGTGAAATTTGAAGAAAAAAAAAACAAAACAAGATATTACAAATCTTGAGGGGCCACGACAGAGCCAAAGACTCTACCGAGTCTGCCCTGATGTACAAAGAGGCTACAGCACTAAGACTTCGAAGGAAAGTTAACAAACCAGGCTACTGAGTTTTACACTACACTTATCCATTAAATCAGTATCACAAGAGCTATTATGACCATACCTTTACTTTAAAAAGTTAAATCCTGATGACAGACTTTTTTTTTTTTAAGAAGCACCTGGATGTCTAGAGATTGATTCTGCCATAATTATTGAAATCCTTTTTTTTTTTTAAATTTTGTGGCCATGTAGCATCTGCCTCGGGGGATGGGCTTTATTTCAACTGTAACTATTATGAAGTCAATGTACTGATTTCATCATGGATTGGTGCCAGTAACAAGATAGTGACTATTTCAGTCTTTCATGGTCTTTGCGGTCTCCAGATATAAATCCAATAGTGTCTCTAGGACAAGTTAGGATATCCTGTTCAGAACAGTTTAATCTCTACCTGTTAGAAAGCAATTGTGTGCAGATTTCTACAGTATAATTTTAATATTTCGTGGAATCCATGCCACAACAAACGGCTGCAGTTCTTAAGGCCAAAAGAGGTCCAATGCACTACTAGTCGAGTGTATGAAATAAAGTGCCCATTTGCATAAAAAGAAAATAGATACAACTACTACACAATTACAAAAATGAAGTTTATTTGAGTTGAAATGGCTCTATGGCAAAAATATAAAACTGGGCAGTGGAATCAGCCTATCTATTGTTTACATAAACATGTAGCTTCATAATACCACCGGACCCAGCATCATAGCTGCAAAGCTATTTAAAGTGCACTCATTACCTACACACAGGAAAGGGCTGATATTTTGTGTTTTGAAAAGTTAGTCATGAGAAAGCAGCTTAATTGCCTAGTACTGAGAACTATCTACATCACTTCAGGGATTACATGCATGAGGCACTTATTCCAACTGAATTCACAAGATACAGTCTCATGAATAATGGTCCACCAAACCAAATGATTGCCTTTACTGTGTGCCTGCATTAAGAGCACTTTACTTTAGGTTGGGGCTCCATGGCAACTTTAGCTGCACGACCATAGTTTACCAGGTGCCCTCAGCACAATACAAGTCAATGGAGTCTTATTGTAACCCAGAGGGTAACTGTAAAAATCTAACTGGGTGGACTTCTCGCTCATCGCAGCACCCTTGCCATGGCGGTGCGACCGAAATTTGCTTGTATTGCACTGTGATGTAGCAGCGATACTTAGTGAACTTTTGTCATGCAACAAGTGTCGCATCCACAATCGCTGTGCAGCCCCGCCTTAAGACTGTAGGGATGAAGTAAGATGCAGAGGTTTCATATATGTTCTTGTAGGTAAGACACATGGCCCAACACAATGAAAGGAATCAGCCATGGAGTGTATCACCAAGAAATACCTAGCAAAATCATGTTGCTACTTTAGTCATCTATGTTGCCCCCAGCCTAAAGCATTAGTGGTCAGAAACCTTAGATTACAACATAGAAACAATCACAGTAAGTAAATTAAGAGATTTTAGTAACCTCCAAATCTCGCTTCCTCAATATGATATGTGATGAACAATGAAATTACCATTTATATACAATTGAGCATTAGAAGGATTTAATGCTTCAATGTATTCAGCATCTCTTGGCTTATCAACAAGTCATGAAAAATATCAGCAGGACTCAATTTCCTGAAAGTAAAAGCAACTTTTCATTTTCCCAAGTGAGTGAACTGCACAAAATAACTTATCATACTGGCATGTAAAATATACCTAGAGGGATCATTCTCAAGTAAATCTAATTTGGAAAGAACATAATTCTCTAAAAATGAAATGTGAGAATAATCAATGAAGGATAATGGATGTAATGCTACCATAGGGACATAGTCAATAATACAAATATGACAAAAAAGAATCAAGGCTTCTGCTACCTAAAATATACTTAATAGTAAAAAATTGTGGTAGAATAGCGAATTTGTAAAGGTTAGTTTAAAGAAAAAAAATGTTTGTGCTTGGAAAAAAAAATGCAGAAAATATAAAAAAAAAGTATTTGGCTTGCATGTAGTGTTAGTAAATTCTATATATTAGCTAGCTCTACACTTTGCCATTTGTACTTGGCTGCAATTTAATGAAAGTAAGAAATGTGAATATTTGGTACACTCATCCACCCATGCAAAGATTATTTTTTGTTTAAAAGGATCGCCCCATTTAGGTGCCCTTAGTTGAAGCCTGCAAGATCATGTGGAAATAACTTGCTATTGCTTCTTTCATACTGTTTTTCTGCAACATTTGATGCATGTGTGTTTTTTTTCCAATAATATATATATATATATATATATTTTTTTTTTTCTGTTATAGAGAAGCCTATGAAAAACTATGCTGCATTTGGGATAAACATTGTGGACCCCAAAACACACCAAAGTATAAAACAAAAGTATATAAACAAAAGCAAAAAATACATAACATTATAGTATATTACAGACGGAGGTTGAGGTTTGGACACATCTGTTCATGCAATGGTTTTCCTTGTTCTTATTGAAATGTGTACATTATAGATTCAGGCAGAAGGTAGCACACACGAAGGATCACATCAAACAAGGAGCAAAGAAACACTTGTGAAACACACCAGAACATGTATTAAATCTTACAAAGTACCCCTCTTAATTTGATGCCAACTTAAAACACACTTGGCATTCACTCCAGCTTCTTTATGAAGTTATCACCTATGGCTTGCAATGCACAGATAATACCTTAGAGTTACGTTTTGGCTTAAACAGCCTTTTGAATACATTTTTGGACATCAAGTGAATTTTTCAGAGGCAATGTTGATACATCAATACTTTCAAAGCTGAGCCCTATTCCAAGGATGTTCTAAGCCAGAATATGCCAGAAAAGAGGAATGGTAAGTCAATCATTACTTTAAGACATGAAGTTCAGTCAATAGGCAAAAATGCTAGAACCCTGAAAGATATAATTGAATGCGAAATAACACTTGAAAAGGATATAATGAATCTCTCTCAATAGAGGAGAGGACCACCCCAGGTAAAAAACAAGACCTAGAATTACCTCTGATGCAGAGATAAGTTAATCAGATTTATCAGCCTCAGAAACCACAAACTGAGAGCACATCACATAACAGCCCTCATAAATGAAGCACATAAATCAACAAACACACCTCAACAATTATTGTCCAGAGGACACTGCAAAAACTGAATTAGTCCTTACCGGTAATTCCTTTTCTTGGAGCCTTCCACGACAGCATTGGAGGATGTCGTCCACGCCCTATTGGGGGACAGGAACACAGAGAGGTTAAAAGCCCCTCCCCTTCCTCAGTACTCCAGTGTTTACCAAGATCACACTCAGCCATGGATTACCTGATACAAACCGGAATCAAACACCAACAAGGGGGGGGAACTGATGCTGTCGTGGAAGGCTCCAAGAAAAGGAATTACCGGTAAGGACTAATTCAGTTTTCTCCATTCGCCTTCCACGACAGCATTGGAGGAATACCACCGATACTCCTCAGGGTGGGACTACTGTCTGTAGGACTTTCCTACCAAAGGACAGATCCCGAATGAAGGACAGATCTAACCTATAGAGGCGAGAAAAAGCGAGGAGAGACTACCACGTAGCCGCTCTGCAAATCAGCTCCGATGAAGCTCCAGCCTGCTCCGTCCAGGGAGTAGCAGCAGCCCGAGTTGAAGGAGCCTTCAACCCCACCGGAGGAGCAATGACCGGAGCGACGTAGACCTCACAGATCACCTTCGTGATCCAGGAAGTGATGGCAGCCTGGGAAGTCTTCTTCCCTGTATTATTCCTAAAAGCCGAACAAACAGGTTCTGATCTAACCTGCAGGAAGCAGACTCTCGGAGATAGAGGAGGACAGTCCGACGAACATCCAAGGAGTGAAACACGGCCTCAGCCGCATTAGCAGGAGATTGACAAATTGAAGGCAGAACCACATCCTGGGACCGATGGAAAGCCGACAACTTTCAGAAAAAAAGATGAATGCAACCGAAGCGTAATGCGAACAACGGACAACATGAGGCAAGGAGCCCGGACAGAGAGTGCCTGCAGTTCTCCAACTCTGGAGCAGAAGTGATGGCCACCAAAAACGCCACCTTGTGAGAGAGACGTAAGGGATGCAGCAGACAAGAGTGCAAAGGGACTTTGAGCAAGCCCTTGGAGAACAAGCATCAAATCCCAGGGAGGGACAGAAGGCCGAATCCGGGGACGCCACCCCAAGCAGAAGAAAAAAACTGCTTGAGCCATGGATGGGAAGCAAGATCCTGGGCAAAAACCGCCCCAAGTGCCGACCTCTGGACTTAAAGAGTGCTCGGCCGAAGCCCCAAATCCAAGCTACGCTGCAAAAATCCAAGAGTTGGGCCACATTAGGATGATGCATGGTCGGGATGGAAGGAGCACATCAGGACAGGAACCGATTCCAGCCCTCCCGTAAATAGCGTTTGTCACAGGCTTCCTGCTCTGCTGAAGCGTGCGGATCACTGCCTGGGAGAGACCCTTGGTCCTCAGGATCCCGGCCGCAACAGCCAGGCCGCCCGAATGAGCCACTGAGGGCCCGGGTGAAACAGAGGACCCTGGGACAGCAGGTTAAGACTGGGCTAACATAATCGGTCCCTCCAGGCCCAGGTCTCGGATGGCGTCGTACCACGCCAGTTTGGGCCCCAGGGGAGCCACCAGGATAGTGTCACCCCCTCCGCCCGAATCCGTTGCAACGTCTTGGGAAGTGGTGGGATTGGAGGAAATGCATACACCAACCGGAAGTCCCAGGGATGGGCAAAAGCGTCCAGCCCCCGAGGATGCCAACCGCGTCAGGGAGAAAAAGGTTGGCACCTTTGTATTCGAGCCCGAAGCGAACAGGTCGATCGAAAGGACACCCCACCTGTCCGTAAGAGAGCGAAATACTTCCGGATGGAAGCACCATTCTCCTGGGTGGACCTCCGTGCGGCTCAAGAAATCTGCCTGTACATTGGCCATTCTCTTCAGATGTACTGTCGAGGAGGAGAGAAGATGGCATACTGCCCACAAAAAGAACAGTCTTGCCAGCCCCTGCAAGTGTAAGCCACGAGTACCGCATTGGTACCGCAAGAAAGCAACCGTAGTCACATTGTCTGACAGGACCTTGACATGATGACCCCGGAGAACGTGAGCTGCAGCAAGAAGCGCTTCCTCCACTGCCAGAAGTTTGAAGACTGGCGACTGACCGAGCGACTCCAAATCCCCTGGAACGGCGTGCGAACTACCATCGTGCCCCAATCGGAACCGCTGGCATCAGTGGGAACGGAGGTCACAGGAAGGTGTCTGGGATTCATCCCCAGGAAAGCGAGGTTACCACCCGCCCCGGGGTTTGGACCCGCGAGATTAAGGAATCCTGACGTCTGTCCCAGGAACTAAGTATGTGTTCCTGGAGCAGTTGGGAAGGAGCCTGAGCCCATGTGACTGACTGAATGCAGGCCATCATGGCCCCTAACAGGGACATTGCTTCCCGCAAGGAGGGCGACCTCCCTGCCCGGAAGCAGGTCAGATTCACGCGGCGCAAAAGCTGATATGCCGCAGGAAGGAACGAGGTCTGTCTGGAGGAGGCCAGCAAGACTCCCAAAAATTGAAGTCGGGTTGCAAGTACCCGTTCCGATTCCTGAAGATTGGGTACCCATCCCAGGGACTGAAGAATCTCCAATGTGTTGGAGTCCTTTGTGCGCAGAAGCACTGCCGAAGGAGCCACCACCAACATGTCGTCTAAATAGGGAAGCACACATATCCCCTGGGTCTGGATGAATGTGATCGCTTCCCCCATGAGTTTGGTAACCTCTGGGGCCGACGAAATCCCAAAGGGCAGCACATTAAGCCGTGAATGGACCGTCCCGCATGCCCGGAGATCGTGAATCGCAGAAAGCGCTTGTGGGACGGGTGAATGGGGACATGAGAATACGCGTTCTGGAGGTCCACAACAACCTGGAGTAGCGCCCCTGTCCCTCCTCTCCAGGAGGAACCGGGGACCCCACACCCGAATCCAACAGGTGTCGCAGACCCAACAAGAAAAAACGTGCGAGAGTCCCCCTGAGGAAGGGAGAGGACTCGAAGACACGGAGGGGCTGGCTCTCGAATTCCAAGCGTAGACCCTCCCAAATGGTCGAGAGGATCCAAGGGCACAAGGAGATTGCTTGCCACTGTGGCAGAAACCGCAGGAGCCGCCCCGCAATGGGGAAGGCGACCTTGTTTAGGGGCGGCTGGTGATGCCGCTGCTGGGGGAGCAAGATATTACGGGTCTTGTTCCCGTACTGGAATGCCCAGCGACCAGACTTAACCTTCCCTTTAGACTGGGAGGGTTGGCTGCGCTCAGGCCAAAAGGACTGCCTCCGAAAGGGCTCCTGTTCCGGGAGACACCTTTTCCGGTCTGACACCTTTTCCAGTATGTCATCCAATGTCCTTTGCAAGGGGAGGCCACACAGCTGGAGCTTAGACGTGACCTCCCCATTCCACCTTGTAAGCCACACTGCCCTGCGAGCTGTGTTAGCCAACACTGCGCACCTGGCGCCAACGCGGAACGACTCAGCAGAGGCATCGGCCAGGAAGCCCGCAGCACGTCTCAGAAGTGGAATGGAGTCCAAAGCTCCTCCCTGGGAGTATCCTGCAGGATGAATACTCCCAGCTGGGTGAGCCACGTAAAGAGAGACCTGCTCACATGTAGAGGAAATGTACACCGTTAAAGACATAGCTGCCGCCTCTCAGGATTTTTGAGGACACTCCATTTTACGAACGAGGGGGTCCTTCAACCGGGAGGAATCTTCAAAAGGCAACGCGGTCTTATAGGCTAAGCTTCCCAAATGGAATACTGCCATAGACCTTCATGTTAGAAGTCCCATTGACTTTATAGAGACTTCCATAGAGATTCCCATTGGGTCTCTCATGAGGTCTCCCATCCAGCCCGTGACTGAGGCTCCTGCTGCTTAGCTTCAACAGTGTGTCAAGGGCATGCACAATGGGTTTACAATAGCAGCTGATTGCTATCCTGGCCACCTGGATGTCCACCTTCGGGACCTCCCAGACACAGTCATCACCCTCCAATCCACTCGGATGGGGTGAGCCGCTTAGCCGTCAGGCCTCTGAACATTTAGTCCTGCACAGAAGAAGGGGATTCTACCACCTCTACTCCCATGGTACAATGGACAGTGTCCACCAATGCACCCATGGACTCCGTGGAAAAAATAGTAGTGTCCAGATTCTCGTGTCTGGACAGAGGCAACAGCGGCAATATCCTCGCCGTCCTCTAACGCTGAGCTCTGGCCAGCCTCCATGAGATCCACAGAGTCACAATCCTGGAGCTTCCTCTCTTACGGAGGGGAAGGCCCGGACGCAGCAGCAAACCCCCGCAGTGCCGAGATAGAAGCCTGCACCTCTTCCCTAACGGATTGGAGCTCCTCAAGCAAGGATGGGGAGTCCATCCTGACAACCCTGTCAGTCATGGCCGACACCTTGTTGTAGGAAGAGGGAAATTTTGTGCCGCAGCAACATTATTGCTCCCTTTCACAGACGGCCCTTGTCTCCCTATAGACAAAAAGGGAAGAGAAGGGGGTCCCAGTGTGAGTGCAGGGCTTAAATAACTCTACCCCTTGTGACCACCCCCAGAAACACTTACATGAGCTGGGGGAACGCTGGGCTCTGCAGAAGCAGAGGTGGAAGCCTATCACCCTCCATGTGTCAGGGATCAGCCTTACCTGGGTGTAGCTTCCGGCGGGTACTTATCCAGAAGTACCGTGCCCCCAACGAGGAACACCTGTTCCCTCCCTCCTCCTGGTCACCGGCCGCGGGCAGTAGCGCGCGAAAGTCCTGCTGGGTTCCCTGGAGCCGCGCCCAGCCTGCCACAGCCCTTACAGGAGCCACTGCCCGAAACCGGAAGTGCCATCCCGGAACCGGAAGTGCCGCACCCGAAACCGGAAGTGCCGCCTCCGAAACCGGAAGTGCCTCCGCGGCACCTCTGATGCATGCCCCAGGGACCGCAGCTGGAGGAGGGAGACGCCGGAGAGCTGAACAGGCCTCCGGCGTTGCAATACACGGCCTGCTTTGCCCCGTAGGACGCAGGAAGGCCGGATGGTCCCACCACGGGAGCCCCGAGAAGGAGGAGGAGGCCGCCCCCGACGTCCATTCCTGGCCCGGCTGTAAGTACACCCCAATGCTGCCTCTGCCGGCCTGACAGCACTGGAACCTCTCCATGCCCCAAGGGGGACAGGAAGACACTGGAGTACTGAGGAAGGGGAGGGGCTTTTAACCTCTCTGTGTTCCTGTCCCCCAATAGGGCGTGGACGACATCCTCCAATGCTGTCGTGGAAGGCGAATGGAGAAAAGCCATTTGCAAAAGCAAGCCATTGTTGTCGAATTGCTGTAAAGAAGCCACTATTAAGGGCCACAAACAAGAAGAGACGTGTTTGGGCCAATCAACACAAGCACTGGACCCTAGATCAGTGGAAATATGTTCTGATGAGTTAAAATTTGAGAGTTTTGGTATCAATCCTCATGGATATGTGGGTACAACGTAAAAGATAAGCAGATGGTCTCCACATATGTGGTATCCAACGTGAAGCAATGAAGGGGAGGTGTGATAGCATAGGGGTGCTTTGATGATAACCCCGTTATGATTTATTCCAAATTCAAAGCATACTTAGCCAGAATGGCTACCAAAACATTGTGAAAGTGCACGGCATCTCATCTGGTTTGAAAATAGTAGAACAATCCATCTGTGCTGCAACAGGAAAATGACCTCAAAACACCTCCAGGCTATGTAAGGGCTATGAGACCAAGAAGGCAAGGGATGAAATGTTGCATCAAAAGCACAATACCTCAACCCATGTGAGATGGTTTGGGAAAAGATTGACCTCAGAATTAAAGAAAAGCAGCAAAATCATCTCTGGAAACTCCTTCAACACTTGTGAAAAACCATTCCAGGTTACCACCGGATGAAGATGTATGAGAGAATAACAAGAAAATGTAAAGTTGCCATCAGAACAAAAGGGGGATACTTTGAGAAATCTAAGGTTTAACACATATTCAGGTTTGTTTCACACGTCGCTTTGTTGTTGCCGTCAGTCTGAATCTACGATATGCACATTCCAATAAGAACAAGGAAAATCACTATAAGAACAGGTGTATGCAAAATCTTTATCACGGTATGATATATTTATATATATTTTAAAGACATTTTTCTCTGACTTCCAGCCAACATCTGACTAGTGTTTTTTGCCACAAAAAATGCTGCTTGTGATACCACCTTTAGTGCTATATCAGTCAAGCAATAATTGCCTTTTCATATATAATTATGCGCTAAAGTTTTATCCTTATTTGCTATTGTACTCCAGGGATTACATTCAAAATGCTGTATATTTGACTACTCATGCCCCCTATGGGAGCATTTTATCACATCAATAGCGGGCTAATATATGTCTAAGTTTTAATGGTAACCCTTACTCACACATGTATGATTCTTAGTTTAGATGTTCAGTTGCTATGGTAGTTTATTAGATTGCAGAGACAAACCATTTTTTCTGTTAACTTGTTACAAAACCAAAGCAATTTGCTATATAAACCTAGAATCTGGAATTTTAACTGACATAAGCACAAATGTGCTTACAATGGCATTAGTATATACTTCAAAATGTAAAAATATTACATTTCCTTTCAAGAGAAAAAGGTGTCCTTGGTCTAAAAGCTGCTGCCACTACCTATGTTACTTAATTGGGATCCTAAAAAATCCCTACCTACAAGCCTTGCAGTATATACACAGCTTAAAAAAATAAAGGAACACTAAAACACTACATACTAGATCTCAATGAATGAAAATATTCCAGTGGCAAATCTTTATTCATTACATACTGGAATGCGCTGAGAACAATAAAACATAAAAATGATCACTGTAAATCAAAATTAATATCTCGTGAAGGTCTGTATTTGGAATGATACTCAAAATCAAAGTGGAAAATCAAATTACAGGCTGATCCAACTTCAGCAGAAATGCCTCAAGACAATGAAATGAGGCTCAGTAATGTGTGGCCTCTACGTGATCTCCCTACAACGCTTGGGTATGCTCCTGATGAGGTGGTGGATGTTCTTTAGAGGGATATTATCCCACACCTGGATTAAAGCAACTCCTGGACAGTCTGTGGTGCAACATAGCATTGGTGGATGGGATGAGACAGGATGTCCAGATGTGCTCGATTGGAGTCAGGTCAGGGGAACAGGCAGGTCAGTCCATAGCATCAATGTCTTCATCATACAGGAACTGTATGTCCACATGAGGCCCAACATTTTCATGCATCAGAAGGATCCCAGGGCCTACTGCACCATCATATGGTCTTACAATGGGTCTTAGGATTTCATCCTGGTACCTAATGGCAGGCATGGTACCCCTGGCTAGCACATGGATGGCTGTGCGGCCCTCCAAAAAAAATGCCTCCCCACACCATTATTTATCAACTACCAAACTGGTCATGCTGGGGATATTGCAGACAGCAGAACGTTCTCCATGGGGTCTCCAGACTCTGTCACATGTGCTCAATGTGAACACACTCTCATCCATGAAGAGCACAGGGTGCCAATGTTGCATTTGCTTATCTTTGTGTTCTCTGGCAAATACCAATCGCCCTGCATGGTGTTGAGCTGTAAGCACAACACCCACCTGTGGATGTTGCGCCCTCATACCACCTCCATGGAGTCTGTTTCTGACAGTTTGAACAGACACATGGATATTAGTGGCCTGCTAAAGGTCATTTTGCAGGGCTCGGACACTGCTCCTCCTTGCACAAAGGAGGAGGTAGTGGTACTGTGGCTGGATTATTAGCCTCCTACAGTCCCCTCCACATCTCCTGGTATACTGACCTTTCACCTGGTATCTGCTCCATGCTCTGGACATTGGGCTGACTGACACAGTTAACCTTCTTGCCACAACTCAAAGTGATGTGCCATCCTGGATGAGCTACCATACTTGAGCAACATCTGTGTGTTGGAGACACATCGCTTCATGGTACCTCCAAGGGCGAGAGCAATGGCAAAATGCAAAAGTGACCAAAACAGCCAAAAAGGATGAGGACAGAGAAATGGTTTGTGGTCAGCATTTGCAGAACCACTCCTTTATAGAGGTTGTCTTGCTATTTGCCTATTATTTCTACTTGTTGTCTGTTTCATTTGCACAAAGGCAGAGAAATTGATTCTTAATTGGTGGTGCTTCATAACTGGACAGGTTGATTTCACAGAACTGTGATTGATTTGAAGTTACATTATGTTGTTTAAGTGTTCTCTTTATTTTTTTGAGCAGTGTATATAATTCTGCCAGTAAATCTCTTCCTGGTAAGCATCGCCAATAGATGTATACAGACCAAGCTTGGTGCTACTGTGAGCCTACAAACTCAGCCTATCAATCAAATACAGAGGGACTCATTAAGCAAGTGCAAAGCTAGCCAGCCCATTGGATGCTCAGCACTTAAAAGATTTACAGGGAGAATGATGTATAAAGTTAATTTCTGCACTTATGCCAGGTGGTAGGAAAATGTCATTAGAATCCTAATTAAGCAACAGAAAAAGTAGTGGCAGCAGCTGAGATCTAAGAAACGTGGGGACAGGTTCCCTTTAAAATGTACAGAAGTTTATGAAAATGGGAGCGTGTTCTCAGGTAATACACTCTATATTGTTACATGTTTAAAACATAACTATGAAATGCTGACTAAATGCATGTTAGGCAGAATAGCTGAATGCACACAATATTAACAAGCTGATCAAATTAGCCATTTTAGCTGAATGGACTCAGGATCTAAAGCTGCGTTAAGACGCGGCATATTTGGCCGCGTAATGTGCAATGGCACTTTTTTGTGCAAAAAAGTGCAACTGCATGTAGGCACTGTGCTTTTCCCGAGACCATTTTAACATGTAGCTTAGGGGAAAAGTGCCATGTCAATTCTTTTTGCGCACGCGCTTTTGCAGTGGAAGCCCCCACGCAAAAATATGCATGGAAATCACAGCATCTGCACGTATCCAGCTTCCTTTAGCACTGCTTTTACGCGAGCGCTGAAAAGTGCAGCATAAAATCAGGAATACGCGGTAATTACACCGCATCTGAACGTAGCCCAAGTCTGAAAAGGTTAACTGCAATTGTACTTTAATTACCTGAAGCTGTGTTTCAGATTGATGAAGCCACTTCATCAGCTTAAGAAATTTCCAACCTATCAAGTCACACAGCAGTTGACATTACTAAATTTGAACACTAGATGTTTAATCCAGAATAGCCCCTTGAATGTTCAACAGGTCTATTTTAAGGCATAGTTAGAGCTAAAGAGTATTTGAAGCCATGACAGAGACAGATTCACCTAGGTAACTATAATGAATCTGCCATTATGTTATGCTTGACTCTAGTTTGCTACAGAGCGCTGCTGATCCTTGTAAGAACAGGAGAATAATCATATACCATTATCAGGATGGCTCCTAACTCCAGTTGTTATATTAAGTGTTCTCGCACAATGTGTACATTCAGAAACAGTGTACAAACTAAAATGAACTTATTTGGGGAAGCAGACTGTTTACAGATACCACAGAGGTAATTTTTCTTCTTTTTCCCTTTTTGTGTCAGTGAATTTGAATGTCTTTCCAGAGCATTGCCTGGATGCTTAGGGTACATTGTAGTGTCTTTGTAATGACAAGCACAGTCGCTCAGCTGAGTTGCGTGGGGCATGCCAACAGGTAGTGGTTCTTATCAATATAAGACAAAGGGGGAAAAAAAAAAAAAGGAGGAATCAACAATGTCTTCATTATAAAATGCAGCATCTTTCCCTTATCCTCTTGGCTAAGCTTTTTCTTTTCTTTTTGCCATTTTTCTCTTTACTGTCTTCCATCTTTCTGGCACGAATTTCTCGCATCAAATCAAAGAAGACCTGCAATAACATAGATCACCTTTACAAAGTAACATTGAGAAACTAAAAATAAAATGTAAAAAGCAAGGTACCATAATCATAGCAAGTTTTTATGCCTGTAGCAACATTTTAGGCCGCTTTCACACTGGCATTTTTTTAAAATGCGGCAGATTTACCGCATCTGCCGCCTAACGGCCGCACTTGCGGCAAGCCCCATGCATTGTCTATGGGGCTTGAGATCAAGTGCGGCAAGTGTGGTTCTGCCAGTTGCGGCAGAGAAAAAAAAACGCGGTCCGCCGCGTTTTTTTTTCGACGCCGCAAGTACCACATCTGCTGCAACGAGCAGAACCGCACTTGCTGCACCTGATCACAAACCCCACAGGCAATGCATGGGGCTTGCCGCAAGTGCCACCGTTAAATCTGCCGCATTTAAAAAAAAATGCCAGTGTGAAAGGGGCCTTAAAGAGGTTTTAAAAACGTCTTTTCCCCAGGAGCAGGTCCACGCACTTTTCGTTGCTGTCCTATTGTCAGCTGGTCATGTAGACAGTACTGCAACCAGTAACTGAGCTCAGTGGCTCCACCATAGATGACAGCAACATCCAATCAGAATGGTTGAGCTTATTGTCTGCAACTTCACTAACGTAATGTGAGCGCTGCAGACAGTACTAAGGAACAGTGGTGGAGTTTCAGCACTCGACTTAGGAAGAGTGAGTAAAAAAAAAAATAAATTGTGATTTGTTTTTTTTTTTAAACCTGAAAACCTCTTTAAATACTTTGTACAAGATGTATTAAATACAACAAAATAAAAAAAGGCACAGAGGTGACATTTATATGTATTAAACTTCCCAGCCAGAAAAAAAATAATCTATCCCTCATGTAGTGTGTATTACAATACATGTATGTTCAAGCTTTAGGAAGCAGCTAACAGCACCCTTTCCTTACTGTACAGGGTGGGCCATTTATATGGATACACCTAAATAAAATGGGAATGGTTGGTGATATCAACTTCCTGTTTGTGGCACATTAGTATATGGGAGGGGGAAAACGTTTCCAGGTGGGTGGTGACCATGGCGGCTATTTTGTATTCAACTTTATTTTTTTCAATGGGAAGAGGGTCATATGACACATCAAACGTATTGAGAATTTCATAAGGAAAATAATGGTGCGCTTGGTTTTAACATAACTACCGTATATACTCGTGTATAAGCCGACCCGTGTATAAGCCGACCCCCCAACTTTTGCCCCAAAAATCTGGAAAAACCTATTGACTCGTGTATAAGCCGAGGGTGGACCTCAGCACAGGTATACAGCCCCCAGCAGTGTGGTATACAGGCCCCCCCCCAGTGGTATACAGGCCTCCCCAGTGGTAGTATACAGCAGCCCCAGTGGTAGTATGTAGCATCCCCAGCAGCCCCAGTGGTAGTATACAGCAGCCCCAGTGGTAGTATACAGCAGCAGCCCCAGTAGTATATACAGCCCCAGTGGTAGTATACAGGCAGCCCCAGTAGTATACAGGCAGCCCCAGTAGTATACAGGCAGCCCCAGTAGTATATACAGCCCCAGTGGTAGTATACAGGCAGCCCCAGTAGTATACAGGCAGCCCCAGTAGTATATACAGCCCCAGTGGTAGTATACAGGCAGCCCCAGTAGTATACAGGCAGCCCCAGTAGTATATACAGCCCCAGTGGTAGTATACAGGCAGCCCCAGTAGTATACAGGCAGCCTCAGTAGTATATACAACCCCAGTGGTAGTATACAGGCAGCCCCAGTAGTATATACAGCCCCAGTGGTGTATACAGCCCCAGTGGTGTATACAGCCCCAGTGGTAGTATATTGCAGCCCCAGTGGTGTATACAGCCCCAGTGGTAGTATATTGCAGCCCCAGTGGTGTATACAGCCCCAGTGATAGTATATTGCAGCCCCAGCGGTAGTATACAGCCCCAGTGGTAGTATATTGCAGCCCCAGCGGTAGTATACAGCCCCAGTGGTAGTATATTGCAGCCCCAGCGGTAGTATACAGCCCCAGTGGTAGTATATTGCAGCCCCAGCGGTAGTATACAGCCCCAGTGGTAGTATATTGCAGCCCCAGTGGTGTATACAGCCCAGTGGTAGTATATTGCAGCCCCAGTGGTGTATACAGCCCCAGTGGTAGTATATTGCAGCCCCAGCGGTAGTATACAGCAGCCCCGTAATCCAGGGCCCCCCCAGCCTGACTCCGGTCACCTGTAAAGGAAACTATACTTATCACTGCCCGCTGTCCGCGCCCGCTCGCAGCTGCCGACCGCGATCCTCCATCTTGCGTCTTCTTCCTGTTTCCTGTGCTCGTCGCAGGGAATGACGTCATTGCCCGCGACGAGCACAGAAACAGGAAGAAGACGCAAGATGGAGGATCGCGGTCGGCAGCTACGAGCGGGCGCGGACAGTGATAAGTATAGTTTCCTTTACGGGTGACCGGAGTCAGGCTGGGGGGGCCCTGGATTACGGGGGCTGCTGTATACCGATGTATACATCGGTATGTACCGATGTATACATCGGTATACAGCACTGACTCGCGTATAAGCCGAGGGGGGTACTTTTCAGCCCAATTTTTGGGCTGAAAAACTCGGCTTATACGCGAGTATATACGGTATTCTTTCATGAGTTATTTTCAAGTTTCTCTTTGTTTACAGCTATTGATATGTCGCAGAGGTTAACACGTGAGGAGCGGATAGAAATTGTGTTGATGTCTGGTGAACGCAGTACCCGGGTCATTGCAGCAGATTTCAATGCAAGACACCCTACGAGACCATTCATCTCCTATGCTACAGTTAGCAAACTGCTTGCCCAATTTCGTGAAAAAAGTTCAGTGTTGGATTTGGCAAAATGTGGATGCAAGAAAACTGTCACTAATGAAGAAACATCAGTGGCTGTCCTAGCTTCATTCAACAAGAGCCCACAGCGTAGCACTCACTGCATGTCACTGGAGAGTGCCATCAATCAAATATCCATTTGGCGGTTATTAGCTACTCACAAATGGCACTCTTACAAAATCCAGATGCTGCAGCATCTCAACGAGGATGACTTAGATCAGCGCACTGAATTTGCAGAATGGGAAATACAAAAATTGGAACAGGACCCTCAGTTTACACAGAACATTATGTTCAGTGATGAGGCAAACTTTTTTGTGAATGGTGAAGTTAACAAACAAAACCATCGCTATAGGTCTGACACTAACCACCAGGGGATAGATCCCTCCAAGACTGTTGGAAGACAAAAATTGATGGTATGGTGTGGTATATGGGGTACAAAGATAGTGGGGCCATTCTTCATCAATGGAAACCTCAATACCACTGAATATCTGAAATTGCTACATGATGATGTGTTGCCCTCTTGATCCATTTAAGATGGTACGTTCCCTGAGTTTTTCCAACAAGATGGTGCACCACCACATTATGGGTGTCAGGTCCGAGCATTCCTACATGAACAGTTTCCTGGAAAGTGGATTGGTCGTCGTGGGCCAGTTGAATGGCCACCGAGATCTACTGATCTGACCCCCTTAGACTTTTATTTTTGGGGTCATCTGAAGGCAATTGTCTATGCTGTGAAGATACGAGATGTGCAGCATATGAAACAACGGACACTGGAAGCCTGTGTTAGCATTTCTTCTGCAGTGTTACTATCACTGTGTCAAGAGTAGGAGAAGAGGGTTGCATTGACAATCCAACACAATGGGCAGCACTTTGAACACATTTTATAAGTGATCATAAAATTGTAAATAACTCATGAAAAAACTAAGTTATTTTAAAACCAAGCATACCAATGTTTTTCTTATGAAATTCTCAATACATTTGATGTGTCACATTACCCTCTTTCCATTGAAAAAAATAATGTTGGATCCAAAATGGCCGACTTCAAAATGGCCACCATACATCTGCAGACGTTTTCCCCCTCCGATATACTGTGCCACAAACAGGAAGTTGATATCACCAACCATTCCCATTTTATTTAGGTGCATCCATATAAATAACCCACACTGTAGGTCAGTGGTCTACAACCTATGTCTCTCCTGCTGAGTACAGCTGTGTCCTGGCATGGGTAAAGCTAGATTTCAGCAGCTGTAGAGCCATAGGTTTGACACCACTGCTATAAAGCTACTATTTTATGACTGCACTTATGAAAAAACAACATTTTTCCATTTTATAAATATAGTAGTGTTATTTGCACATAAGTTTTAAATTACAGGTGGAGGTAAGATTAAAAGTTATGGGTGGGAATGGAGATTTTGAATTTAGAAAGAAACAAGCCATAATAAAGGATCAGGCTCCACTTGGACATACCTTGTCAACATTGGCCCGTGTCTTTGCTGAGGTCTCAACATAATTGACATTCCACTGATCAGCTCTGCTCTTTGCCTCTTCTACAGAAACTTGTCTCTTATCTTCCAGATCTGATTTGTTTCCAACAAGAAGGAAAGGAACATTCTCATCTTCTTTCACACGTAGTATCTGCTCCCTGAACAAGTATACACTTATATTGAGGCATTTGTATTTATTCTACCATTAGTCATTCATGTACTTCCATTTGGTATCTAAAAAATTTCTTATCAATCTGTCAAAATAGTTTTTACTTAACTTTTCCAAGCAAAATGCATCCAATAACGCAATCGGTTTTAATGCTGTGCTCACACTGCCATCAATGTGTAGAGCCTCCGACAATATCTCCTTCAGATTTGATAAGAATAGTGCAGGATATTAAACTATTCTTCCCCACAGAACAATGGAAACTGATGAATCCCATTACAGGGCAATGGGGGTCGTAAAGCACAATTAGTATCGGTGAGGGATCCTGTACTCAGATCCCACCAAGGACAACATCTGCAAGGAGTTTGTATGTTCTCCTCGTGTTTTCCTGGGTTTCCTCTGGCGACTGATTTCCAACGACACTCCAAACACATATTGTGAGCTTCAATGGGGACAGTGATGATGATGATGGCTGTAAAACTCTGCAGAATATGATGGCGCTATATAAGCACACATAAGAAATAAATAAAATAGATCTCTTAACTGTCTTAAAAATGGATACCCACGTTCTGAGAATTGATACAGTTCTAAGATCAAATAATCCTTAATACAGTCATCATACAGACCCTCACTGTAACTAACACCCAGTCTGTCCCCCAGCAAGCAGACCCTCGTCAAGTAACCACTGTCCTTTCAATCTTTCCGCAGCCAACACGCCCGAACCACCTGCTACAGAAATCACCCTAGGCATACTGGCACTTCCCACATAAAGAATTGGGCTGAACATTTATCGTTTAACTTAAAATCATCACCAGAACCGTAAGCTACCACCCATCCATCTCTTTGCGTGCTGCATACTAGTCCTCACTGCATGATCTGTGTACAACAATCTGCCTTTTCACCCCAAGAATACTGGTCCTTAACAAACCATCACCCATCACCCTCCTTCTGTTTAGCCGTTTTCAGTGGCAGACCTTTATTTTGTAACAAATTCAATTTTCCCAGAATAGTAGTGCCATGAGCATGAAGTGAAACAGCAAGCAATATTGATATAATCACAATCCTCTGGAAGGGAACAAAGCTTTCATTATTTAGCAGGACATGCAAAATATGGTAATAACTTTCTGTCACATTAAGTTACTTTATCATGTTTGTAGTTATTCCACACCCATGAATTTACAATTTACTCAACATTTCCAGGAATGTAGTGTAAAATTTTACTGTAAAAATTAAACTACAAGCAACTGATCACAGCAAAAAAATGACTGCGGAAATCAATCATCCTATGTTGGCCACATACAGTGTTGGCCAAAAGTATTGACACCCCTGCAATTCTGTCAGATAATACTCAGTTTCTTCCTGAAAATTATTGCAATCACAAATTCTTTGGCATTATTATCTTCATTTAATTTGTCTTAAATGAAAAAAACACAAAAGAGAATGAAGCAAAAAGCAAAACATTGATCATTTCACACAAAACTCCAAAAATGGGCCGGACAAAAGTATTGGCACCCTCAGCCTAATACTTGGTTGCACAACCTTTAGCCAAAATAACTGCGATCAACAGCTTCCGGTAACCATCAATGAGTTTCTTACAATGCTCTGCTGGAATTTTAGACCATTCTTCTTTGGAAAACTGCTCCAGGTCCCTGATATTTGAAGGGTGCCTTCTCCAACCTGCCATTTTTAGATCTCTCCACAGGTGTTCAATGGGATTCAGGTGTGGACTCATTGCTGGCCACCTTAGAAGTCTCCAGTGCTTTCTCTCCAACCATTTTCTAGCGCTTTTTGAAGTGTGTTTTGGGTCATTGTCCTGCTGGAAGACCCATGACCTCTGAGGAAGACCCAGCTTTCTCACACTGGGCCCTACATTATGCTGCAAAATTTGTTGGTAGTCCTCAGACTTCATAATGCCATGCACACGGTCAAGCAGTCCAGTGCCAGAGGCAGCAAAGCAACCCCAAAACATCAGGGAACCTCCACCATGTTTGACTGTAGGGACCGTGTTCTTTTCTTTGAATGCCTCTTTTTTTCTCCTGTAAACTCTATGTTGATGCCCTTGCCCAAAAAGCTCTACTTTTGTCTCATCTGACCAGAGAACATTCTTCCAAAATGTTTTAGGCTTTCTCAGGTAAGTTTTGGCAAACTCCAGCCTGGCTTTTTTATGTCTCGGGGTAAGAAGTGGGGTCTTCCTGGGTCTCCTACCATACAGTCCCTTTTCATTCAGACGCCGACAGATAGTACGGGTTGACACTGTTGTACCCTCGGACTGCAGGGCAGCTTGAACTTGTTTGGATGTTAGTCAAGGTTCTTTATCCACCATCCGCACAATCTTGCGTTGAAATCTCTTGTCAATTATTCTTTTCCGTCCACATCTATGGAGAGGTTAGCCACAGTGCCATGGGCTTTAAACTTCTTGAGAACACTACGTACGGTAGACACAGGAACATTCAGGTCTTTGGAGATGAACTTGTAGCCTTGAGATTGCTCATGCTTCCTCACAGTTTTGTTTCTCAAGTCCTCAGACAGTTCTTTGGTCTTCTTTCTTTTCTCCATGCTCAATGTGGTACACAGGACAGAGGCTGAGTCAACTTTAATCCATGTAAACTGGCTGCAAGTGTGATTTAGTTATTGCCAACACCTGTTAGGTGCTACAGGTAAGTTACAGGTGCTGTTAATTACACAAATTAGAGAAGCATCACATGATTTTTCTAACAGTGCCAATACTTTTGTCCACCCCCTTTTTTATGTTTGGTGTGGAGCTATATCCAATTTGGCTTTAGGACAATTCTTTTTGTGTTTTTTCATTGAAGACAAATTAAATGAAGATAATAATACCAAATAATTTGTGATTGCAATCATTTTCAGGAAGAAACTGAGTATTATCTGACAGAATTGTAGGGGTGTCAATACTTTTGGCCACAACTGTATTTATATTAATTAGTAACTAGGCAGAGTGGGAGGTGGTCTAGTCAGGCACTCTCTGGCTGGGGGGGTCCTGAGAAAATGTTACTCTACCCATATCTTGTTTTTTCCTATAAAACACATGAGATGTTTCATAAGGTGATTGGTTTATCAGCATGCCTCTGGAGTGTGAGGGGAGGGAAATGGCCACTTAGGTCAAAACATTTACTTCATCCTGAAGGCAGGATGGTCTCCTTCCCCATAAGGTGCAACTCACTGGCTGTTGCTGTCATTTGCAGGCAATATCCTCCATTGTTTTGGTAGCAAGCATTGATTTTATGTAGCAGTTGTCTTAGCAATTGGACAACTGTTGAGGGGAAGAGATGGTATAATTAATAATTAATATGACACAAATATATCTCTCTCTTTGTGGGTATGTATGTGTATATATCTATATTTATGTCCACATTGGTGTAATAGGCCATAATACATGTTCCTTCATATTCTAGTATAACATTGACCAGTTCAGCTATATCTAATGGAAATCTGTTCATCTCCTGACATGGTTAATTACCATATCAGAAGATGTCCATTCTTGCATTTCAGTGTGGGAAGCCATCAGATAACACTACTGGACACATGCTTAATTTAAATATCAAAGATCTACAGGCTGCTGGCACAAAGGCCATTGTCTGCCAATCTATAGTGTTAGGAGCCATTTTCTAGGCGTTAGGTCATTCCAAAAGAGTGCATGTGAGCATGCACCCGTACCTCCTCAGAAGTGCACGGATGAGTAGGTGTGTCAGTCACGTGCACAGCAGAGGGACAGGTTAAAAAGCAGAAGCTCTCTCGTCTACCTGGGACCATCATGAGGAAGGAGCAGAAACACATGGCTTAAGCATCACCCTCATATCTCATCTGTATCTTCCCTGTAACTTTTCCTTTTCTCTCCCTCTCTCTCTCACTCTCTCTCTCTCTCTCTACTGTAGTTTAACCCCTGAATTGCTATCTATCTTCTATAGGGATAGTTAGATCACATTCATTGTAATAGTTATTGTATATTGTGCTATCCAGAATATATATTATATATATTATTTATATAATATAATATATATATATATATATATATATATACACACATATATATATATATATATATATATATATATATATATATATATATATATATATATATATATATATATATTACACAACCCTGCAACATTGAATTTTTGGAAAAATACAAGAGAAGTTTTCACAGATTTTTATGTAATTTGGTGTGCTGATTACGAAAATGACCTCTATTTTTTTCCATCACATAAGGATTTTTTGTAAAACCAAGATCGATAGATCGATATTTTTGCTAAAATCGTATTTAAAAAGGAATTCTGTCGAACAATTGTACATGTAATGTCTGGCAACAGTGCTTTTTATCCATTTAAATTTATGTATAAATATACAGACGCCCCCCTGCTGGCACACAGCCCCCCCATCGGTATACAGAAACTCCCTGCTGGCACACAGCCCCCCCATCGGTATACAGAGGCCCCCTGCTGGCACACAGCCCCCCTTTTGTATACAGAGGCCCCCATCCTCCGCATTGATCTCACCCTCTGATGTCCGCAGGCACCCGGGGTCCTCCGTCCACTCTCCTCGCTGTAAGCCGGGTTTGCTGAGAGCGGCGCAGCAGGGATGAAGTCATCACTGCGCCTGGCAGTCACATGTAGAACCCGCCGGCATACAGCGAAGAGGGTGGACGGAGGACCCCGGGTGCCTGTGGATATCGGAGGGTGAGATCAATGCAGAGGCAGGGGGCCTCTGTATACCGGAGAGGTAACCGTGTGCCAGCAGGGGGCCTCTGTATACTGATGGGGGGGCCGTCTGCCAGTAGGGGGGCCTCTGTATACCGATGGGGGAGTCGTGTGCCAGCAGGGGGGAACCTCTGTATATTTATACATAAATTTAAATGGATAAAAACCACTGTTGCCAGATATTACATGTACAATTGTTCGACAGAATTCCTTTTTAAATAGGATTTTAGCAAAAATATCGATCTTGGTTTTACAAAAAATCCTTACGTAATGGAAAAAAATGGATGTCATTTTTGTAATCAGCACACCAAATTACATAAAAATCAGTGAAAACTTCTCTTGTATTTTTTTCATCGCAGGCCTGTGTTATTATTGTACAATTTTTGGGTGTGTTTACTAAAAATCTCTTTATTAGAACAGCCTTTTCTCTCATTAAGTCATCGGTATATATATATATATAATATGAAAAAGATCCTTGCAGCACACAGCTACTACCAATGATGTACATAAGCTACTAGCTATATATATTTGAGGAAAAAGTTTAAAAACTTACGTTTTTTTTCAAAAAACTCAAAAATCTCCAATTTTTTATTTAATTCTGAAGTTCTTGGTACATACATTGGCCAATGTCTGTTTGCTCATCAACTGCGACAAAGTGACTTCAGGGTCTGATGAGTCCTACGCGGATATCCCTATCCTCCTTGTCCGCTTCCCCACTACTAAGTGGGCAGACACCATCTAGACCCTCCATCACCTGTAGGTAATGAGGGTGCACATTGCAGCATGGATCCTGCAACTCCATATGTTAAATAACAAGAAAAAAACTGCACAGCACTCAAAGACAAATGTGAACTGGTGCTAGCAAAGCTGCAGGGTTATATAATATGAAAAAGATCCTTGCAGCACACAGCTACTACCAATGATGTACATAAGCTACTAGCTATATATATTTGAGGAAAAAAAAAAAAATATATAATATATATATATATATATGTTAATCAGCATAGGAATAGAAAGAGGTAAGGAAGGGTGGATTCTGGAAATCGGTGATTGTAGTCATAACCGACAACAATAACACTGGGGAACACAATTTTTTAGGAGTTAGGTCAGACAACTGTTCTTAATTAATTTTTGGATGCTGAATCCAGAAATGATCTCAGTTTTTCTCTATCACGTCAAGTTTTTGAACTATAGGATTTTTGTCTTCTCAAAAATATGTAAACTACTGTACCTAAAAGTGTTTTTTTTTTTTTTTAAATAGTACAAATATGAACAAAAAATGAAATATATAAGAAATAGGCATGACAAATATGTTTTTTAACACTATCATGTTTTTTACAAAGGATATATATATATTGTAATCAGATAACAAGTTTTATTACAGATATCAGTGCAATTGTGCATCTCTGGCAGGTAAGTTGTGGAGGAAAAACTTGACGTGCTAGAAAAAAACTGACTACATTTTTGGAATCAGCATGACAATTTTAGTATAAATCAGCTCAAAAACCTAACTCAACAGAAAATGTTTTTCAAATTGTTCCCCAGTGTAATTGATAAACAGAACCACCCCTATAACAACAACATATTGCATGTAGAACTGGAATGTACAGATGTTTACATGAAGTGATTATTTACACTGGATGAACATGTATTGTGTCATCATATTGTGATCTTAATGATATGTGACAAATGAATTGCCACGTGTATAACAGAAACAAAACTGAATGAAGAGAATTTTCATGCCAGCAGTAATTTGAATAAGAAATGGTGTGTTTAATGAAACATACAGATGAAGCCACACTCATCCTCCGGGTTTACTTACTTTATTAAATCAAACGGACATCACATTTTTACAGCGGGGGTTGGGATATTGGGGGACTCCAAATAAGATGGACGTTTCACGCCGTCTAGTGGCGCTTCAACGGGTAACAACAAAAGCCGTTGTATTTGGAATCCCCCATCATCCCACCCGCAACCCCCCATGTAAAAGCCTGATGTCCATTTGATTTAATAAAGTAAGTAAACCCGGAGGACGAATGCGGCTTCATCTCTATGTTTCGCTAAACCAAGTGTGACATTCTTCACTCCGGAAGTGTGCACCGCGGTAATGAAGAGCGGATTCTGGAGACAAGTCCCTGGCGCCCCACAGGTTGGCCGAATGCTGGCGGCCCCCGAAGCTGTAGTAAAAGGAGTATATAACATTGTGGTAGTGCTGGACAACTTCATAACTGTAAGAAATGGTGTGTGCTCACCTGAAATCTGCAGTAGCAGCAAAGGATTCTTGTTCTGTGATGGAAAAGACACAGAGGAAGCCCTCACCGCTCCTGAAGTAGTTGTCTCTGATAGCTGCATAGTCCTCCTGGCCAGCGGTGTCCAAGATGTCAATCTGGACCTCTACTCCATCCAACACAACTTTCTTGCGGTAGCTATCTGCTTTAGTAGGTTCATAGTCTTCTACAAACTGGAAAAAAAACACCTCAACATAATACAGATAAAACAATGAAAAAATAATGAAAAAAATCTAATAAAATTAGTAGAGTTGTCATCATTGCTGCCACTTATGTAAAAGAAGAAAATTTACAAGGAAAACATAATTAAGTATGGTGATGAAAGTTTCTAAAGCATTAAAGGGAAGGTGTCGCAATTTTTGTTATATTAACCCTGCTGTTCTGTTTGATTGGAAATGACCGAATTTGAAGTTTTTTATTTCATCTTTCAGTTGTTTATGAACAACCATGTTCACATACAGAATAATAATGCAACAGGCATTCAAATAAAACACTTACATTTTCTAAAAATCAATACTTTAATAGGTCTGGTAAAAAGTGACCAGAACATTATAAGTGTATAGTAGACCCGAACAGAGCAGCAGGGTTAAAATTTATATATAACCATTCATTTTAATACAAAATTAAATTAAATAAAAATGTAAGTTTTTTTTAAATTCAGTTTTTTTTTGCAGTCACTGGGAGCTGCCACTTGCACTTGCTGGTGTATAACAGCTTAACACCTCAAATACAGCAGCCCCGGTACATTGAGTTAGACAACGACTTCTGTCTCCTACACTGTAGCCGCTTTCTGCTGGGACCTGGGTTCGCCCCCTAGCCTGTCAAGGTCACAGCTCTGGGAGGAGATTGCTGCCATTCTTGCAAAGCCTACAGCTACTTTGCGAGCTCCATGTTCCTTCTGTCACTGCACACAGTGTCCAGTGCAGTGCAGCGACAGGAAGAGCTGGGACTACAGTGTGACAGGAGAAGCAGGCAGCAAAGGTGCAGGAAAAGTGAATTATATGTGGCAGCGGAGAGCGGTGATCAGCAGCCTGGAATCAGTAGTTCATTACCAAGATGCCGATCACTGCTCCCACCAGTGTCAGCCTGCGACTCAGAGCACTGAAGTGTAATAATCACACACTGTGCTTTGAACACTCAATCAGCTCTGCTATATCAATTTAAGCCTCTGCAGGAAGCTATATTGACATAGCATACATGTGTGTCTAATGCCCATCATGTGATACATGGCTCTGGGGGTGGTTTAATGTGCACCATTTGTGACATGCCCCAGAACCATGTATCCAATTCCCATGGAGCACTCTATGGGGCGCATTATACTTTATCAAGCACTATATGGGGCATATTATACTGTCTGGAGAACACTATGGGGTATATTATACTGTATGGAGAACTATATGAGGGCATTATACTGTATTGAGCAGTATATGAGGCCATTATAGTGTATAGAGAATACTGAGGCGCAATACAGGGATTTTTGTGTACTCACCGTAAAATCCTTTTCTCCGAGTTCATCATTGGGGGACACAGGACCATGGGTGTATGCTTTTCTGCCACTAGGAGGACACTAAGTAAACAAATAATTTAAGTCCTCCTCCGCAGTGTACACCCACTAGCAGGAAGTAGGATATTCAGTTTCAGTTTAGTACTAAAGCAGTAGGAGGACATGTTAACGTAATAAGGTACAAAGGGCTTAAACTAAAGCTAGCGTAGACCAGTGAGGGTCACTAGGGTGGGTGCTGTGTCCACCAATGATGAACTCAGAGAAAAGGATTTTACGGTGAGTACACAAAACTCCCTGTTTCTCCTTCGCATCATTGGGGGACACAGGACCATGGGACGTCCAAAAGCAGTCCCTGGGTGGGAATAGAGTAAAAACTTGAGCATATTGAATGTACTAAGCGCCAGCTGCTTACAACTGCACGACTGCTGCTTATAGGATTTTGCTACCAAGGCTTGCATGTGCAGAGACCTGGGTATGGAAGTTGTAGTGTTTTGTGAAGGTGTGCAAGCTCGGACAAGTTGCTGCTTTGCAAACTTGTGACGCCGAAGCCTGATGTGTAATGGCCCATGAGGCGCCCACTGATCTAGTGGAGTGTGCCTTTATCCCTGCTTGTATAGGTCTGTTTCTGACATGGTAAGAAAGGTTAGGTATGCCCTAAGGTCGTAACCTAGGTCGGGGTAGACTGCGCGAGTGTTAGCGCGTAGAGCTATTTGAGGAGGGGGGGGGATCAGGCGAGGGTAGGGGTTGACCGCCCAGCAGAGAACTGAAGCCCGTTCACGGTTACACAAGAGTAACCGCCTACTATGCGGTAGGAGGGGATCTAGGGTCTAGGTCTGACTAACCCAAGGTGAAGACCTGGATCCAGCTGAGCTAGAGAAAGACGGTAGGTTACCTTGTGTTTGTGGACATTAGAAACGTTGGCGACGATGCTGCTGTACTTTAGTTAGAGCCTTCAAGAGAATCTGCATGAAGGGATTTTGCGTATGGCGGCAGGTGATCCTACCTCTCAGGGGGACATTCTAAGAGGTAGAAAGGATTTCTCCAGCAGACAGCCAAATCTTCATAAAGTACTTTCATTAGTACATCAGACCGTGCATAAAACAAACAATGTTGAGGAGGGGAACGCTGGACACGTTTCGGATGGCAAATCCTTTCCCAACAGCTCGGCTGGAGGGGGGGGGGGGGTAGCTGTGAGTCTAAAAGTGTCACAGTGTGGTAGCTAGCAGCTTAGGTTTAATGGGTTGAGGCATGAGCCGTAAGTCGCCTTGTGGTCGTGCAGCAAATATATAGTATGGTAGGTATATATTATTTCTGAGTACAAGCATGGAATCTGGCCTTCCTAGACGAAGAAGAAGCGAGTGCTGCACACCAATTTATAAGTTATAGTAGTTGGGTTCTGTCCAGCAGGTTAGTTGGCAGAGGCCACGTACCACCGTTAAATATTTGATACGGAGGAGGGTCCGGCTTGGGGATAAAGGAGGGAGTCTCCTGACCACTTTATTTGTTAGTTGTACGGTGCCAAGGGGCAGATTGACCTGGCTATGGAATATGAGACAGGTATGATTAGAGCTGCAGACTGGATGTGGCATGTGAATTACTGGTTCACTGGCAGGTGGAGCGTGATCTCATAAGGCCGTTGAGGTAGACTGCTATAGAATACATGGCAGCTGTGTTTTCTGCACACGTTTGAGGTGGTAGACCCATGGGTCAATGCTGAAGGCAGATAGACTGATCCTGCAAGTTGGAGATGTGCACTGGATAGAGTTGCGGATCTCGTAAGGCGGCGAGACAGACAGGTATGGGAGATTTGGAAACCGGATGCCTTGCTCATTGGTGCATTGGCTGATTCTGTAAGTTAATCCTGCAGGCCGTTCTGTGGTGCATGCAGTTATGTGCAATGCATATTCGTGCAGCTACCGTAACCTGGCTTTCTTGCCCACTGACTAGGGTGGCTAATGTCATAAATTAGCGATTATATGATGTCAGATGCTTGGGAGCAGGCTATGTGTTTTAGATAATTTTTCAATTTTAAAAAGGCATTTTGTTTGTTTCATTGGCCATGCTTGGCTGATAGTGTTCCACATATCATCATGTTAACTGTTGTCTGTGACCGTTGGTAACTAAGAGGGAGCTGTGCTCTTTCAACCTTAGCATATGTTCTGCCCAGAGCACGTAAAGGGCCTCAGTATACGTGAGGCACAGTACAGGAAGCAAGAACTTCTACTATATGGTATATGGCAGTTGACGACTTAGGAGAGGGAATGGTTAGTGTTGCTTCAGAGAGCGTTAAATGTCAGTTCTAACTGCTGGTTGTGGACAGGTCCCAAAACACCATTGAGGGCCTATATGCAGGACATGTAGGATCTGGCTTACTATATACAGAATGTACACATAGTAGGGTGGCATGTCTGTGCTATGGGCTAGTTCACTGAAGGCCCATGGGATATTAGGTAATATGTATTTTGTAGTGAGCCCCTTCTCCTGGGCTCAAATTTATGACCCTCAGGTCAATCACAGTCTAGAGTGTTAGCTCACTGCTTCACTGGCTCTATCAGGGGGAGGACTAAGGCAGCAGTGTCCCTCAAAGAAAATGCCGCTTCCAGCGCAGCTTCCTACCAACTGTGCGGTGTGGAAGCGCTGGGAAACTGGGCCCCCCCCCATGGGTTCCCTGCATACTGAGCGAGAAGGGCGTGTGCAGGCATTGAAAGGTGCACTGCAAGTCTCACCCAAGGAAGCACCGAAATAAGGGGCGTGTTCAAGAAGTGTACATTATCCAGGTGTGGGGACTGGCGGAGCTTGCGTGCAGGCCAAAGCCAGGGTCTAAATTTTTGGCCAGGATCTGGGGACTACTGGCCGATGCCGCGATGGAGCTGGGTACAGCTGGGAGAGCACTCTGCCGTAGACGCACAAACTTAAGATGTGTGTCCCGGCTGGAGCTGCCGCAGAGACATCTGTAGGCTGGAAAGGCCAGGTCATCGTTAGAGGGATGCAACCCCAGGAATGACTGGGGGGGGGGGGGGTCACGGATGTAGAAGTGGACACAACTGGCTCACACACTACACCACTGCTCCCACAGAAGTAGACATATCGGGGAAGGGGGGGGGGGGGGTCACACATTTCTAAGGGAGTATTAGTGTAATGTTTGACACTGCTCTGTCCACTTTTATGGAAGTAGTAATGTAGGGGACAGAGCAGGTTCCACGTCACCACTTTTCCCAAAGAAGTGGATAGAGCAGGGGTCACAGACTACACCACTGCCAAAAAAGTGGATGGAGCGGGGGTGGGCCAGACATTTCACTACTGCTCTCAAAGTGGACAGAGCGGGGGTTACACATTACATGCTTTAGATACAGCTTATCTAATGCCATCCTGTGCAATACACTTCACTGTGCCCTATATCCAATTCCATCATGTAATGCACTAATGCACTACACTGAGCCTTGCATCTAATTCCAGCATGTTAGGCCCCTTTCACATCAGCGTTTTTTGCCGATTGTGGCAGATCCGGCAGATTCACCGCATCTGCCGCCTAACGGCCGTACTTGCGGCGCGCTTATGGCAATCCCCAATGCATTGTCTATGCCGTGATCAAGCAAATCCAGCAATTGTAAGCGTGAAAAAAACTGTGGCAAGCAGCGGGTTTTTTCACCGCAAGTGCTGGATCTGCCGCATCCGACAGAACCGCACTTGCCACAAACCCCATAGACAATACATGGGGCTTGCCACAAGTGTGGCTGTTAAGCGGCAGATGCGGTAAGGGGCAAAACGCTGATGTGAAAGGGGCCTTACTCTTAGCGTTTCTAACCTCAGCTTATGATACACGGCACAGCACCAACTAACAGAATGAGTGATGTAGTCACCAACAAAATGGCTCCGCACTGTGATCCTACAGTTCATCCTCCCTTGTCCTTTTGCAAACACCCAAAAGTGGAGACATCAGACACATGGAGCAGATGCAGCCAATATTTACTGCAGTTGCAATGTGAGCTAGCTGAACACTAGGTTTTCATAACAAATTTCAGTAGTTGCTCCCCCTAATGTTCAATTTCTTCACCACCAAGCCAGTTTAGACCCTAATGACGAGGTATGTTTTTGCAATTCTGATCAGTGTCACTTTATGAGGTTATAACTCTGGAACACTTCAATGTATCCTAGGGATTCTGAGACTGTTTTTCATGACATACTGGACTTCATGTTAGTGGAAATTTAGCACAATATTTTTTGCATTTGTGAAAAATAAATTGGTAATTTGGTGAACATTTTTAACATTTTGTAGCTTTCAAACTCTTAAAGTGGACCTGTCACACCCCCTGGTGCTTGGCAAGTGGTCCCCATGTCTCTAGCCCCCCTGTAAGCTTTAAAAATAGAAAAAAAAATTTTTTTAGAAACCTTATAGTTTAGAAACCTTACAGTTGTCTGGGTGGGATCTTATTAAGAGGTCCTGGCTGCTGGCACAATCCTCCCTGCCTTCTCCTTGTGTATTCTGCCCCCTCTATGTGTCTGCCACCGCCTTTTCTTCTTCTGGGTCTGCCCTCCTCTTCTGCTCCTGCTCTGTGTGATGTCAGGAGCAGAAGAGGAGGCCAGACCCAGCAGAAGAGGAGGCGGCAGCAGACACATAGAGGGGGCAAAATACACAAGGAGAAGGCAGGGAGGATTGTGCCAGCAGATAAGGAACTCTTAATAAGATCCCACCTAGGTGACCTCTTAACTGTAAGGTTTCTAAAGTCTTTTTTTAAAGGTTACAGGCGGGCTAGAGACATGGGGGACCCCTTCCCTGAATGCAGCATGTCATACAGTTTGCCAAGCACTAGGGGAGGTGACTGATCCTCTTTAAATCACAGTTAAATCTCACAAAATAGTTCATAAATAACACTTCCCACAAGTCTACTTTACATCTGCACAATTTTTATAAACAAATATTTCTTTTTGTTAGGGAGTTAGAAGGCTTCAAAATTCATCAGCAATTTCTCATTTTCCCACAAAAGTTACAAAGCCACCCTTTTTTTTTTTTTTTTAGAGAGCATGTTACATATGAAATGACTGTGAGGAGTCTACGTGACAGAAAACACCCAAAAGTGACACCATTCCAAAAACTGCACCCCTCAAGCTACTCAAAACTACATTCATGAACATTATCAACTCTTCAGATGCTTCACAGGAACTAAATGAGTATGTAGGGAAAAATTATAATGCTACTTTTTCCAACAAAAATGTTATGTTAGCTTAAAATTTAGCATTTTTCACAAGAATAAGAGGGGATATTGCACCATAAAAGCGGTAATCGGTGATCGCTGCAGGTGCGGGGAAAAAAAAACGCAACTGCCGCGATTACCGCATAACGGCCGCGATCGCGGCACACTTGCGGCAAGCCCCATACAATGTCTATGGGGCTTGTGGTAAGTGTGTGGCAGGAGCAGCAAGTGCGGTTTCGGCACTTGCGGCAGCGAAAAAAACGCGGCATACCGCGGGTTTTTTTTGCGGCCGGACCTGCCGAAACCGCACCTGCCGCACTCTTACCGAAAGCCCCATAGACATTGTATGGGGCTTGCCGCAAGTGATGCGGTAATCGCGGCAGTTGCGGTTTTTCACCGCAATTGCCGCGATCAGCGTTTACCGCTGATATGAAAGGGGCCGCTGATATGAAAGGGGCCTTACCGGTAATTATCTTTCGGCGAATCCTCCATGACAGCACATAGGAGGTTGCCTTTCGGCCCTAATAAGGGCAGGAAACACAAAGAGATTAAATAGCCCCTCCCACCTCCTATCACCAGTGTTTACCAAGGACCAACGGATATGAAGATCCAAGATTTACTTACACAAGGAGGAAAGGACACAAAATAATAGTACAAAAATAGGGAGGGAATTACTCGTGCTGTCGTGGAGGATTCCACGAAAGAGAATTACTGGTAAGTCTAATTCCGTTTTTTCCTCCCATCCTCCACGACAGCACATAGGAGTAATACCAAAGAAAAAATCTTTTAGGGGGGGGACCACTGCTTGAAGAACTTTCCTTCCGAAGGCCAGATCCGTATTTTTAAGGATGTCTAGCCTTTAGGGATTGGTGAAAGTATGAACCGAACATCAGGCGGCAGCTTTGCACATCTGCTCGATGGAAGTGTCTGCCTTTTTAGCCCAGGAGACAGACACGGCTCCGGTGGGATGAGCTTTCAAGTTGACAGGAGGAGAGAGATCCTGGCAAGAGTAAGCCTCCGAGATGGCTTGCTTGATCCATGTAGCAATTGTATCTCTAGATGCTTTCTTTCCTTTGTTACGACCACCAAACTGGACAAAAATTGTTATCCACTCTCCATGAGTCTGTTGGAGGTAGAACAAAACGGTTCGTCGCAGGTCTAACATGTGGAATTCTCTTTCCTTCTCATTTTGTGAATTCTGACAAAAGGATGGTAAGATGATCTCTTGAGATCTGTGAAAGTCTGATGACACTTTTGGACGAAAGGACAGATCCAAATATAATATGATCCTATCATCTAACACTTTAAGGTATGATTGATGATGGAAAGAGCCTGGAGCTCACCAACTCTCCTAGCCATTGTGATAACAACCAGGAAAGCCGTATCCCAGGAGAGTTTATTCAAGGATATTGATTACAATGGTTCAAAATATGACTTTGACAATCCATTCAAAACAATATTGAGATCCTATGGTGGACAGGATAAGAACATTGTCGGGCGGAGTTGTGACGCAGACCTCATAAATCTCCTGATCCATGGATGATCAGCCAGACTCTGATCGAAGTAGGAGCTGAGAGCCAAGAGTTGTACCTTCAAGGTACTTCGTTTCAAGCTCTTGCCAAGATCGTCCTACAGGATGTCCAGGATCTTGGCTATGTTAGGGTGAAATGGGTCCGGAGGCGAAGAACCACACCAGGAATTGAAGACCTTCTAGACCTCTACATAAAACGCATTTGTCACCCGCTTCCTACGGTTTTGAAGGGTGGAAACCACTCTGTCCGATAGGCCTCTCAGCCTCAGAATTTGGGCTTCAGTAGCCAGGCTGAAAGATGTAGCTGTTCCGGGTTCAGGTGAAGGATCGGACCTTGATGTAGAAGGTCGTAATTTAATGGTAGTATCAGTGGTTCTGCTGCCTTCATGGTGTCGAGAACGGCAAACCAACTTTGTTTTGGACAATAGGGAGCAGTAAGTATTGTGGTCACCCTTTCTGTCCTGATCTTCTGGATCTCATGTGGTAACAGAGGTATCGGAGGGAAGGCGTATGCTGGCCTGAAGTCCCAAAGGTGAGCAAGGGCATCGACCGCTAGACTTCGGTTGTCCTGAAGAAGGGAGAAATATTGAGTGGCCTTTGCATTGAGGTGATTTGCAAATAGATCTACGTCCGGATGTCCCAAGGCTTTTGTCAGCATCCAGAATATCGTCTAATTAAGACATCATTCGCCTGGAAGCAGGTCCTGTCTGCTGAGATAATCTGCTTGTACATTCGTTGGGCACTTAAGATGAAAGGCCGACAGGGAAAGAAGGCTGTCTTCTGCCCAACAGAATTTTCGGGATGAGACGTCCTGCAGGCTTCTGTACCGTGTGCCCCCTTGGTTGCGAAGATGAGCCACTGTAGTCATGTTGTTGGAAAAGATTTTCACGTTTTTTTCTTTGAGCAAGTGATCTTGACGCCTGAAGAGCTTCTTTCACCGCTCTAGGCTCTCGGAAGTTCGAGGAATGGTCTCTTGTTTGGCAAGACCATCGGCCCGGAAAGACAAACTGGGAGACAAGAGCCCCCTCAGCCTCTTTTGCTGGCGTCTGTGGACACAGTAACCATCGGTTACTAGTGACCTGTGGTGGAAAAAGTCCAATAGTCATTAGTCCATGGCCAGCTCCTCACAATGTTGTTGAAAAAAATATAAACACTAATACTTTACATTTTTTCAATTGCTTAATTTTTTTATGGCACCTACCTTTGAATCTGGTTTCTTTAGCATGCCTCTACATAACATATCACCAGGATCTATGGTTTAAGTGTAAGAGAGAAGAGTCCACAATCCATATAGACTGAATATAGTCTTCATCTTACCTTAGAGCCTACGGTTGTCTCTTCTGAATATTAAAAAAAATCCCTAAATACTAATGTTATAATCGATTAAGGTTCTTGGCAGATTATCATGGCAATGCAGTATGCAGAAGCTGTGAGTCTGCATGCCACAAATTAGAAGTGTAGAAATGTGTACACTTACCTCATCATACATAAACTGAAGGGTCAAAGCGGATTTTCCCACACCACCACTTCCGACCATGATGACTTTATGCAGCGCCAGAGAGTTCTGTCCCTTAGGCTTATTGGCGGCCATCTTTGGGGTTATTCTCAAAATTCACCTTGACAGAAAATCAATTTTCTAAATAAATAGAAACATAAGACATTAATTTAGACATGTATTTTTTTTAAAGGATATAAAATATAGAAATATGGACATTTAGATCTCAAATACCATATTGAAGATTTGACATAGTATCCTTTAAAAGGTTGGCCTCTACTACCATCAATATCAGATGAGTAAGTGTTGCGACACCCCACACTGTCACCAATCAGCTGTTATTGGCCGCAGCTATCAGTCCTTGGATACTGTTGGAACAGAGAAACCCCTTCAAAACTATAGTGACCATGGCCAGATACAACAGATCCACCTTCTATTCGCTTTTTGCACCTTTGCTGATCAGATATGGACGACTCTTCCTAAGGTTGTATCATCAATCATAAAATCAGTGGACAAACCCTTTAACGTGCAGATATTTTGGTCGCAAAGAACACAGCATTTGTTTTCCTTTTTTGTGGGGTGGAGGGTTAAGATAGTCTATTGAAGGAATTGTATTGAAAAATATAGTTCTTACACTTTATGAAATGTAGAGGATGTAATAAAAAAATACTGCCTTTTTTTATTTTGTTTATACAGTCTAACAACTTAAATTCAAACAGTTCTGAAGTTACCGTATTTATAAACTTTTCCTTAAATTTTATGGAATGTTGCCATGGGGCAATACAGCTTGCAATATTGCGATAGTGTGACAATAGCACACTTCAAATGACTAGAAAAAGAGAAGCGCACCATAGGGTCTCATTACATGAGATAAAAGATTACAGTATTAATGAGTGCTGCTCACCTTATGCAGTTGTGACAGGTCACAACTACCATTACAAGCATTATTAAAGGCTGCTGATATCCCTGTGTAATGGAGCAATTAACACGAAAAAGTAGCAGGACGCTATGAAACACATTGGCTCAGTAAAAGAATTAAAGATACAAATCGAAGATCTATATTCATTTGGCAGAGAAGTGTTTAGTCCCCTCTTTCTACAACTTGATTGCAATAGCACACTACACTATCTGCACTGCTGTCACATTATATATTGACATGTTCTAGATATCAAATATGCAACACAGGTCTATTTTCACTGTGGATCCTCTCTATTGGGGTATACCCCCACAATCCGGAGACACTGCATCCTGGAAGCAGTGTTTCCTCTCCTGTGGGGACGCCGAGGATCTCCGCAGGTGAATGCAGCTGCCAATACCTACGGTCATAGTTTAGGGCACAGCGACATTTCCCTGTATTCACCCACTGAGATCACCTATGAAGTGCTAAATTGACATGCTGCAAACAAGCAGCGCGGAAAGCCGCCTTATATGTCAGTTAATGCTGTGGAGAAAAGAAGTGAGCATGGGATTTCTAGGAGTTCCATTCACTGTGCCTGTACAGTACAACATAGCGTTATGGACACAGCGCAAACATACTGCGTCCACAACGCTGCAAACACCGATCGTGGGAACATAGCCTTAAAATCCCGCTGCTGTGAAACATGGCAATTTTTTTTTGTTTGGTGAATTTGCTGCATTTACTCCATTTACATAAGTCTAAACAAAAAGTACACGTTCTGAAGCAAACACAATTTTTTATTTTGTTCTTTCAATTAAGCAATTTTCATTAGTATCATTTGGGGGACATACAACTATTAAATTACTTTTAATTGAATCAATTTTTCTTCAACTCTTTTGGACGGTTCTGTCTTTATCAAGAAATTATTTGCGCAAATAAACTAAAACAGTATTAGTTTTTATAGTATATGTTGTTATAGCAATAATGCCAATTAATTTTTTTTTTGTTTTTTTTTAAACAAAAACAAACAAAAAATCCTGCTCCAAGAACTTTTAATATTCAGTTTATTTAGCCATACGGGGTCAAGTTTTTTTTACAGGACAAGTTACACTTTCAATGGCACCATTTTGAGGGACATACATACAGTTAGGGCCAGAAATATTTGGACAGTGACACAAGTTTTGTTATTTTAGCTGTTTACATAAACATGTTCAGAAATACAATTATATATATAATATGGGCTGAAAGTGCACACTCCCAGCTGCAATATGAGAGTTTCCAGATCCAAATTGGAGAAAGGGTTTAGGAATCATAGCTCTGTAATGCAAAGCCTCCTCTTTTTCAAGGGACCAAAAGTAATTGGACAATGGACTCTAAGGGCTGCAATTAACTCTGAAGGCGTCTCCCTCGTTAACCTGTAATCAATGAAGTAGTTAAAAGGTCAGGGGTGGATTCCAGGTGTGTGGCTTTGCATTTGGAAGCTGTTGCTGTGACCAGACAACATGCGGTCAAAGGAATTCTCAATTGAGGTGAAGCAGAACATCCTGAGGCTGAAAAAAAAGAAAAAATCCATCAGAGAGATAGCAGACATGCTTGGAGTAGCAAAATCAACAGTTGGGTACATTCTGAGAAAAAAGGAATTGACTGGTGAGCTTGGGAACTCTAAAAGGCCTGGGCGTCCACGGATGACAACAGTGGTGGATGATCGCCGCATACTTTATTTGGTGAAGAAGAACCCGTTCACAACATCAACTGAAGTCCAGAACACTCTCAGTGAAGTAGGTGTATCTGTCTCTAAGTCAACAGTAAAGAGAAGACTCCATGACAGTAAATACAAAGGGTTCACATCTAGATGCAAACCATTCATCAATTCCAAAAACAGACAGGCCAGAGTTAAATTTGCTGAAAAACACCTCAAGAAGCCAGCTCAGTTCTGGAAAAGTATTCTATGGACAGATGAGACAAAGATCAACCTGTACCAGAATGATGGGAAGAAAAAAGTTTGGAGAAGAAAGGGAACGGCACATGATCCAAGGCACACCACATCCTCTGTAAAACATGGTGGAGGCAACGTGATGGCATGGGCATGCATGGCTTTCAATGGCACTGGGTCACTTGTGTTTATTGATGACATAACAGCAGACAAGAGTAGCCGGATGAATTCTGAAGTGTATCGGGATATACTTTCAGCCCAGATTCAGCCAAATGCTGCAAAGTTGATTGGACGGCGCTTCATAGTACAGATGGACAATGACCCCAAGCATACAGCCAAAGCTACCCAGGAGTTCATGAGTGCAAAAAAGTGGAACATTCTGCAATGGCCAAGTCAATCACCAGATCTTAACCCAATTGAGCATGCATTTCACTTGCTCAAATCCAGAGTTAAGACGGAAAGACCCACAAACAAGCAAGACCTGAAGGCTGCGGCTGTAAAGGCCTGGCAAAGCATTAAGAAGGAGGAAACCCAGCGTTTGGTGATGTCCATGGGTTCCAGACTTAAGGCAGTGATTGCCTCCAAAGGATTCGCAACAAAATATTGAAAATAAAAATATTTTGTTTGGGTTATGTTTATTTGTCCAATTACTTTTGACCTCCTAAAATGTGGAGTGTTTGTAAAGAAATGTGTACAATTACTACATTTTCTATCAGATATTTTTGTTCAACCCTTCAAATTAAACGTTACAATCTGCACTTGAATTCTGTTGTAGAGGTTTCATTTCAAATCCAATGTGGTGGCATGCAGAGCCCAACTCGCGAAAATTGTGTCACTGTCCAAATATTTCTGGCCCTAACTGTATGTGGTCACTGTGCAGAGTGAGTGACATGTTAACATTGTAGTTTATCAGATCAGGGGGGTGGGGGGCTGATCATGGCTAATGAAATGAATGGGTTTTTCAACAGATTCAACAATAAATGTGCGATGTCAACAGGGGAGAGGGTCGGGGAGCGACAAGCAACATCAACTGGGGGGAGGAAGTTAGAGACTTTCTTGATCTCCGAAAATGATGTGAGGGAACAGTTTAGTAAGCTGGTCATTGGTAAAGCAGCAGGGCCTGATGGTATCTGTCCACGTGTCCTCAGAGTGTGTGCAAATCAGTTGTGCACTGTCTTCCAGCACCTGTTTAACTGGAGCTTACAATCACAGAGAGTACCAGTTCTATGGAAGACTTCTTGCCTGGTGCCGGTTCCCAAGACTACCTTCCCGAGCTCCCATAACGATTATAGACCGGTAGCCTTAACATCGCATGCGATGAAGTCCTTGGAGAGAATTGTACTTGCCTACTTGTGTCCGAGGGTGTCTGCTTTTACGGACCCCCTTCAGTTTGCGTATCGGCAGAGTCTGGGGTGGACGATGCTGTAGCGTATCTGCTACAAACAGTACATTCCTTTTTGGACAATGATGGAACCACTGTGCGTGCCATGTTCTTCGATTTCTCCAGTGCATTCAAGACCTTACAGCCACTATTATTACGTAAAAAGCTGGTTGAAATGGCGGTTGATGAGGGATTAATGAATTGGATCATTGATTACCTGTCGGACAGGCCACAGTTCGTAAGGTTGGGGGCGGCCGTATCGGATAGTGTTCGGAGCAGTGTTGGAGCCCCTCAGGGAATGGTGCTGTCGCCATTCCTTTTTACGTCATACACAGCTGATTTTCAGTATAAATCAAACCTTTGTCACCTTCAGAAGTACTCTGATGACTCAGTGATAGTCGGAGGTATTGAGAGAGGCCGGGGGGAGGAGGAATACAGAAGGGTGGTTTTGGACTTTGTTGACTGGTGCCAGGCTAACCATTTAGAACTCAACGTAAAGAAAACCAGGGAGTTGGTGTTGAGTTATGGAAGGTGCATGAAGGATTGCTTACCTATCACTATTGATGGTCAGGATGTGGAGATGGTGGAGAATTTCAAATATTTGGGGGTTCACCTGGACAGCAAGCTTGATTGGAGGTGCCATATGGAGGTTTGCAAGAAAGGGATGAGTAGACTTTACTTCCTAAGGAAGTTAAGGTCGTTTAATGTGTGTAGCAAAATGCTTGAAATGTTCTACCAATCTATTGTGGCGAGTGCAATCTTTGCTGCAATAATATGCTGGGGTAGTAGTGTGCGCACAGCTGACGCTAATAAGCTGAGTAAACGTATCAAGAAGGCTAGTGCGGCGGTAGGTCTACAACTTAGGACTTTCGAGGAGGTATTAGTGAATAGAATTAATAAGAAATGCAAGGCTATAATGAGCAACAATACACACCCGCTCTCTGAACTGTTTGCGAAGCAGAAGAGCACATTCAGCAAGCGTTTAATCCAACTAATGTGTAAAAAGGAAAGATACAGAAAATCGTTTGTTCCGACAGCTGTGGGGATGTTTATCAAATGTATAAGTGTAAAGCATCCTAAGACTAAGTGAAGTTCTAAGGTATGGGGGGGGAATAGGTACTATTCTTGTACCAGTCTACCCGCATCTGCTGTCCATATAGACTTATTTTGTAAAGTGTGTAATGTTCTTGATCTTTGTTCTGCTGCTGTAATACTGTAATTTCCTCCGGGATCAATAAAGTTTATCTTATCTTATATCAGTACAATTGTGATGATTTTTAATGACCCCCTATAAAATAAAGATAATTGAAGATTTGTAATGTATCTGGTGTATGAGGGCTTTTTTCATTGGTGGAGGGGGGAAGAGTACTGAATGAATTACGGTAATACCCAGTTTTACATGTGTGTATATTATCATATACACACACATACATAAATACACACGCATATAAATATATATTATATACAAACAAACACACGCATTTCTTTATTTTTTAAAACTATTCAGCGGGTGACAATGTATGAAAGTGAAACAACAGCTTGTCTAGGACAAAAGGATCAGAAAGCAGGTTTCTGGGGGGATGAAAATCAGGGAAGGACCAGGTCAGTTGCTACAGTGTTTCCCCAAAAATAAGACATCCTATGAAAATAAGCCCTACTAGGGAGGGCGGGGGAGGAGATGTCAGCCTGGTTAATATAAGCCACCCCCTTTCCACCTCAAAAAAAAAAAAAAAAAAAAAAAAAAAAAAGCTCTAGCAAAAAAAAAAAAAAAAAAAATATTACAGCATGCCTGCAGAACAGAGAATATGCAGTACCAGCAGTAAAGCCTGAAACCGCCGCTGCCCCTTTATCCATTTCACATCCTCCTGTATGTACTGTTTGGCATTGGGCGCAGCTCAGTGTACATGTATGGTAGTAAGACACCAGTCAATCAGATTGCGGCTGCTGGCGTCTTATTGGCCAGAAGATTACCGTACTCCAGCGCTGAGTGGCACCCTCATACCATACTGCACCTACAGTAGGACCATGGAGGATAAGTGAGTATACAGTGTTGGCTAAAAGTATTGACACCCCTGCAATTCTGTCAGATAATACTCAGTTTCTTCCTGAAAATGATTGCAATCACAAATTCTTTGGTATTATTATCTTCATTTAATTTGTCTTAAATGAAAAAAACACAAAAGAGAATGAAGCAAAAAGCAAAATATTGATCATTTCACACAAAACTCCAAAAATGGGCCGGACAAAAGTATTGGCACCCTCAGCCTAATACTTGGTTGCACAACCTTTAGCCAAAATAACTGCGATCAACCGCTTCCGGTAACCATCAATGAGTTTCTTACAATGCTCTGCTGGAATTTTAGACCATACTTCTTTGGCAAACTGCTCCAGGTCCCTGATATTTGAAGGGTGCCTTCTCCAAACTGCCATTTTTAGATCTCTCCACAGGTGTTCAATGGGATTCAGGTCTGGACTCATTGCTGGCCACCTTAGAAGTCTCCAGTGCTTTCTATCAAACCATTTTCTAGTGCTTTTTGAAGTGTGTTTTGGGTCATTGCCCTGCTAGAAGACCCATGACCTCTGAGGGAGACCCAGCTTTCTCACACTGGGCCCTACATTATGCTGCAAAATTTGTTGATAGTCTTCAGACTTCATTATGCCATGCACACGGTCAAGCAGTCCAGTGCCAGAGGCAGCAAAGCAACCCTAAAACATCAGGGAACCTCCGCCATGTTTGACTGTAGGGACCGTGTTCTTTTCTTTGAATGCCTCTTTTTTTCTCCTGTAAACTCTATGTTGATGCCTTTGCCCAAAAAGAGAGAACATTCTTCCAAAACGTTTTAGGCTTTCTCAGGTAAGCTTTGGCAAACTCCAGCCTGGCTTTTTTATGTCTCGGGGTAAGAACTGGGGTCTTCCTGGGTCTCCTACCATACAGTCCCTTTTCATTCAGACGCCGAAGGATAGTACGGGTTGACACTGTTGTACCCTCGGACTGCAGGGCAGCTTGAACTTGTTTGGATGTTAGTCAAGGTTCTTTATCCACCATCCACACAATCTTGCGTTGAAATCTCTTGTCAATTTCTCTTTTCCGTCCACATCTAGGGAAGTTAGCCACAGTGCCATGGGCTTTAAACTTCTTGATGACACTGCGCACAGCAGACACAGGAACATTCAGGTCTTTGGAGATGGACTTGTAGCCTTGAGATTGCTCATGCTTCCTCACAATTTGCTTTCTCAAGTCCTCAGACAGTTCTTTGGTCTTCTTTCTTTTCTCCATGCTCAATGTGGTACACACAAGGACACAGGACAGAGGTTGAGTCAACTTTAATCCATGTCAACTGGCTGCAAGTGTGATTTAGTTATTGCCAACATCTGTTAGGTGCCACAGGTAAGTTACAGGTGCTGTTAATTACACAAATTAGAGAAGCATCACATGATTTTTCTAACAGTGCCAATACTTTTGTCCACCCCCTTTTTTATGTTTGGTGTGGAATTATATCCAATTTGGCTTTAGGACAATTCTTTTTGGATTTTTTTTCATTGAAGACAAATTAAATGAAGATAATAATACCAAAAGAATTTGTGATTGCAATCATTTTCAGGAAGAAACTGAGTATTATCTGACAAAATTGCAGGGGTGTCAATACTTTTGGCCAACACTGTACCACGGGAAGGGGGGGGGGTTGGGAGCGTGTGTGTGATGACAGGTGCTGCAGGGGGATGATGGCCGCTGTACAATGTATAAATGTTGGGTGCAAAAAAAAAATATAAGACAGTGTCCTATTTTCAGAAAAAAAAAAGTAGCAGTATCTGTTTCTTCCTGCTTAGCCATGTGGTACCTAATACAGAGATTCTAATTAAAAGACCATACTTAATCTGTTATATAGTATTTTGTCTCCTTTCTTTAGAGAATTAGGATACGGTCTTACTTGGACTATCGAGAGACTACTGTGTTAGTGACCTTAGCATACGTAATAATCTGATATTAGTTTAGCTTGAGTGACTGATTGCCTAGTAGGGGAGTGTATATCCCAGGGCCAGTCATAGTAAAATCATGTGGAAAAGCATTTTAATTGTATGTCCTAAAAAACATTTATACTGTGTTCGCCAGTAGATAGAAAAAAATTAGAATCTGAGAGTCTTCATTGTTTGATACCTTTTAATGGCTAACTGAAAAGATGGTAAGAAAAAGCAAAGCAAGCTTTCGAGACCCTAAGGCAGGGGTCTCAAACACGTGGACCGAGGGCCGCATGCGGCCCCTGGGACTGCACTACGCGGCCCGCAGCACCTTGGATAACTTAATGATGCATCATCCCAGTGCAGGGGGGCGCTGCAGTCCCCGCTGTGTGATGACTTCCATCCGCGGCAGTAACAAGCTCTGCCACTCAGCAAGATCAATGCAAGCTGCCAGCCAATGAGAGACCCACAGCTGATGGCGGAATATGACGTCACATGCGGGCCTCTGGCTGGCAGATTGCATTAATCTTGCTGAGTAACAGAGCTTGTCTGAGCAGCGGCTGGAGGAAGTCATAGCACAGCGGAGGCCAGAAGTCAGCACAGCAGGGACCGCGTCTGCCCCTTGCACTGGAGCGATGCATCATTAAAGTGAGAAGTGTGTGAGAGGGTGTGTGTGTGAGAGAGTGTGTGTGTGTGTGTGTGAGAAGGTATGTGTGTGTGTGTGAGAGGGTGTGTGTGTGTAAGAGGGTGTGAGGATGTGTGTGTGTGTAAGAGGGTGTGTGAGTGAGAGGGTGTGTGAGTGAGAGGGTGTGTGCGTGACAGGGTGTGTGCTTGAGAGGGTGTGTGTGAGTGAGAGGGTGTGTGTGTGTGAGAGGGCGTGTGAGTGAGAGGGTGTGTGAGTGAGAGGGTGTGTGAGTGAGAGGGTGTGTGAGTGAGAGGGTGTGTGAGTGAGAGGTGTGTTTAGGTTTGTGTGTGAAAAGAAGGTAAAACATGATGAGGGGCATCGCTAGAAAAAGGGGTCACGATGGGGAACATTACAACAAGAAGGGGATCAGGATTTGTACTTTACTACATTGAGCAAAAAATTCTGGTATTACTAAAAATATCACGTAGACCTACAAGGGATGCCCCCCGCTATAAATGTTTTTCTATGTGCGGCCCAACAACCCAGCCGAGTTCGAGACCCCTGCCCTAAGGTCTCTTCATCAGGCTAATAATGACACCAATTATGAATGAACACACATATATACCCACAAATAGGAGGCTGGATATGCAGTAATAAAATTAGGTGTGGTGAAGCATGACATATAATGGTTAGAGATGGAAGGTGGGAAACAGCATCTGTGGCAGTATCCTCCATAGATAAGAAGCAGTTTCATATTCCTTGATTAATTGTTGGTCCATGATTTTAAGAGTGGTCTGTGATGGGATGGGGTACAGTAAAATAATCTGGGCAATAAATACCAGAGTTCAGCCTTTGACTAGTGGTCAAAGATTCTTATCAGTTAGCCATTAAAAGGTATCAACCACTGAGGACTCTCAGATTCTAATATTTTTTTATTGTATGTGTAACGAATTTAGATTCATTGTATGTGTGAGCCGAATATATTGTGATCAGTTATACGCTTTACTGATTCTCTGTATTAGCCTTATCCCATATAATAAACATAGTTTAAGTCACCGCTGATTTATCATTCTCCATGTGTTCTATTGATGGACCTCTTGTTTGTTACAACACTAATCCACGTTGATTTGTTAGGAGCCCGGATCATTAGTTTGCCTCCTGGAACTAATCAGGCAACTAAAAAAGGCAGTATCTGCCCAATCAGCTTGGCCTATATTTCTGTCATGGAGTATTTCATAACAAGCACTCATGATGAATGTATAAGTTGGAGCGTTAAAGGGTCAATGTTGCAGGAGTAATCCAATTTCACCGTATACAGTTAGGGCCAGAAATATTTGGACAGTGACACAATTTTTGCGAGTTGGGCTCTGCATGCCACCACATTGGATTTGAAATGAAACCTCTACAACAGAATTCAAGTGCAGATTGTAACGTTTAATTTGAAGGGTTGAACAAAAATATCTGATAGAAAGATCTAAATTACTTACCGGTAATGGGTTTTTCCGGAGCCATGACAGCACCACCTGAGAGAGAGGACCGCCCATCCAAGACAGGAAACCTCTGAGATAAAAAGGCGGGACCTCTCCTGGACCTCAGTTTTGGTTACAGAGACCGGAGAGGGGAACCCAACAAATCATTAGTACACAACCACCACCAAAAGAAATCAACAATTCAAAAACCCCTCAAACGTGACCACACCAACAGGCAATAGGGAGGGATGCGGTGGTGCTGTCGTGGCTCCGGAAAAACCCATTACCGGTAAGTAATTTAGATTTTTCCATCATCGCCACGACAGCATCACCTGAGAGATTTCAGAGAAAAGAGAATTAGGGAGGGACCACCGCTTGCAGAACCCGTCTACCAAAGGTCACCTCCTCGGTGGAAGAAAGATCAAGCCTGTAATGTTTGAAGAAAGTAGAAGGAGAAGACCATGTAGCGGCCCTACAGATCAACTCTAAGGGGACATCAGCCTTCTCAGCCCAAGACGTAGCCACCGCCCTGGTGGAATGTGCAGTAAGGCCCACCGGGACCGGCACCTGACTAGAAGAATAAGCTAGAGCAATGGCCTCCCGCAACCACCTAGCCAGGGTACCCTTGGAGACTGCCTTACCCCGAGAGGCCCCCTGAAAGGAAACAAAGAGGGACGGGGACTGACGCCAGGCAGTGGACACGTCCAAGTAGGTAAGCAACGCCCTCCTGACATCTAACGTGTGGAGAACCTCTTCCTTCTGATTTGCAGGATGATCACAGAAGGAAGGGAGGACAATCTCCTGCATCCTGTGGAACTTGGTAGCCACCTTGGGAAGAAAGGAAGGGTCCAGGCGGAGGATGACCCTGTCCTGCAAAATCTGAGTATAAGGCCCCACCACTGACAAGGCCTGCAGGTCACTAATACGTCTGGCTGACGTCAAAGCCACCAACAGGACCACCTTCAGAGTAAGGACCTTAGGAAAAGCAGAAGATAAAGGCTCAAAAGGAGGCCTGGTTAAGGCATCAAGAACTAAATTTAGATCCCAAGGAGGCACCCTCGGACAGGGAACAGGAGTGGCCCGCTTGCAGGACTGAATAAACCTCGTCACCCAAGAAGACCCAGCGAGGGGACAATGGTACAGTGCCCCCAAGGCCGAAACTTGGAGTTTCAGGGTATTGACAGAGAGACCCATCTCACACCCCCTCTGGAGGAATTCTAAAACAGCCGGCACAGGAGCCTCCCCCTCTGGACTCGCCCCCGAAGAGGACAGGAATTTCTTCCACACTTTACCATAAATATTGGTGGTAACCGGCTTCCGACTGGACATCAGCGTACGAACAAGGCCGTCCGAGAACCCCCTACGCAACAGGAGCCGGCGTTCAAGTTCCACGCCGTCAGCCGGAGACCCGAGACCTGCGGATGGTGGATCGGCCCCTGAGACAGGAGAGACGGGGACGGGGGGAGAGTCCAAGGAGCCTGCACGGACAGGCGACTGAGCCAAAAGAACCAAGCTCTCCGGGGCCAGAAAGGCGCTATCATGATGAGTCTTGCCCCGTCCTCCCTGACCTTCCGAAGGACTGCAGGAATCATGACTAAGGGAGGGAAGGCATACAGAAGACCCGAGGACCAGGGGATCAGCAGAGCGTCCACAGCAAAGGGCCGGTCTCCGGGATTCAGAGAGCAGAACCGGCGAACCTGCCTGTTCTCCCGAGTTGCAAACAAATCCATCTCCGGAAGGCCCCACATGTCCACAATCTGATCGAAAACCCTCGGATCCAGAGCCCACTCCCCTTGTCGGAGCTGCACCCTGCTGAGAAAATCCGCCCGGGAATTTGCCACCCCCCGTATGTGAAGGGCAGAGAGGGAAACCTGACGGGCTTCCAACAACTGACAAATGTCCCGTGTAACGCCCATGAGAGCCTGAGACCGGGTGCCCCCCTGATGGTTCAAGTAAGCCACCGACACGCTGTTGTCGGAGAGAACCCGCAGATGGCGCCCCCGAAGGGAAGGAAGGAACACAGAAACTGCCAGGAGCTCTCGCATATTGGACGACATCCTGGAGAGGCACGAGTCCCAGGCTCCCTGAGCGGACAGGTCCCGAAGGTGGGCCCCCCATCCCCAGGAACTGGCGTCCGTGGTGAGTACGTCGGAGACCGGACAACCCCACGGAACGCCCACGGACAGGTGCTCGGGGACCAGCCACCACCCCAGAGAATCTAAAGTCGGAGGGGATAGAACAATCTTCGTGTCCAAGGCCACCCCCAACCTGCGTTGATGCTGGAGAATCTCCCACTGAAGGGCCCGAGAGTGCAACTGTGCCCAGGGGACTGCCGGGATACAGGACGTGAGGGAGCCCAAGAGAGACATAGCCCTCCTCAAGGTCACTCGCGGGGAAGCCCGAACTGCAGAAAGGGAAGACCGGAGACGCACTTGTTTGTCTTCCGGAAGGAGGCAAAGCTGAGACTGCGAGTCCAGAATCATACCCAGAAACAGCTGACGCGAGTCGGGAACCAGCCTGGACTTTTCTAGATTGACAATCCAGCCCAACCGACCCAGGGAAGACTGAACCATCCGCAGATGGGCGAGGCACTGATCCCTGGAGTCCCCCACAATCAGCAGATCGTCCAGATACGGAACAATCAAAATCTGCTGACGGCGGAAGTGAGCCATGACTTCCGCCAGCAGCTTCGTGAAAATCCGAGGGGCCATTGCCAGCCCGAAAGGGAGAGCTCGATACTGGAAATGGCAGAGGGAGCCCTCCATGTACAGGGCGAACCTCAGAAACTGCTGGTGGCGACGATGAACCGGCACATGATAGTATGCATCCTTTAGATCCAGTACTACCATAAAACAATCTGGAAACAATAGCCTGATTGCCGAGTTCAAAGTCTCCATCTTGAATGACCGCTGAACCAGAAAACGGTTCAGACGTTTCAGGTTTATAATCGTCCGGAACGAGCCGTCTGGCTTCGGTACGAAAAACAGTGTGGAATAGAACCCCCTGCCGCATTCGGCCGGAGGAACCGGGGAAACAACCCCTTTCTTCACAAGGGCCCGCACCTCGTCCATCAGAAAAGTGCATTTTTCCGGACTGCTGACAGACGTAATCACGAGGGACCCCACAGGAGCCGAAGCGAACTCCAGTGTCAAGCCCTCTCTGAGGACACCGAGAGCCCAATCGCAAGCCCCAATGCCGGACCAGGCTGGGAGAAAGCGGGCAAGCCTTCCTCCCACCTGGAGCGAGCCGTCACTTAGACTGGTGCTTCCTGTCAAAGGAGGAACCCTTGAACAAGAAACCCGCCTTCTTGTCTCTCTTGTCGGCCCAAGAGTCTCGGGTCCGACGAGGGGACTTCCGCTTGGCAAACCGCGGCTTACGAAAGGAACGACCACGGAAGGTGGAAGCCGGAAGGCCGGCGGGAAAATTTTTCTTATTGTCACTAGCACGTTCCAAAATCTCATCCAGCGGCTTGCCAAACAGAAAATCACCCACACAAGGCAAAGAACACAACTTCGACTTTGATTGGGCATCCCCAGGCCAGGCCTTCAACCATAAAGCCCGACGAGCAGCATTAGAGAAGAACGTAGCCTTCGCCGCCAATTTCAGGGAGTCAGCCGAGGAATCCGCCAGAAAAGCCGCCGCAGAAAGAGCCAAAGGAAAGGAAGACAGGATCTCCTCTGTAGGAGCCTCGTCCCTCACCAGAGCCTCCAACTGCTGCAACCAAATCATGAGGGACCGAGCGACTGATGTACCCGCAACTGAGGGACGAAAGATGCTAGCAGTGGACTCCCAGGAACTACGCAAGTAGCCGTCTGCCTTCTTGTCTAGCTGATCCCTCAAATTCCCCAAATCCTCAAAGGGAAGAGAGGAACGCTTAGACGCCCGGGCCACCGCTACATCAAGCTTGGGGGATCTATCCCAGGAAGTAGTGGCCTCCTCATCAAAGGGGTATTTTCTTTTAGCCAAATGGGTGAGAGCGCCCTTCTTATCAGGCTTAGCCCATTGATCCTCAATCAAAGCTTGGATTCGCTGATTCAAAGGAAAAGTCCGTCGTTTTTTGGAAGACAGACCACCGAACATTAAATCCTCCACTGAAGAGGGCTCACGGGAATCCACCAATCCCATAGTGGAACGAACAGCCTTAATCAAAAAATCAGTGTCTTTACGGGGAAAACAGGACCTCCCAGCACCACTACCCTCTGAGGAGGAAGACCCTGAGGAGGAGGAAGACGAGGCCGAGGATGAACGAGACCTGCGTCTCCCCTTGTGAGAGCTACGAGCGGCACGGTCAGAACCAGAAGAAGAGGACCGGGACCCTCCGTCTCTTACGCCCCCTATCCTTCCCGGATTTCTGTAGGGACTTCAGCTCTTCCCTCACTAAATCCCTAAGGCTAAAGGCCAGACTGGGAACAGCGCTTCGTACAGTTTCCTCAATGCAAGAGGCACACAAATCCTTAATACAATCCTCTGGAAGAGGGACTTTGCAGATAGCACAGTCCTTATGCTTTTGTTTAGCCGCATTCTTCTTGCTGTCCTAAAACAAGCAAGAAGGCAGAGTAAATACAGATACCATAGCCCGAAGGCACTCACCCCACCAGAGGTATACCGATTTCCGGGCGGCTTTCGGGTCCACATCCTGCCTGGACCCCTTCTGAGAGGACTTGTGGAAACCTTCTCACATAAGACTTGCCATCATTTCCTAAAATGCAAAAAGTGCTTTCATCACTAAATAGCCCTTTTTCACACTCCTCCTTCCTCCATTTTGAATATTTCAATGCCCACAGTTTTCGCCTTTGTCTTTGTATGGCTGTCATCAATGGCTTCTTTCGGGCCTTGCACCCTCTCAATCCTGCTTCCAATCATCTCTTCCTAACAGTTGATGTTGCTACCTCAATATTGCACTTTTCTTGCCATTCTCGCAGAAGCTGGGAGAGGTGAGCTTTCCATTGGCAAGGGATGTTCTTATCAGTACTCTATCCTCCCTTTTAGTTGACTTTCTGGGTCGACCAGATCTGGGCCTGTCCTGGGTAATTCCAAGCTGCTTATGTTTCTGCAAAATTCTTACGACTGTACTCTGATTACAGCCGACCTTCCTTGTGATCTGGGGGCCAGTATAACCCTCTTCATGTAGCACCACAACTCGCACACAATCCTCCCCTGACAACAATCTGAAGGCTCCCATCATAAAGCTCTACAGTATGATTCACTAGATAGACCAACAGATAAAACACACAAACAAAGCAGCAAATGTGATGCAATGTAATGGAAAGTGATTGGCTGCCATATCCAGGTTATGATTGGTCACAAGAACCTCATCTGTGATTGCCTAATTTTGGATCTGAAGCTGTACAATATTTAGTTGTGCTCTCAATTCCCATATTGTTGCAATAATTTCAGGCAAAACTGCTTCAAAAGCTAAAAATATTACAGGGAGAGAATGCAAAATTGTATTCCGAACAAAACCATATATAATATGTCATATTAGCATCGAAGATATTCGACAGAAAACGTTTAAACCTTGAAAAATCAATTTATCCTATGCCTATGCAGGACTTTTGAACACCACTGTACTTCACTGAGAGTGTTCTGGACTTCAGTTGATGTTGTGAACGGGTTCTTCTTCACCAAATAAACTATGCGGCGATCATCCACCACTGTTGTCATCCGTGGACGCCCAGGCCTTTTAGAGTTCCCAAGCTCACCAGTCAATTCCTTTTTTCTCAGAATGTACCCAACTGTTGATTTTGCTACTCCAAGCATGTCTGCTATCTCTCTGATGGATTTTTTCTTTTTTTTCAGCCTCAGGATGTTCTGCTTCACCTCAATTGAGAGTTCCTTTGACCGCATGTTGTCTGGTCACAGCAACAGCTTCCAAATGCAAAACCACACACCTGGAATCCACCCGACCTTTTAACTACTTCATTGATTACAGGTTAACGAGGGAGACGCCTTCAGAGTTAATTGCAGCCCTTAGAGTCCATTGTCCAATTACTTTTGGTCCCTTGAAAAAGAGGAGGCTATGCATTACAGAGCTATGATTCCTAAACCCTTTCTCCGATTTGGATGTGGAAACTCTCATATTGCAGCTGGGAGTGTGCACTTTCAGCCCATATTATATATATAATTGTATTTCTGAACATGTTTTTGTAAACAGCTAAAATAACAAAACTTGTGTCACTGTCCAAATATTTCTGGCCCTAACTGTATAATCAACAGAAAACATAGTGGAGGGCTTGACCAACACTAGATCAGCAATGTAAAACGTTACAATAATTCAAAATTAAAAGTATTATGCCCGTCATGTATAGACCCTGATGAGGACAAGAATGCAGACAATCTTTCCTGACAGTTTCTGAAGGTTTGTGCATTACTGCTTTGGTTATGCAAAGCAATTGTTGCAGCAACTGTCTGGGTAGCTGGTCTTAGACAATTATGGAGGTGAAGATACTGGATGTGGAGGTCCTAAGCTCGTTTAGTTACACATGGTTTGCGGTTGTAAAGCCGGTTGAATGTACTGCCAAATTTTCTGAAACCCCTATAGAGACAGCTCATGTTAGATAAATGAACATTCAATTCACGGGCACCAGCTAAGGTGCACATTCCTGCATTCAGCAAGCCAATTGCATGCTCCCTCAAAACTTGCAACATCTGTGGCATTGTGCAGTGTGATAAAACTGCATATTTGAATGTGGCCTTTTATTGTGGCCAGTCTAAGGCTGGGTTCACACACAGCGTATTTTAGCATTTACGCAGCACTATTTTGCAGATGCGCAAATGCAATGAAACACATTGACATTAGCGGTCCCAGCCAAGTCAATGCATTTCACTGTTTTTCATTCATATGTTGCGCTTTTTACGCATCCGCTTTTGGGCTGAAAAGCGGATACGTAAAAAGGATGAGCAGGTCAATTGTTTTGGCACTTTTTCCTCACCTCGCCGTGCTCCCCCAGAGATCTCTCTTCATCCCTGTGAAAGACCTTAGACAGCACCATTTGACCAGGCGATGTCACTCGGTCACTTGGTGCTGCAGGATCCTAGAGGCCAAGCTCGCTGCGTCGTGGAGTCGGAGTTAGTTTTGTTTGGAGTCGGAGTCGGTAGAAATGTACCGACTCCAGCTTTAAAAAAAAAATGTATTAATATTTCATAATTGAACTTTCATATGAATTTTATAAATGTTACTCAAATATATATGTTCTATCAAACTATGAACAACAGTGATAAGCAGTTCTGCTGGAGATAGAGACATTTCTTACTTCTTGTGTGTCACTGTTCTCCACTGCCCTTATCTAATCTTATACTTGGTTAACCTCATGCTGCCACAACCCCCCTACTTACAATGTATGAAACTGAAAGTGAAAATGTGTTGCAAATTCTTAGTAAAGCTCCTCCTCTAGACTAGATCATACTAGGTGTGCGTCTTCCAAGCATCTCACAGCTGCCTGCTACTCAGAAGAGGAAGACTGTAAGAAGTATTATCCTTTCAACAAACTTTGCATCAGTTAACTGTGAGTACATGAGGAATAATAACAGTATTCCTGACCACTATATCAGTTGTACGACCTGGCAATAATTTTGTACAATTGTTCTTAGGAAAAACAATTGTCATTTGGATTGTGAATACAGAATAAAAAACCTGAGAATGTCAAAGAAGTGTCACATTAAATCAGCTGTATTTGAACATTTCACCATCACTCAAGATAGAAAACATTGTATCTGTCAGTGTATGACCAATGATCCAGACGAAAACAAATGCTGTGAAGCCAAGATGAGTGCATATTCAGGCAAAAATACAAATGCTCCTACCAGAGCTTCTAATCTAAAGAGACATTTACAGCGCTTTCATCCAGAAGTACTGAAAGCAGTGGATGAGAAAAACTGCATCCAAACCAATGAACCAGTGCCCTGCTCTTCCAGCCAAACAAAGGAGCAGAGAACTTTCCAGACATCAGTTGCAAGATATTTTGTCAGTGACAAAGTTACTGTGACAATGACAGTAGATACATTTAAAAAACAGATCATAGAGCTTGTTGTAAAGGATAGTGTGCCTATTTCATTATTTTCACGACCAGCTTTTATGCGTCTGAATGGGGAAATGGCTCGCAAGCTTGATGTTTCTCTGGAGAGAGAGAGAGTATTAGAAAATTAGTAATCGAAGAAGCTTTTAAACAAAAGGAAGAACTTAAAAAACTCTCAAGGGACGCTTTCTGTTTCTTAAAATGGATGCCTGCACACGTCACAGAGGTAACTATTTTGCCATCAATGTCCGATTTGTTTCTGACAAAAATGAAATAGTTACCAAGACATTGGCAGTAAAAGACACCAAAGCTCATCACACCAGTGAGTTTCTCCAGGTCTTGGTGGAAAAGGTTCTGCAAGACTATGAACTTAAAAAATAGAAAGTTCTTTCTGTCGTAACTGACAATGCACAAATATGATAAGTATACTATTAAGCTAATGAATGAAAGTAATGATGGTGACCAGCAGCTAGAAGAACATTCTGGGTCCACAGACACAGAAATGTTTGAAATAGAGGAACACAGTATTGTAACTGAGGAGCAAACTGAAGTTGCTTCAGATGAACAGCAACATGATAGTTTAGATGATCTTGTTGAAACTGTGTCAATACGGTCTTTCATTCATCACATGCGCTTTGTTGTGAATACGCTACAGCTGGCTATAAGAGACAGTCTGCAAGAAGGACATGCTGCTGCACTGATTGGCAAGGTGAGAAAATTGGCTACTGTTGCAAGAACCCCTAAAGTTGACTCAATTTTGAAGAGACGTGCTGGAAAAGGGGCAATTATTGATCAAGCCACACAATGGGGCAGTACTAACTTAATGATTCAGCGCTTGGTTGAACTGAAAACCTTTCTTGCAGACATGGCTAACCCTCAACTGATGCTAAATGAAAGTCAGTGGAATCAGGTGACTGAGATGGAAAAATTGCTAGAGCACCCATTTACAGTGACTAAAAAATTACAAGCAGAGGACTTAACTCCAAGTATTTTCTTAAAGGAGTGGAGGAACCTGATATTTCGCCTGTCCCAAAGAGGAGGGTTTATTGCAAGTGGCATTGCTACATCACTGAAACGGAGAGAGGAGCTACTATTACAAAATAACATTCTTTTGGCAGCTGTTTATGTAGACCCAATGCATCGGATTCTTCTAGATGATCAATAGCTAAGTAAAGGAAAAGAAGCTCTGTTTGAAATAGCAGTAAGGATCAAAGGGTTGCAGAACAGTCAGGAGGAACAAGAAGAATTTGGTCGTCCTGCTACATCTTCACTCTCATCATCAACTGATGAAGAATTTAATTTCGAAAAACATTTGGATCACAAGGACCGTGCAAAGCGTTCCCGCATAAAAGAAGAGTCATCCCCATCAAAGAACACAGCCAGTACATTTCAGCAGAATTTTTCATGTACACTAAAAGAAATTGAGAAATTTGACCGTTCATCAAAAATAACAGTGCAACAAGCGATTCCTCTGTATCCTGACATTGTCAGAGATGTTGCCCGAGTGGTTACTGCTTTGCCACCAACCCAAGTTAGTGTAGAGAGGCTGTTCTCTGCTCTCAAAATAATTAGATCAGATTTGAGGGCATCCATGAAGGAGGATCTGACAGAGGCAATACTTTTTCTGAGGACAAATTTATAGATTTCTTCTTATTAACTGCATAACAGTGTTTATTGCATATTTACTTACAGTTTATAAAAGTTATTTGCTATATTCTAATTGTGTTCTAATAAATATAGTTTTTGCTCTAAGTGGTCTGATTACTTATATGATGGTGAGAAACTGAATAAGCACGATGTTAATATTTTATAACAGTAAATGTATTGTTACGAATTGGCCATTTATGAAGGAGTCGGAGCCGGAGTCGGAGTTGGAACCTGATAAAATCCAGGAGTCGGAGTCGCAACTGTGGCTTACCGACTCCACAGCCCTGCATAAGTACCTAGCATAAAAGTGCTTTCTCTTGCGTCTGTCCTGTATAATAACAGGAAAAAGACAGACGGTGGGAGGGAGGGGTATTTTAACCTCTTGTGTGTTTCCTATCCCTATAGCGGATATAAGACAACTTCAGTTATGTTGTCATGAAGGACAACCTGAAAAAAATACCATTTTTGGCGTTTTTTAAATTATTTTTACAGTGTTCACTGTATGTAAGCAATAACATAACAGTTATAGTTTGGGTCGTTGTGGACACAGCTATACCAAATAGGTGTACGTTTCTTTGCTTATCTTTGTTTTAAGACAAAACGTCCGTTTTAAGTGACTAAATGGGCTTTCGTTATTTTTGTGCGCTTTATGTGGGTTTTTTTAAACATATTTTATTAAACTTTTTATTTTTTCACTTAGTCCCACTGTGGGACAAGAATATTTTTTACTGTAATCACTGGTCTCATGCACTGCTGTACTCATATACAGTAGTGCAGGAGACTTGTAAATGATTCACTGACTGTAGCTCTTAGACCCTCCTTATAGCAGAAGCTAGCAGGCCACTGTAGCTTGGGGGTCACCAGATGACCTTAGGGTACCTTTACACGCCGCTACTGGCGGGTGGATACAACCAGCTTCTTCACGTGCACGAGCACGCACAAACGGTTACAAACGGTAAACGCACCACCTTTACACGCCGCAACAAGGTGCGCTACGCTACGTTACATCTATCTCTGGATACACCGCCGGGTGCCACAAGTAGCCATCTGTAGCTCACCTTACCTCATTTACACACCGCTACAACAAGCTAATATGGGCGGACTTGGTGCAGCAGGGACAACACATAGGCGTGCCACAATTGAGGATTAGGAGACGTCCGTACGCTGATAGGACAAAGCAAGAACATCATGATTGGCCAGGCATTGCAGGAGGCTGTTTAATACATGACGCTCGAGCAATTGTGTAGTGTGACTGGTCAGCTCCTTAAATATGCCTCCCTATGCAGCGACTACCAATCGTAATGCAGGAGCTTCCTCCAATGATCGCTGATGGGGCGCGGTAACCCGGAGCCTGTGTCACGCCCAAGCTACATACCAGGTACATAGCATGGTGTAGAAACAACCCTTCTGTTCCTTCTTTACACGCCGATACAGCTCGCTACAATCGCCTGTGTAGCCACCTGTTTCAGGGCAGTGCTCGGAATCAGATCCATCTACTGCCGGGTGCCTCCTACCGTCTTCACACGCCGCTACTACGGGGTACATTGCCGCTACAAGCTACATTTGTAGCATGTAGCTGGTTGTATCCACTCGCCAGTAGCGGCGTGTAAAGGTACCCTTAGGGTATCATATCAACAATCAGCACCCCCTTTTAACTACTTAAATGTTAATTGTGAAATTGTCGAGGTAAAGATATGGTAAAGATATATTTTTACCTATATTTGATAGTATATATATGTATATATATATATATATCTATGTCATTTATACTTTTATATTTGTTTTTCTTTTATAACTAATATATTGGCTTATAGCATTAAATGGAACAATAAATTTTTCTTCTGTTCAGGTATGTACTCAAGATAAATATATATATCCATTTATCTCTCTCATCTCTCTCTCTCTCTCTTATTCTTTCCTTCTCTTCTTTTTCACCTCTCTCCTTTGGCTTCCCTTCCCCCTATCCATAAATATGTTCTAAACAAGGTGTTTTGCAGATGTATGTAAGACTGCTGAAGGAACAAGATGCCATGTACCAAGTTGTCCTTGAAGTAGAGAGGCCTGCTTTGTTGGTACTAGGCTGTGCCATGAGAAAACTGGAGATGGCTGCATACCAGATGACACCTGGACTGATTGGAGGATGGACTTACGAAAGACAAAGAATTACTTATTACTAACAAATAGACATTAGCGTAATCCCACCTAAACTCTTAGCATAAATACACCCCGTTTTGGACATTTACATGCTTATCTTTTGGACTATAAAATATGATGTACCCGGATGTGCAGTTCAGTTGCTGTGTATATCTTGCCATTGCTTAATAAAGCAACGAACATATTATAAGTTTGAACCAGATTCTCCATCTGATTTACTCTTATCTGGTACCATATGTTCATAGTCTGATTTGGAGTGACCGGTGGAGGAGTGGAAGAGTTAAATTGCCCCGTCAATTGGCGACCCAGATGGGACATAGCCAGTGATCCGCGACCCCCACGGACCCGTGCCCGGATGCCCCTGAATGACGCCCGTATTGGCTGACCCCTGGTCGACCTCCAAACACGGTAAGTGGAGATCGCATTCATATGTGTGTTGCCCTTACAGTGTTTCAGCCGATATTGGTTAAGTCTGGGGTGTCCTTTGGGTCTAGGGGGGTGACCGGTCGAGTGGTGAGACTAAGCGTGATCCAGAGCTATGTTCCGAACCAGCAACGCGAGATATATTGCCTTATGCACGTGCTCGCTCATGCACCACGCCTCCTCCACGGTCATTATTCATTCCTCACTTGCAAATTAACCCTTTCTGTGCCTGCTGTTAGCTTGTGAATTGAGGTGTAACTTTATGGCCCGTGACTGTTGTTTAACTGCATTATTCAAATTCCAATCTAAAGATACTGTGAGATACTGAGAAGGGTATAGATTGAGGACGGTGTAGATAGGAAAATAGGAGACATTATTATATCTGCACGTGACTAAGGTGTTTGGGCACCTATATTTTGGGAGAGGAGACTGCCTCCCGGTTGGAATATCGTGACAGGACAATCTGTAAGCACTGGTGTCTAGCCTAGGGGCAGAATATAATAAGCGTAAAGAGCCATGCCACGCTTGGAGTAAGCGTGATGAGCCGTGCCACGCTTGGAATAAGCGTGATGAGCCGTGCCACGCTTGGAGTAAGCGTGATGAGCCGTGCCACGCTTGGAGTAAGCGTGATGAGCCGTGCCACGCTTGGAGTAAGCGTGATGAGCCGTGCCACGCTTTAGGGACACAGTGTTGATTGTCGCTGTCAGCGAACTGAACTGCAGCAGGCCGTAATATTCTATGCGTCATGATTGCGTCTCCTAAAGCAGAAAAAAAAAAAAAAAAAAAACCTGTACCCTATAAGTTAGATGAGAATGCTGTGGAAATGAAGGAATTGGTAAAATCACGGAAAAGCAAGCAGGCTGTTAAGAATGTAAAAAAGTTATACAAGTACGTAGAATTGCTTTGTCAAGGAGATTACAGCCGTCTATATGAAATAATCTCATCCAGAGAGAAAAAGGCAAGCTGAAAGACCAAGAGCTGCTAGATCAGGCACAAGCTTATTTACGGGTTGCACGTAATCTGAAAGTGAGGAATGGAGAGAAGTAGATGGACAAAGGGGAAAAGATGATGCAGAGCCTGTGTTTGGTTATAAGCTGCTTCCTAACAATAATTTTATACAGTGTAAGATGGCCGCCGTGCCTTTGTTGGTAAATACGCCATCCCAGCCACCACCCTATAATGGCGGCGCGGGGTCCCCGGATGTGTGGGTGTGTTGGGTTGGGATTTATTTGAGGTTTATTAAATAGTTTCTAGCTCCAAAGTGGTTAGGATAAATTAGAATAAGGTGTATATAATTTTATGGAGATTATTCTGTTTCATTGAAGTCATGCCGACTGTCACTACACTCTGTTCACGGTCCGTCTATCAATATATTTTACTATTTTTCCTGTCATGGAAAGTTCTTGAAGTGATAAAGAATAAATTAAAAGTTAGATATTAAGCTACGGGGTCTCAGATAATGGCTAGAATTGTTAGTTGTATATAGCTACAAGTATGAAACAGTTAATCAAATTTGTGAGCTCAGTTTGGAAGAGAAAGATTTCTTCTATTGAATTCCTTATCTAAATAGCTGTGGTATAACCTTGTAGAAGCTGTCTGTGTTGGAAGGAGGGGAGGGAGAGAGTGAGAAAGCCAGAGAGAGGGGGGCCGAGTGAAGGGTGGAATCTGCACACTGTGATATGTACACTGGAATCTTACCCATCTTTCCAGGGATTCTGAAAGGCAAAGATGGATTTTTCACATTTATGGTAGTTTGGTATTAATAATAATACCTAATATTGGATGCAATAATAATAATCAGATTTTTATTGATTTATACGAGAAAAAAAAAAAAAAAATTTTGTATGCATATGTACTAAAAGTAGTGCCTAGCTCGTGTATATATAGAAATATGAGGTTAGAAGACTGAGGGTCTTGCAGCCCCTCCAGTGGGAAAAACAGGTTAAACCTGAAGTTATTTGCGATGGTGTATTCTGATGCAGTAGCTGTTCTGGAGGTCTGGACCTGTGATGGCAAACCTGGGAGCGGCTGGTGACCTGTAGAATATGTGCTGAGGAGTCAATCCCTGGGGATGCCTGGTTTGCCCTGGAATTCAAGTAGCTAAACTGTGTCTGGGAATAATTTGACCAGTGTTCTAGACCAATGCTGATGCGTATGTGTGTATGACGCCAGGTAGATTTAACTGCTTTAGGGAGATATAACTAATATATATAGTATTAAATGAAGCTGTAATTAGGACTCTCTTATATTCAAATTATCTTACAAAGGTTTGTGTAAACTGTAATACGGTATGCTGAAATATAAGACGTAATATCAGGATAACAAAGATATCCTCAAATATATTCTTATGATTCAGGCCTTTCAAAAATTAAGCTACCTAGAGGGAAGATTAATATACTGAGCGCCCAAGGGGAAATAATATATATATTAATGCTGTGGGAAGATGAACTGATATTTCTGAGTGTATTCTTTATGGATATTTTGTAGGTATATCAAGGCCAAAGGATTTGAAAATATGGAAAGGAATGAACCACTCCTCCACACCTCCTTAAATTCCTTCTACCAGAGCAGTCTTTGTTCCTTACTATGTAAGAATATTTCTTGTAGTCCATTATTTTTCTCTATATGGGAGGAGTAAGGAGCTTTCTGGAGAAGATGCTGATAGCAGGAATTTTGAATTAAAAGTGATGTTACATATGTCTGCTCTGATGTACAGCGCCCATATGATGTTTTCTACCATTTATTGTCCGGTAATAAAAAAATTATATTCAAAATAACTAGCAGAAAATTACAATTATAATGTTGAATAAGAATTTTCTGATCTTTGACATTAATAGATTTTTGAGTTGTTTTTCAGGTATAGGAGATATGATTTCTTACATTGGACGCAGGTAGGATCCTCACATGAGGTAATCAGAATATTTGGTTCTGATTTGCACTTTCTGAGCGAATGGAGCGATTTCCGGTTGAAGAATTCCTTAACAATACGGTAAGCCTACTAAATGCAGAATTAGTATATTACGGTGAGGTAGACACCATGTTATCAGTCTAGGATGGTATAATTATACTGACAATCACCACAGGTGTCCTGTCCTCTCGGAAGTAGAAGGCAAGCTACAACAAAAGGTAGGAAAGGTAGTAGCGGGTGGTTGCCCCATCCCAGCCGGGTAGCGTCTGGCGGCCTGAGCCCTCTCTATAGTCGACTGCCTTATAGGGACTGACCGAACCACTAACAGTGTTAAACTAGGAGTTGTGAGAGGGGACAGGGCAGGCCATGATGTCTCTCATCAGCAAAGGTTAGACTGGATTCTGCTTGGCCTCACTTTACGCCTCAAAATAGGTCACAGGTGAGATCAGGTGAGTACCTCCTAATTCGCTCCTGGTACAGGTAAGCTGTGTATACTATCCTGCATTATTCCTGCGCACAACACAACTCAGAAAGGTACGAGCTTCGAGCGGCAGTCGCTCCATGGGTTTGGAAATTGCAAATAGTGAGCGGACAAGGAAACCAAGAAAACTGTATAAAAATTGTCCCAATATGTGTAAATCTCTTTCTTCTATCCAAAGTATTATAAATGTCAAATATATACTAGTTAAAATGTTATTAAGTAGAGTAAATAAATAAATGAGTAAATAATGTAATTTTTGCCTGCTTAACTGTATACTAATCATATTATGATAAGTGAATAGCTGTATGCTTTTTGCTATGCTGTTTTGTTATTTCCCTTTAATCTGTCTTTTAGAAAAGTTGGATGACCATTGATAAGTATACTTACCGTATATACTCGTGTATAAGCCGACCCGTGTATAAGCCGACCCCCCTACTTTTGCCCCAAAAATCTGGAAAAACCTATTGACTCGTGTATAAGCCGAGGGTGGACCCCAGCACAGTTATACAGCCCCCAGCAGTGTGGTATACAGGCCCCCCAGTGGTAGTATACAGCAGCCCCAGTGGTAGTATACAGATTCCCCAGCAGCCCCAGTGGTAGTATACAGATTCCCAGCAGCCCCAGTGGTAGTATACAGGAGCCCCAGCAGCCCCAGTGGTAGTATACAGATTCCCCAGCAGCCCCAGTGGTAGTATACAGGAGCCCCAGCAGCCCCAGTGGTAGTATACAGCAGCCCCAGTGGTAGTATACAGGAGCCCCAGCAGCCCCAGTGGTAGTATACAGGAGCCCCAGCAGCCCCAGTGGTAGTATACAGGAGCCCCAGCAGCCCCAGTGGTAGTATACAGGAGCCCCAGCAGCCCCAGTGGTAGTATACAGGAGCCCCAGCAGCCCCAGTGGTAGTATACAGCAGCCCCAGTGGTAGTATACAGGAGCCCCAGCAGCCCCAGTGGTAGTATACAGGAGCCCCAGCAGCCCCAGTGGTAGTATACAGCAGCCCCAGTGGTAGTATACAGGAGCCCAGCAGCCCCAGTGGTAGTATACAGGAGCCCCAGCAGCCCCAGTGGTAGTATACAGCAGCCCCAGTGGTATACAGCAGGCCCCCAGGGGTACATATAGCAGCCCCCAGGGGGTACCCAGCAGCCCCCTGGGGGTACCCAGCAGCCCCCTGGGGGTACCAACAGCCCCCTGGGGGTACCAACAGCCCCCTGGGGGTACCAACAGCCCCCAGGGGGGACCAACAGCCCCAGGGGGGACCAACAGCCCCCTGGGGGTACCAACAGCCCCCAGGGGGTACCCAGCAGCCCCCTGGGGGTACCAACAGCCCCCAGGGGGTACCAACAGCCCCAGGGGGTACCCAGCAGCCCCCTGGGGGTACCAACAGCCCCCTGGGGGTACCAACAGCCCCCAGGGGGGACCAACAGCCCCCAGGGGGTACCCAGCAGCCCCCTGGGGGTACCAACAGCCCCCAGGGGGTACCCAGCAGCCCCCTGGGGGTACCAACAGCCCCCAAAAGCTGGCACTGTCCCCCCTTGTAAGGCCTCCCCCTCCCGCTACTTATACATTACCATCCCGGTGTTCTGATCGGCGCCGCTCCTCGGTGCTGCGTCGCCGTCTTCATCCTCCCGCGCTGGCTGCATCCGGGTTCTCCAGCGGTCGCGCGATGACGTCATATCGCTGCGACCGCCGGAGAACCCGGATGGATGCAGCGAGCGCGGACGGGAGGATGAAGACGGCGACGCAGCACCGAGGAGCGGCGCCGATCAGAACACCGGGATGGTAAAGTATAAGCACCGGGGGGGGCCCTTACAAGGGGGGACAGTGCCAGCTTTTGGGGGGGCCATATGCACTGCTTCCCCCTGCGCTGATTGACAGGGGGATGCAGTGCATATTTAATGAGCGGCCCCACGTGACGGGGCCGCTCATACAGCAGCCCCCCCCGCCTCCTCCAGCCTCCACAGCCCCCACCACACGGGTCTACCGTATAGACCCGTGTATAAGCCGAGGGGGGGACTTTTCAGCCCAAATTTTGGGCTGAAAAACTCGGCTTATACACGAGTATATACGGTATATTGTTTAAAGTGTAATTATATTGTCTGATATTATTATATCTGTTTGACTATTATGAGTGGTCAGGACAATCGTCAAAGGGCTGTATATCTCATGTTTTTGTTCTTATGTACTTTCTCTTTACAAATCAATGGGTTATGATTTTTGTAATGTATCTTTCACGTGTGGATAACTGTGCTTATTTGCAGATATTTAAGAAGTTTATATCCTTTTGTATACCCTCCATAATGATAGTGGTATATGATAAAATGTTCAAGGGAGAATGAGTCTTGTACTTTTAAGGTTATATGTTACTAATAGTGTAAACCTGATACACAATTCCCCAGACCGTTTCTAATATGTTTGAGGTTTCTTTCCCCTTCGACAGATTGGACTCTGAAAACAGCCAATGAATAGCGAAATTAATTTAACTGTAGAATCTAAATGAATTTTTTTGAAAGGCAGAGATACAACTGACTGTCCAGAATATGTTCTGTTAATCCACAAGGAGCCGAAGATGAGAATTCCAGAAGGAGTAATTATATTGAAGGACAATTATATATGCTATATCTCCGACAATAACAGCAATATGTTAGTAGGATCCTTTAAATTGGAATTTTGTAATGAAAACAGCTCTGTAAGTATAAATTTACTCAGCCAACATATACGATATATGTATGGTATTTACTAGTTGTGTAGGGATGGTAAGCTCCGATCCAGGTTGCCCGATGCCTGGACAGGTCAATGCACTCTAATTAAATTGGCTATGCAGTTCAAAATTTTACCATGGGACCCGGAGTTTTCCAGTGAGACCATCAAGAGAAGGAGAAGCGTTGATCAACTCCATGTGAATTATAAGGAAGAATGACTCTTCAAAACAGGTTGGCCCTTGATATGCTCCTAGCTGAAAAGGGCGGGGTCTGTGGAATAATGAAAGAGGAGGAATGTTGCACATATATCCCGCAAAATTCAGAAGAAAACGGGAAAACCATGATAGCCCTTAAGAAAATTACTAAGTTGGCAGCAGAATTAAAAGCTAATGCTGGGGTAGATACATCTTTCTTTTCCAGTTGGTTGGGTGGACTTAAAGGGTTTCTTCAACAGGCCTGTCTGATACTAGTTGCTCTAATCTTGGTTGGGTCTATGGTTCTCTGTTATGCCATTCCCCTATACAAAAAGGTTATCACCAAGGCAGCCTCATTTGGTATTTATTTTTGTCAAGAAGCTGATCCATTGACAGATGGAAGTATCAGTTTAGGGGAGATACCCAAGGGTCTTTCTCTCAGACAATCGAAGAATTTCCCCCATCATCAGATGCAGTTGAGGGAATTAAATTAGGGATAGTGCGGCGGGGCGAACTCCATGTGAGCCAGTGTAGGGGGTCTAGATGCTTTGGTGCCTTTCACAAGGAAAGAGATTTCTGAGGCGTCTGACTGAAAAAGCCCAATTCATCTCCTTACCCATCACATGGACAGTCTCAAAGGACCCCTTATAAATAAATTTAGGGATAGATTTAGAAGAAAAACTTACTTATTAGGGGGGAAATTGTCAAGGTAAAGATATGGTAAAGATATATTTTTACCTATATTTGATAGTATATATATGTATATATATATATATCTATGTCATTTATACTTTTATATTTGTTTTTCTTTTATAACTAATATATTGGCTTATAGCATTAAATGGAACAATAAGTTTTTCTTCTGTTCAGGTATGTACTCAAGATAAATATATATATCCATTTATCTCTCTCATCTCTCTCTCTCTCTCTCTCTTATTCTTTCCTTCTCTTCTTTTTCACCTCTCTCCTTTGGCTTCCCTTCCCCCTATCCATGAATATGTTCTAAACAAGGTGTTTTGCAGATGTATGTAAGACTGCTGAAGGAACAAGATGCCATGTACCAAGTTGTCCTTGAAGTAGAGAGGCCTGCTTTGTTGGTACTAGGCTGTGCCATGAGAAAACTGGAGATGGCTGCATACCAGATGACACCTGGACTGATTGGAGGATGGACTTACGAAAGACAAAGAATTACTTATTACTAACAAATAGACATTAGCGTAATCCCACCTAAACTCTTAGCATAAATACACCCCGTTTTGGACATTTACATGCTTATCTTTTGGACTATAAAAGATGATGTACCCGGATGTGCAGTTCAGTTGCTGTGTATATCTTGCCATTGCTTAATAAAGCAACGAACATATTATAAGTTTGAACCAGATTCTCCATCTGATTTACTCTTATCTGGTACCATATGTTCATAGTCTGATTTGGAGTGACCGGTGGAGGAGTGGAAGAGTTAAATTGCCCCGTCAACAGTGTTATTTAAGAGGTTATTATTGTCACCTGCAAGAATTTTGCCCACAGGGAGGTGGCATTATAAGCATCGACCACCGTTAATAGGTATATTGGCAGTTAAGGGGTTAAATAAGGCTGCCTTCAGACTTGCAGCGTTTTGCAGAGGCATCTGCAAGTATCTGCATGCAGACCGCAGCCCCTATGTTTATAATGGAGAGCACGGCGGTCTGCAGATGCTTGCAGACCGCAGTGCGCTCTCATTGCCCGCCATTAGTGATCTGTGCGCAGGCGGATGCCTGCGTACAGATCACACACTCTCGTCCGCACCAGGGACGCGAGATGTTGCGTCCCTGGTGCGGGCGAGAGTGTGTGATTTGTGCGCAGGCTTCCGCCTGCGCACAGATCACTAATGGCAGGCAATGAGAGCGCACGGCGGTCTGCAAGCATCTGCAGACCGCCGTGCGCTCCATTATAAACATAGGGGCTGCGGTCTGCATGCAGATACTTGCAGATGCCTCTGCAAAACGCTGCGGAGGCATCTGCAAGTCTGAAGGCAGCCTAAGACACTGCCACAAAATGACTAATACAAAAAAAACTTGTATGAAAAGGTGTAGCTATCGTGTTTCCCCAAAAATAAGACCTACCCGGAAAATAATCACTTACAGGAATTTTTGAGCCTTTTTGGAGTACCGTATATACTCGCGTATGAGCCCAGTTTTTCAGCCCAAAAAATGGGCTGAAAAGTTACCCCCTCGGCTTATACGCGAGTCACTATACGGGCTCCCCCCCCCCAGAGGTATACAGGCCCCCATCAGTATACAGGCCCCCCCAATGGTCCGTAAACCTGTAAAGGAAGATGATTATACTTATCGCTGTCCCGGTGCCGTCCCCGCTCTGCATCGCGATCCTCCATCTGCATCGCGCTCCTCCATCTTCCGGCTTCCTGTCGGCGCCGACAATGACGTCATTCGGCGCAGAACACAGGAAGTCGGAAGCCGGTGAATGAAGATGGAGGATCGCGATGCAGAGCGGGGACGGCAGCGGGACAGCGATAAGTATAATCATCTTCCTTTGCAGGTTTACAGACCATGGGGGGGGCCTGTATACTGATGGGGGGCCTGTATACCTCAGGCTGTTGTATATACCCTGGGGCTGCTGCTGTATGTACCCTGGGGCTGCAGCTGTATGTACCATGGGGCTGCTGCTGTACATACCCTGGGGCTGCTGCTGTATATACCATGGGGCTGCTGCTGTATATACCATGGGGCTGCTGCTGTATATACCCTGGGGCTGCTGCTGTATATACCCTGGGGCTGCTGCTGTATATACCCTGGGGCTGCTGCTGTATATACCATGGGGCTGCTGCTGTATATACCATGGGGCTGCTGCTGTATATACCCTGGGGCTGCTGCTGTATATACCCTGGGAAGGCTGCTGTAACACTGCTGGGGCCTGTATATACCACTGGGGAGGCTGCTGTATACCACACTGCTGGGGGCTGTATACTACCACTGGGGAGGCCTGTATACCATCGGGGGGCCTGTATACCACACTGCTGGGGGCTGTATACCTGTGCTGGGGTCCACCCTCGGCTTATACACGAGTCAATAGTTTTTCCCAGATTTTGGGGGCAAAAGTAGGGGGGTCGGCTTATACACGGGTCGGCTTATACACAAGTATATACGGTATGCTTAAAAATTCACCCCTACTTCAAAAATAAGCTCTAGTTGTGATTCATCATACCAATAGTATCCTGAAATAGGGCTTAGGCAGCCCTTTCAGGACTTGTAACTGGTATGGCTGTAAGTTGCCCTGTTGTGCTGCTGTAAGCCCCGGAAATTTCATGTGCCGGCTAGTTAGATGTATGTTAACACCCGCCCACCTTCCTGTGCCAGCATCAGTGATTAGTGCAGACAGACTGCTGTATTCCGCTTCCTCTAAATGCCAAACAAATAATATTCACTCCTTCCATTTCCCACCACTCTGCGATGGTGTCAGTAATTGGGTATACTCAGACTGCTGTACTGAGGATCGGCAGCTCTTCTGAACCAAGAGTGACAGCAGGTATTTCTATGCAGCTGTTACGCTCAGCTCAGAAAAGCCACCACTGGCCAGTCCAAGGATTGTGATGTGATCCTTGGATGAGTAATACAACAGTCTGATTGCACTCAATCACTGATGCTGGCATAAAGAGTGGGCGGGAGAATGCGTGAATATTTATCTATCATTACCGGGTGACCCAAACACTGATGATGGCACAGAGAAGGGGGCGAGGGAAGGGGTGAATATTCATACTGCATTAATGGGTGACCCAATCACTGATGCCAATAAGACATCCCCTGAAAATAAGATTTTGGAGTAAAAAATAATATAAGGTCCTATCATCTTTTTGGAAAAAAAAGATAGCATTCATTAAATATTTAAAGGGAACCAACCACCTCAGATGACGTCTATAAGCTGTTAATACATGTCCCTGGACCCTACGTACACCATTGCAGCTATGTTTTTGCTAAGAATATTGATAACAGCAAACCGAAATAAACAGTTTATAAACTTACATGACTTCGTACTTGAGGGCGTCTCCCTCGGGCTATAGTACGAGAGGGCTGTGTCTTATGCAGCCTGAGTGGCTTTCCTCCCCCTCCCTCTCTGTTTGCAGGACGTCACTGAAGGGCGTGATATTATCTTTTTGTGGGCGGGCACCCAAGGCAGCTCCCGTCCGTGCACGTCATCTGAGCGAGACAGGGTCACGTGCACTAGCATCGTGACTTCCTGTCGGCTCCGTGTACAGACAGGAATCTGATGGATGGATTGCATGTGAGGCTCAGACCTTACGCCGAGCGGGCTTGTTATAATTCACTAAGCTGAGCTACTGCAGGTACTCAGCTCCACCAGTTCAATACTGCTCCACCTGAGAGCCGATCTCATCATTAGTCTCATTCCCCATGCATCTCCCCTTTATCATAATTGTGATATGTACTATTATCCTTTTTTGAATTAGTGCATTATTGTTAAAAGTTTTACAAGCAAAATGGGCATACACATGAAATTTATAAGGATCTACATGCTCCAAGGGACTTAGAACAGAGTCTGAATGATCACAAGTGGGGAGAAAACATGATCACAGGCTCTAATATGGCAGGGGCACGGATGACATGATAACATGTGCATAGATGACATGAACAGAGGGTCACAGATGACATGATAACATGTGCATAGATGACATGACCAGAGGGTCACAGATGACATGAACAGAGGGTCACAGATGACATGATAACATGTGCTTAGATGACATGAACAGAGGGTCACAGATGACATGATAACATGTGCTTAGATGACATGAACAGAGGGTCACAGAAGACATGATAACATGTGCATAGATGACATGACCAGAGGGTCACAGATGACATGAACAGAGGGTCACAGATGACATGATAACATGTGCATAGATGACATGAACAGAGGGTCACAGATGACATGATCTCATGTGCATAGATGCCATGATGTCATGTTCATAGATGGCGTGATCACATGTGCATAGATGGCATGATCACTTGTGCATAGATGGCATGATCACTTGTGCATAGATGGCATGATCTCATGTGCATAGATGGCATGATCACATGTGCATAGATGGCATGATCACTTGTGCATAGATGGCATGATCTCATGTGCATAGATGGCATGATCACATGTGCATAGATGGCATGATCACTTGTGCATAGATGGCATGATCTCATGTGCATAGATGGCATGATCTCATGTGCATAGATGCCATGATCTCATGTGCATAGATGCCATGATGTCATGTTCATAGATGGCGTGATCACATGTGCATAGATGGCGTGATCACATGTGCATAGATGGCATGATCACTTGTGCATAGATGGCATGATCTCATGTGCATAGATGGCATGATCACTTGTGCATAGATGGCATGTCTATCATGCCATCTATGCACAAGTGATCATGCCATCTATGCACATATTATCATGCCATCTATGCACAAGTGATCATGCCATCTATGCACATGAGATCATGCCATCTATGCACAAGTGATCATGCCATCTATGCACATGTGATCACGCCATCTATGCACATGTGAGCACGCCATCTATGAACATGACATCATGGCATCTATGCACATGAGATCATGTCATCTGTGACCCTCTGTTCATGTCATCTATGCACATGTTATCATGTCATCTGTGACCCTCTGGTCATGTCATCTGTGACCCTCTGGTCATGTCATCTATGCACATGTTATCATGTCATCTGTGACCCTCTGGTCATGTCATCTCTGAACATGTTATCATGCCATCTATGCACATGTGATCATGCCATCTATGCACATGAGATCATGCCATCTATGCACATATTATCATGCCATCTATGCACAAGTGATCATGCCATCTATGCACATGAGATCATGCCATCTATGCACAAGTGATCATGCCATCTATGCACATGTGATCACGCCATCTATGCACATGTGATCACGCCATCTATGAACATGACATCATGGCATCTATGCACATGAGATCATGGCATCTATGCACATGAGATCATGGCATCTATGCACATGAGATCATGCCATCTATGCACATGACATCATGCCATCTATGCACATATTATCATGCCATCTATGCACAAGTGATCATGCCATCTATGCACATGAGATCATGCCATCTATGCACAAGTGATCATGCCATCTATGCACATGTGATCATGCCATCTATGCACATGAGATCATGCCATCTATGCACAAGTGATCATGCCATCTATGCACATGACATCATGCCATCTATGCACATATTATCATGCCATCTATGCACAAGTGATCATGCCATCTATGCACATGAGATCATGCCATCTATGCACAAGTGATCATGCCATCTATGCACATGTGATCATGCCATCTATGCACATGAGATCATGCCATCTATGCACAAGTGATCATGCCATCTATGCACATGTGATCATGCCATCTATGCACATGTGATCATGCCATCTATGCACATGAGATCATGCCATCTATGCACATGACATCATGCCATCTATGCACATATTATCATGCCATCTATGCACAAGTGATCATGCCATCTATGCACAAGTGATCATGCCATCTATGCACATGAGATCATGCCATCTATGCACAAGTGATCATGCCATCTATGCACATGTGATCACGCCATCTATGCACATGTGATCACGCCATCTATGAACATGACATCATGGCATCTATGCACATGAGATCATGTCATCTGTGACCCTCTGTTCATGTCATCTATGCACATGTTATCATGTCATCTGTGACCCTCTGTTCATGTCATCTGTGACCCTCTGGTCATGTCATCTATGCACATGTTATCATGTCATCTGTGACCCTCTGTTCATGTCATCTGTGACCCTCTGTTCATGTCATCTGTGACCCTCTGGTCATGTCATCTATGCACATGTTATCATGTCAACTGTGACCCTCTGTTCATGTCATCTATGCACATGTTATCATGTCATCTGTGACCCTCTGGTCATGTCATCTATGCACATGTTATCATGTCATCTGTGACCCTCTGGTCATGTCATCTATGCACATGTTATCATGTCATCTGTGACCCTCTGTTCATGTCATCTATGCACATGTTATCATGTCATCTGTGACCCTCTGTTCATGTCATCTGTGACCCTCTGGTCATGTCATCTATGCACATGTTATCATGTCATCTGTGACCCTCTGTTCATGTCATCTGTGACCCTCTGGTCATGTCATCTATGCACATGTTATCATGTCATCTGTGACCCTCTGTTCATGTCATCTATGCACATGTTATCATGTCATCCGTGCCCCTGCCATATTAGAGCCTGTGATCATGTTTTCTCCCCACTTGTGATCATTCAGACTCTGTTCTAAGTCCCTTGGAGCATGTAGATCCTTATAAATTTCATGTGTATGCCCATTTTGCTTGTAAAACTTTTAACACTAATGCACTAATTCAAAAAAGGATAATAGTACATATCACAATTATGATAAAGGGGAGATGCATGGGGAATGAGACTAATGATGAGATCGGTTCTCAGGTGGAGCAGTATTGAACTGGTGGAGCTGAGTACCTGCAGTAGCTCAGCTTAGTGAATTATAACAAGCCCGCTCGGCGTAAGGTCTGAGCCTCACATGCAATCCATCCATCAGATTCCTGTCTGTACACGGAGCCGACAGGAAGTCACGATGCTAGTGCACGTGACCCTGTCTCGCTCAGATGACGTGCACGGACGGGAGCTGCCTTGGGTGCCCGCCCACAAAAAGATAATATCACGCCCTTCAGTGACGTCCTGCAAACAGAGAGGGAGGGGGAGGAAAGCCACTCAGGCTGCATAAGACACAGCCCTCTCGTACTATAGCCCGAGGGAGACGCCCTCAAGTACGAAGTCATGTAAGTTTATAAACTGTTTATTTCGGTTTGCTGTTATCAATATTCTTAGCAAAAACATAGCTGCAATGGTGTACGTAGGGTCCAGGGACATGTATTAACAGCTTATAGACGTCATCTGAGGTGGTTGGTTCCCTTTAAATATGTGCAAAGAAAGCCATGCACCACACAACAATCCGTGGTATAATTGCAGTCACCTAATATCTCCCTGGGGTAGCCAGTTCAAACATGGTGTCTCACAAAAAAGCAAGTCTATGAATATTGAATAAAAAAAAAAAGAGAAACTGCACTCACCGGTTTTCAGTGCTCGCTGTATTTATTCAGAACAGGGCTACACCGGTGCGGGAGCCAAACCACGGCTTGCAGTCTCGTACAAACTTGTACTTTCACGGGTCCTGAATCAAGAATCAGGACCCGTGGAAGTACAAGTTTGTACGAGACAGCAAGCCGTGGTCTGGCTCACGCACCCCCTCCCCACACTGGTGTAGCCCTGTTCTGAATAAATACAGCAAGCACTGAAAACCAGTGAGTGCAGTTTCTCTTTTTTTATTCAACATTAAATATTTAATACAACATAAGCATATAAAATTCACCAACAGTTAAAGGAGGCAAAAAGTCTCAGTAAGAAAATTTTAATTATCTAATAAAATTCTTCATCATCTAACAAAGAAAGGAGAATGCTAACAATGGGCACTTTTCCTCTCCTGATGCTGTAAACCTAGTGTATTAACTTCAGCGCATTTCTCTGATATTTTTAATGCATACATAATACAATTACATACTGCCAGCATGGGTTTAGTCTTGCGGTTCCTGAACAAAACAGCAAGTGGAAGTCAATAACAGCCCTAGTGGCCAGTGCAAAAATTGAAAGATAATTTAGTTTTTTTAATGATTTATGAACATGCAATTGTTCTTTTTCTCACTGCTTTATTAATTAATAATCCTTTCTAGATATGAAGTTGCACCATATATTTCTTGCCAAGGACGGGATGATATCCAGTGCGTTGAGATCAGAAAATGTATTGCCAAAAAAATCCCTTTTATTTAGGCTTTCCTGATCCAACAGGACAGAATCCAATCCTGTACTTGGCATCATTTATATATGGTTCATGCACTAAGCTCAAATCAAATAAATATGTGCAAAGGGAGTTTAGCCTTTAATATTTTTTAATTTAGTGCTCTTAGGCTACTTTCACATACCGATTTTGAGGGAGCCGATGCTGTCCGATATAATTCGGACAGCATCGGCTCCCTTCTGATGCCTGGAATCAGGTGCCAAATAGGCACCCGATTCTAGCATAAAATCGGAGTGAAAAAAAGAAAAAAAAAAACCTTATGCTCACCTCCCCACGAGCCCCCGCCGTCTTCCGCCATCTTCTTGAAGGCTCCCGGTGGCTCCCGCAGGCTGCCGCTGTCAGCAGAGGTCGTCCTCTGCTGTTCAGGACCTGCAGTGATGTCACAGCCACGTGACTGCGGGTTCACCATGGTAACCCGCGGTCACATGACTGTGACATCACCGCAGGTCCTAAAAGGCAGAGGAAGCCCTCTGCTGACACCGGCAGCCTGCGGAAGCCACCGGGAGCCTCAAAGAAGATGGCAGAAGACAGCGGGGGCTCGGGGGGAGGTGAGAATAAACTTTTTTTTTTTTAACCCTTATGCTCCTAGTTAGGAGCAGTTTTACTGTACTGAGCATGCTCAGTACAGTAAAACGGGGTCCGAGGAGACATCAGATGTTTCCTCGGACCCTTCTCCATAGGGCCCCATGTTATAGGGATCGGACCTAATCGGATGTGCACTAAATGCCATCCGATTTGGTCCGATCCGAATCTGTCAGATTTTATTTTCGGTGCAAAAATTGGAGCAAGCTCCGATTTTTGCACCGATAGTAAAATCGGACAGAATCGGATCGGACCAAATCGGATGGCATTTAGTGCACATCCGATTCAGTCCGATGCCCATAGGGATGCATGGGGTCCAAATTCGGATCCGATGCTGTCCGATTTTGATCGGACAGCATCGGAAATCCGAAAATCGTAATGTGAAAGCACCCTTATTCGTGAAGCATAACGGCCACTTTACACACACCAACTTATCTGTCCAACTTGCTGGTTGCAGTGAAATCATGGACACATTGCTCCATTTGTACACATCCACAAAATGGAGCAATGTGTCCATGATTTCAATGCAACCAGCAAGTTGGTCAGAAGTTGGACAGATAAGTTGGTGTGTGTAAAGTGGCCCTAAGATTCTGTCCCCACGATGAATTTTTGACTGTGTCAAACCACAGTGTCTAAAGCCATGTGCGCATGTTGAGTATTTGGCGAGTTTTTACCTCAGTATTTGTCATGTCACTGCTCATTAGTGTCCTGGATGTTGCAGAGCACAGTGTGACCTGGGAGTGGTTGCTGCTCAAAATCTAGGGAGCCTTATTCTGAGGCTCCATAGCCTTTGATTTACGTAATCGAAGAACGTCATGGGAACCACTGGACTACATCGGACCTGGGAATTTTGTTTTTTAATTAACTGTTGAACAAGGGACAGTCTCATGTTTTTATTCATGTCTTTCAGGCTTCCATTTTCGGACTCTGTCAGAATTCCTGGACTATGTCAAAATCCATGGACACAGTCAGAACAGCACGGATTTTTGTTTAAAATAAAAATGGTGAACAAGAGAAAGTGTGGGAGAGTTTTCTTTTATATAAAATAAACTTTTTGCGTGATTTTTTTTTTTCTTTTTACTTATTGGGTTAGTAATGAGGGTGTCTTAGAGATGCCTCTCCATAACTAACAGTAGGTCTTGATACCAGCTGACACTACACAGCTGACAACCACCCCACTAATTACCGGTGAACCAAGAAATATTACCACTATATTTTTTAATTTGTTTGAGAACTTTTTCCTTTAGAAATACTGTGCTAGAGGATGCAAAATCTGAAAAGAAAAAGGAAAAAAAATTTTGTTTTTAAATACATTTTCTAACTTCGGAAAAATGTGAATTTCTGTCTTGCAGGCCTTTACTTAAATTTTACTTAGGTGTTAACCCCTGTAGACACATGGTGTGAGGACACTGTCTTGACACATGCTGCCACCACACCAGCATGTTATTAACCCCGTGAACACCAGGTTATGTGCTGCATCATCAGCCTCTGTGCAGACATGCCGCGCAAAGGCGGCAGATGTGGTTAATAGCCACAGATAGCCAGAAATTCATTAAATTTGACTATTCATCTGTTTTTTAACTAATCATCTTGTACTGCTGCTGTCACAGCAGTACAAGATGATCGATTACTGCACAGCACAGCGGGAAATTTAAGCTCTGTGGCTTTGACAGCCGCAAAGTTTAAATTCCTGACAAATGCGGTCCGTGGTCCTTCAGAACCACAGACAGCATCAAAATCACACGCAGCACACACGCACTCACACCTCACACTCGCAGCACACTCACATGAATACAGGCATGCACACTCACCACACACACCCAAAAACACGCATATCACTCACATCACTGTTGTGCATCAAACACGCTCTGTGTTTGATGCACGACAGTGTGCCTTCAGCCTAAAGGAAATACAAGCACAAATAGGGCCTTATCTTTTATTATAAATGGCTGTACGGCCACATCATACACTGCTCACCTGATATGGCTGCGGTACCCAAAACCAGTATAAACGCTATGTACAGCTGCTGCTGGACCTACACTTCCACGTATAGAGTGGTATTGAACAATGGTCAAAAGGAAGGTGTGCCATCGTCTGCACTGCTGGATAAGAATGGAGACCACATGAGATCTGCAAACGATGGTTCTGTTTATTTCAATGCGTTTATATATATATATATATATATATATATATATATACACATATATGATATTTCCTGATTAAGGTGCATGGCTAGCTTCGAAACGCATTGAAATAAATAGAACCATCATTTGCAAATCGCGTCTGGTCTCCATTCTTATCCAGCAGCGCGTACCACGGCACACCGTCCTTTTGACCAAAATTCAAGTCAGGCTCTCAATGGCCCATACTAGTCGGCTTCGTGGAGTCACATTCAGGGAAACTGAGTAGTTCGAGGTTCGACTCTACAGCCCTTTGTGCGACTTAAAAATGGTGTCCCGGATGGCGGTGATGGTACACACTTAGTACGCCATGTAGAGCACACTAAAACACTTAGCTTATGATGGAAGGAGGTTGTGACGACCGTCGGCTGCAAAGGCTGAGCTGCTGGTAAGGCAGGCAGCACCCCGAGAAACTCCCGAGACCCTTTATCCCTGTACAGGGATTTTGAATTACAGCAGAGCCCAGGAGATAGCTGCCTATAGGTGAGCAACAGACAGGAGCAGGGAGGTCACCAGGAAGGGACTAGACTAGGAGGTCAGGGAATAGACAAAATCAGGATCCAAAAGTGTAGTCAGAAGGCAGCGTCGAAAATCGGGAGGGCAAGCAAAAGTACAAAATAGTCAGGTGATAGAAGGGTCAAAATCCAGGCAAAGGTCAGAGTCAATATAATAGAGCACAAAACTAGATCACTGGGAAAACCAAGAATATATCTGGTGGTTTGCAGGCCAGGTCCCAAGGTATTTGAATGGAGCAGTTCTCTCTCAGATTGGAGCTCACAGCCTGATGACCTCATCCAGACCGCCCCTACAACCAGGCCAGATGGTGATGCACGACTGGTACCAACCACCCCACTTCTGATAGAAGAATGAAGCCGGCACCTACCAGATACCTCCGCAGGGACCTCTCTCCTGTTCATTTGTACCCCAAAAAATGATTTCAGTAAACTGACATCCTACCAAGTTTGAGCAAGGTCTACCACTTTTCGGATAGATCTTCAGCACAGTATGACAACTTTATAAAATGTCTGACATCACAAGAAAGATTTTCGAGTGGAAGCTGAATGGCTTTTTTTTGCCACAGCTCATGGTAAAGGTGTATGTGATGGTTTAGGAGGCACCGTTAAACATCTTGCAGCTCGGGCTAGCCTCCAAAGACCATATTCAGACCAAATCTCAACATGCAACCTTTCCACTGGAGTGAGAAAAATATCGCTAATATCCAGTTCACGTACTGTACAAACGAGAACTACAAAGAAGAGGAGAGTTTGGTAAAACATTTTTTAAAGGAAGCAGAGCCTTCAGGGACTCTGCAACAACACACTTTCCTTCTTTGGAGCCCACCGGGATGGGGTACTCGTTACCGGACTGGGGTATCACGGGGGTTATCACGGCAGTCTTGGTCCGGACCGTGTCCTGAGCCCACAAGTAATGGGGTTTTTTTACAGGGGAGAAAATCGTGACGCCACCCGTGGTATGTGGTCAGGGTGACCACTGCTGCTGCAGAACCTCCAGGGATAATAGACGGCAGCCTGTGATGTGACGGCTCTCCACGGGCAGAGCTTGGTCCCCGGGGCAGTAGTGATAATGACAGTTTGTGAGGGAGAGCAGGGTTTGCAAGGATTACACAGACTCACGGTTTTGTAGTTTTCAAAGTCTTTACTCAAGAAGATGGTAATTCAGTCCACAGAGTCTGTACAGGGGTCGGGTTGCTGCCACCTTGGCCGGGTCCTTTGGCTCCCTGTTCCTGCGCTGTGTGTGTGGCCCTGCTGCCGCTTTAGCTAAGCTGCTGGCCCTGCCCCCCATCACGGGTACCAACCTGCTAGGCAACTTAACATAGTAACATAGTTTTTAAGGTTGAAGGAAGACTTTAAGTCCATCTAGTTCAACCCATAGCCTAACATGTTGATCCAGAGGAAGGCAAAAAAAAACCATGTGGCAACACTAAGCTCCACATTGGGGGAAAAAATTCCTTCCTGACTCCAGATACGGCAATCAGACAAATTCCCTGGATCAACGCCCCATCAAAGAATCTAGTATGTATAACTGATAATATTATAGTTTTCAAGAAAGGCATCCAGGCCCTTCTTAAATGTTAGTAGTGACTCACTCATTACAACAGCATGTGGCAGAGAGTTCCATAGTCTCACTGCTCTTACAGTAAAGAATCCGCGTCTGTGATTATGATTAAACCTTCTTTCCTCCAGACGTAGAGGATGCCCCCTTGTCCCAGTCTCAGGCCTAAGAGTAAAGAGATCATTAGAAAGGTCTCTGTACTGTCCCCTCATATATTTATACATTATTATAAGATCACCCCATAGCCTTCGTTTTTCCAAGCTAAATAACCCCAAGTTTAATAACCTGTCTTGGTATTGCAGACCCCTTAGTCTTGAGTCTTATTCCGTGTTCCTGACCCCGCCGTGTTGCTTCGCTGTGGTACAGTGAAGATGTGGGACCTTCACTATTCCGGTGTTCACTGTGCTGTTTGTGTCAGGCACAGCATCGGATCCGGTATCATTTCTGTGCGCGTCTCTGGGGTGAGTTTCAGGGAACTCTGTCTCCCAGGTGTGATCCTCTCTGCTCCTTCTCCTTTCCTCAGACCTTAGCAGGCCTGGAACTGGACAGTGGACCGTGGGGTGAGCCTAACGCAGCTCTTTTACACCCAGGTCCTTCTTCCTCAGTGCTGCCCCGCACTGAACTAACTGCCACTTCCTCCCCACCCACAATATATAGAGAAGCAGCCCTAGCTCCCCCTCCTGACCTGGAGGCACTAGTGTAGTGTTGTGGGTTGTGTGGGGAATTAACCCTTGGTGTTGTTACTGTGGCACATAAACCCCTGGGGTGCCACACTTCCACTGAGTGAAACAGAAAGAAATAACTATTTTTCACTCAGCAACGACAGTAAAGTCCATGGAGTGATTGAAGGTGGCACTAGAATGGCAATAGATGACATAATTGGTCATGTGACCTGTGTATATGATCAGCACTGGTGGCTGACTAATGTAATAATGATCCTCAAAAAGAATGAGCATGTCAATCTGGGTGACTTTTTCTGATCCGCTTTTTCCAATGAAAGCATTGTCTATGGACTTAAAAAACGGATCCTTATAAAACACATCAAAAGCTGATTATCCATTTTTTTATGCTTTTTTTGAGAAGCTGACCCAGTTGTTGAAAAACAGATCCTCACAAAACGGATCAAAAACGTTGTGTCTAAATGTAGACTAAGGCTCCATTCACACTGTGCGTTTTTGGTCTGTTTTTGCTTGTTAGTTTTTGAAGCCAAAAACTAAGTTTTTGAGTGGCTGATAAATACGGAAGTGGTGACTTGTTTCTATTATGCTTTTCCTCTGATTGTTCCACTCCTGGTTCTGGCTATAAAACTTATGAGCAAAAACAGACCAAAAACGCATAGTGTGAATAGAGCCTAAGGCTATGTTCACACATTGCACATTTTTGAGTGCTTTTCAAAAATGCACAATGTGAAATTCACTTTGCCGTACAGACACGGCGTAAAAATACGCAGCACTTTTATGGGAGAAAGTGCGGGCATAAAAAGAATTGATGAAAATCGGACAGCATCGGATCCGAATCAGCCCCCATGTTATCCAATGTGGAACGGATCGGATGTGCACTTAATGCCATCCGATTTGCCTCCGATCTGATTCTCATTTTTTGCAGGAGCAAAAATCGCAGACTGCTGCGATTTTGGCTCCTGAAAAAAATCGGAGAATCGGATCGGAGGAAAAATGGATGGCAATTATGCCAAATCCGATCCGATGACTTTAACATGGGGCCCTATGGAGCAGGGTCCGAGGAAACATCTGATATCTCCTCGGACCCGATTTAGATTTAACTAAAATGCAATGTGAAACCAGCCTTACCCACATTCTTATGAGCGCAGCAACACCTGCATGTAGTCAAAAAATTCTGTTTAGACAAATGGGAGGGCTCAAAAGGTAATGAGCAGTATTTAAATTTTGGAAAAGTTGAACTGGATTACGGGCACCATGCCACATTTGCAGGGCCGCTAGGGGAACCTAAACAGCAGACAACCCCCACATATGATCCCATTTTAGGAACTAGACCGCTTAAGGATTTTATCCAGAGGTATAGTGAGCATTTGGAACTAACAGGTAATTCACAGAATTTGATAATAAGTCGTAATACATTTTCTTTTTTTCACACAAAATTTCTCACTTTTAGGGTATGTGACCAGGATCCGGACACACTGTGTCCTGGATGCAGTGCCTCCTCTTCTGTGGGAATGTCAGCGATCTCTGTGGATAAATGCAGCCACCCATACCCACAGCGGCTTTTTCCTGGATTCCCCCACAGAGATTGTCTCGGATTCGGTAGTGCTAAATTGACATGCTGCAGTTAATCGGCGGCATGGAAAGCCGACCTGCGGTTCAGTAAAAGGTTACAGAGGAAACAAGCACAGTATGTACAGGATTTCTGTAAATCCCATCCACTGTGCTTGTACTGCACAACGCAGCAGTTTAAATGTAGTGATAACATGCTGCGTCCAAACCGCTGCAAACACTTATCGTGTCAACATACGCTTATGCTATGTACCAACTCGAAAATAGTGGTACAGATTCCTCCAAAAATCCGCACCTGGGTCATTCCATATCAAGTGATCCAAATAATTTTTTTTTTTTACCTGACGTCTTTAGATTTATTTTTTTTATATATATGAAGTACAACTTTAGTTAATTACAAATAAAAAGTTTTGATTTTTTTCTTCATCAGCTAATTTTTTTACAGATTTTTAAAGTTTTTAAAAAGTGCAAATTTTGGCCTGCTATGGCTTTACATTTTCTATATATCGGGCTAGAAATAAGATAGAGAAACAAAATAAACATCATTCTATTCAGAACTGTCAGGCTTTCACCAGATATGTCACAAGAGGATCTTTGTTAATATTTTACCCATGCGAACGCAAAATTTTAAAACGCATTTCCAAAAAAAGTATGATTTAAAAATTCCCAAAATCGCACATGTGTCTGCTATGCTCTTAGCCACATCTGTACCAAAATTCAAGTTGGGATCGCGATGGGATCATATTTTAAAATATTTAATTATTATATTATTATAGTGTCATTCGGTCATTCCATATCAAGTGATCTAAATATGAATATTTTTTACCCGACGTCTTTAGATTTTTTTTTCCTATATGAAGTACAACTTTAGCTAATTACAAATTAAAAGTTTTGAATTTTTTTTCTTCATCAGTTAATTTTTTACAGATTTTTAAAGTTTTAAAAAAGCGCAAATTTTGGCCTGGCTTTCACCAGATATGTCACAAGAGTATATTTGTTAATATTTTACCCATGCGAACACAAACACAAAATTTTATACACTTACATTTTCTTGTATGAATGAGGCAGTCAGTCTACATCTTGGAGGAGATAGACTGGCAGGTTAATAGTTAACATTTCAGCCGAATTCAGGCTACTGTACTCTCCAAAGATTGTGAAAATTAAGAAATAGAATTTACTTTATTGCATCCTTCTGGTCCAGCGCCATCCTTTATGTATCCAAGAAAACCAAACATTTTAAAAGTTAACAAAAATCAGATATTAACTCAGGTGGAGCCGAACACCGTGACAGGCCGGACATACTCTTAACAGAAAAAAGGAAATGGCCATTGCTAGTAAGCGCTTATGGACAAGATTACATTTCACCCACTTAAAGGGACAAATTGATGATAAAAGGCCACTTTAAAAATTGTGTGAGTAGTTCAGATTTTATAGAACAAGGATTTAACTGCTGTATTAGTCTTCATAAATGCCCTGTTTAATGATATAATAGAAAATAAATTGTTACATGTATAAATAGTTGTTAAAAATATTACTGTATACACTCGAGTATAAGCCGAGTTTTTCAGCACAATTTTTGTGCTGAAAAGTGCCGCCCTCGGCTCGTACTCGAGTCACGGTGTATTTGCTTGGGGGGGGGAGCTGTGACCGGGTGCTGGAGGAGGCAGGAGGGGCCACAGTGACCGCGGGCGGTCACGTGGGGCCGTCTCATTAGTGTAATGAATATGCACGGCATCCCCCCGTCCATCAGTGGCGGGGGGAGCGGTGCATATTGCAATACACTGGCCCCCAGCAGTGATACACAGCCCCCCTCCTTAGTATGAGTCCCCCAGGCTGCGGCACCTGTTAAAATAACAAACATTTCATACATCACCTTTCCGGCGCCGTTCCTCCGGTCCCGACTTCTTCCTGCTTGTGCCGGTGTCATGTGACAGGGCGCAGCAGATGACTTCATCTGCTGCGCCAGGTCACAGCACTAGAAGCCAGCATGAGCAGGAAGAAGCCGGGCCTGTATACCACTGCTGAGGGGCCTGTAGACCACTGCTGAGGGGCCTGTATACCACTGCTGAGGGGCCTGATACGAGGGAGGGGCCTGTATAATACCACTGCTGAGGGGCCTGTATAATACCACAGCTGAGGGGCCTGTATACCATTGCTGAGGGGCGTTATATAAAAGTGACGGGGGGCTATATAATAGGATGGGGGTCTGCTGCATTTCATACCCTAGGCTTATACGCGAGTCAATAAGTTTTACCAGCTTTTGGGGCAAAAGTAGGGGGGTCGGCTTATACACGAGTATATACGGTAGTTCTTTTAATCTTGTTTTTAACATACAATTAGGATGACCCTGTATTTAGAAAGTCACACTTGAGGATATGATCACCTCTTTTTCTTTTGGTTTGTTCAATACATTCAGGTTGAAAATGCTGAGCAAGTTGTATTATGATGATTAAGATGTATGTATCCTGGCACTTACGGGATTTGTTTTTTGTGTTTCTTTATTGTTGCATAGAAATGTTGAATTCAATTAGTTGTAATTTGAAAATAGGAAGAAACTCACACAAACATAACATCAGATGATTCAAGGCTTTAAAAAATATATAAATTTGATAGGTCCTAAATTGAATCCCTGCACAAATATAACCAAGTATACAAGTAACACAGGCATTTTTTCACAATATTAAAACATAGTTGTTTTTTTCACAATTGCGCATTAAAATTTTGAATTTCATTTCTCCAAAACAAAATATAAAGAAAACACTCTGTGAAAAACGATGCCTCTCCCACCTCATTATCTTAATTTTAGCCGAGATATGATAAAAATTGTAAAGCCATACCAGCCCAAAATTCACGCTTTCAAAATTTTAAAAATCTGTAAAAAATTACCGTAACTGATAAAGAAAAAAATTCAAAACTTTTAATTTGTAATTAACTAAAGTTGTACTTCATATAGAAAAAAAATAAAACATCTAAAGACGTCATTCATATTCATATTTACATCACTTGATATGGAATGACCCAATGACGGTATAATAAATTAATATTTTAAAATACGATCCCATCGTGATCCCAACTTGAATTTTGGTACAGATGTGGCTAAGAGCATAGCAGTCACATGTGCATTTTTGGGAATTTTTAAATTATACGTTTTTTCAGAAATGCAGTTTAAAATTTTGCGTTCACATGGGTAAAATATTAACAAAGAACCTCTTGTGACATATCTTGGGAAAGCCTGTACAGTTCTGAGTAGAATGGTGTTTATTTATTTAGTTTATTTATCTGATTTCTAGCCTGAGTAAGGCTGCTTTCACATCAGCGGTTTACGCTGATTGCGGCAGTTGCTTGGAAAAAAACGCAACTGCTGCGATTACCGCATAACGGCCGCGATCGCGCGCACACTTGCGGCAAGCCCCATACAATGTCTATGGGGCTTGCGGTAAGTGTGCGGCAGGTGCGGCACGTGCAGTTTCGGCACTTGCGGCATGTGCGGCCGCGAAAAAAAAACGCAGCATACCGCTTTTTTTGCAGCCGCACCTGCCGCAAGTGCCGAAACCGCACTTCCCGCACACTTACTGCAAGCCCCATAGACATTGTATGGGGCTTGCCGCAAGTGCCGAAACCGCACTTCCCGCAAGCCCCATAGACATTGTATGGGGCTTGCCGCAAGTGCCGAAACCGCACTTCCCGCACACTTACCGCAAGCCCATAGACATTGTATGGGGCTTGCTGCAAATGCGGTAATCGCGACAGTTGTGTTTATTTCACCGCAACTGCCGCGATCAGCGTAAACCGCTTATGTGAAAGCAGCCTTATGTGGAGAAATATAAAGGCAGGCAACAACGAAATTCACACTTTTTCCAAACTTTGAAAATCAATTAAAAATAAAAAAAAACATTTTTAGAATTTTTTTCTCTTCACATTTTGCATTGTCTGACATGCCATTATCAAATAACAAAATCTCAAAAGAATTAAAAATATAGAGGTAATAATCATTGGTTCACTTAACACGGAATGACCCACCTGCAGAAAAAAGCGCAGCAGAAATATGGCTGTGCCTACAGGTGCGTTTTTCATGCGAATTTTGCTGCATTTTTTTGAGCAAATGTTCATTGTAGTGACTGAGTAAAGCTAGGTTAGGCTGGGAAAAAAAAGGGGTTTTAAGATGTCATAATGTGATGTGGGTATATTTTTGGTCACCAGTCAAGGTAGAGCAAGCAGGTACGGTCTGCCACCCACCCCCACCTGCCTAGGTTTTACCTGGCTGGTAATCAATCATTTTTTAAAATTATTTCTTCAATAAATTGTTTAAACAAACGAAGTGGGGCTTTGCCATATATTTGATCCCAGCCAGGTACTGCTGGCAGGTATAGGTTGCCACCCACCCCCAGCTATCTACTTTACATGGCTGGAAAGCAAAAATACTATGAAAGCCTTTTTTTTAATTACCGTATTTCATTAAATAATAATAAAAAAAAACGACATAAAGCTTTGCCTTATCTCGTAGACTGTGAGCCCTCGCGGACAGGATTTCTTCCCTCTTGAATCTGTACGACCGAATTGTCCACATTTATTGTTACTATGTTACTTGTCCTAGTCTGCCCCTTCTGGCATATAAAGCGCCATGGAATATAATGGCGCTATATAAATAAATAATAATAATAATAATTTAGCGTTCTAGCCAGGTACATCTAGGCAGCTGGGGGACTGGAATCCTCAGCGCAGGGTGGCCGTATTCATAGAAGCGCCATTTTCTGGCGCTGTATCTGACTCTTCCAGCTGCCATGTAGCTGTGGCAGACTGAATAATAAGAGGTTCATGCCAGCTTTGTATTGGCAGCTGGCACTAAGCCCGAGGTTCATAATATCAGGCCATTATTAGACCAGGCCATTAGAAATCTCTCGTAAATAGTAAGGTCTGGGTGACTAGCTTTTCTCCTCATGGAGAGGAATCTGCCTGCCGACATAAGGAGAACGTTAAGCTGATAAGGAAACTTATAGCCGCAATGCTCCTCTAGGAAATATGCAAATTGTTACTTCAGTGAGGAAGTGAAAATCTCTAATGCCACCCAATAAGGGTAGTAATCCTTAAGGTCATAATCAACTCTTAAACAAGCCTTTTCACAGGACTTTGGGGTTCAGATCTGGCACAAATCCTAACTGCAGACGCTGCATTTCGGGGTGACTGACCCTCATCAGCGCAGTGTGTGGGAATTCTGATCTGGCGGTATGAGAGGCTAAGATGAGTTCTGGCGGACTAGCTTTTCTCCTCATGGAGATGAATCTGCCTGCCGGCATAAGGAGACTTGTAAATAGTAAAAAAGACACAACACAAATAAATATTTTTATTAGAAAAAAAAACAACACAAACACATATCTGGATTCCATCTTTATTTTTCTGCGATGTCCGACCTAGTCCAATGGGCAGCCCCGCAATGATTCTCAGTATTATACATATGAGAGCATCTCCCATATGCTATAAGAGTGGGCACCCTGCCAGGGGGATGACAGGTCATGAGCTCAGTTTCACTGAGGTCATGAAAGTTCATCATCATCGATCACACAGGGGTTAACTGTGAGCACAAAATGATCTCCAGAGCAGGACATCATAATGGACTACAACATGAAGGACTTTTCTGCCAAAAGCTAAATCGCCGTTGGACACTAGATCTAAACGGTAGTGTTTAGTGAAAGCATGCAGAGATGACCAGGTAGCCGCCTTGCAGATCTGCTCAGGAGAAGCCCTTGCTCGCTTAGCCCAGGAGACCAAAGTGGATCTTGTTGAATGAGCCGTGAAACCCGATGGAGGGGGTCAGATTCTGGCCATGGTAGGCTTCAGTAATGGCCTTTTTGATCCAGTTGGCTATCGTGCTTTTTGCCACCTTATTTTTTTTCCAAATGGTTGGATGAAAGAGTTGTGATCAATTCACCAAGGCGCAGTTAGGTCTAGATAGTGAAACACTAATCTGCAGACGTCTAGTGAATGAAATTCATCTTCCTTTGGTGTCTTTGGATGTTGACAGAAAAAAGGAAAAACAATACATTGGGAGCGATGAAAATCAGAGACAACTTTGGGTAAGAATGAAGGATCCAGTTGAATGACTATGCTGTCATCGCGGATTGTCAAGTAGGGTTCCCTGATGGACAAGGCTTGCAGCTCCCCGACTCTCCTTAGAGATGTAATAGCGACAAGAAATGCAGTCTTGTGAGAGAGAGACCTTATGCTACAGGACGACAGGGGTTCATAAGGAGAACTGGAGAGTCCGGTAAAGACCACATTCAGGTCCCAGGAGGGTGTGAGAACCCTCTGTCTTTGGCAAAGTCTATTAGCCAACACCATAAAGCGTTTCATCCAGCGGTGGTTGGTCGACTGCAAGGACGTCTTCATGCTTACCTCCCTGCATGCGGACACCACTGTGACAGTCAGAGACAGGGGCGCCACCAGAGACAAACAAAAGCCCATTTGTGTGACTGATTAGAACAAGCACATGGGTGGTGTGAGCCTATCCAACCAGGTGCTCCATCCATACCTGATGAAGCAAAAGACAAGGGCCTGGTATAAAAAGGTGGCAATCTATCTTATCCAGATTGCCACCTATAATAGCTTTGTCCTTTACAAAAAAATCGCAAGGAACCCTCACCTTCCTGCAATATCAAAAGAAGGTTATTGAGTCTCTCCTATTTGACTCCACGGCATCGGAGGCAGCTTTTGAGTCAGAAGATGTCAGGAGACTATCAGAGAAACACTTTATTCACCCCATCCCTCCCACTCCCACCAGATTGTGTCCTCAGAAAAGATGTAAAGTCTGTAGCAAGCATGGTGGAAGAAGAGATTCTCGCTTTTACTGCCCCACATGCCCATCCCAACCTGGACTTTGCATCTCCCCCTGCTTCCAAATTTACCACACATCTCCCAATTATTAGGTGTTATAACTAAAATAAAAACAAATTGTGTGGTACCCTTTTTTGTCTTCACATCATTTTTATTTTCTGCTTAGGGTGCCCCTTTATAGATTGGACTTATTATTTGTCAAAGAAAATGTACTATTGTCACCAGTAAAACACATTTCACACCATTTCCCCAAATATTCCAAAACTTGATCACTCACATACCAAACTATTATTCAAACACATTCTAATCCACATTCTGCATACCCCAGAATGTGGACCCCACAAATATTCTTGAAATGTCTGATGTCATAATTCCAGGACTTGATCACTCACAAAGTTTTTTTGCCAGTTATCTTTGTTTGACTGGCATTACAACTATGTCTTGCTAAACAAAACTATGTTTGGCATCTATATTACATATATATTTATAATGGTGATTACGGGCATGATCATTTTATTGGAGGATCTCCAACAATGAGGCTATTCCGTATTCATACACCAGGGCTTTACTGTGTTCATGCCGAACTTCCTATACCGGACAATAAGTTCGCTATCCTGTAGGGAACTGGTTGATTTGTGCATATAGCAGTTCCGACCTTGGCGGGTTGGAGCCCGTTATGGTGCACCATGTCGACTGGCACATTTGTCTCTCATATAGGGATTGATGGTGCTAAACAGACGTTGTACGACCAGTCTCTAAAAGATGAACTTGTCCTCCTAGCCCTGCTGGTGTTTTACTTCATTTCTACAAGCACAAGTTTGCCACATACATGGCTACATTTTCCTCCACATTTGGCCCTTCATGCCAGTAGAGTTTTGCATTCCTGCTACAATATACGCAATTGCAGGACAACTATTTTGTGAGCAAGGCTATGTTTTATAATCAGCAATTGTGTTTTTTGGGGCATGCCGCCCTTTGTGAGTAATAATTCCTGGAAGGATCTTCATGTTTGGTAGCACAAAGTCTTGGAAAGTTTTGAATGGGTCCTGGAATTCATTCAATTTTACCCTGAAGATAAAATGATACATAATGAAAAGTGGGAACAAACCACTCAGTACGTCCCTTGACGAATACATTACAGGGTATAACTTACAAAAAAATCAATTTTTTGTACCCCAGGGGTCCAAGAAGTGAAAGATGGTATCTGTCATCTATTTCAGCCAAATTTGCATTCCAAAATTCAAATAGCGCTCCGTCCGTTCTGAGTCCTGCCATTTGTCCAAACAGAACGTTTTGACTACATGTGGGGTATCGACGCACTCACAAGTATGTGGGCAATAAATTGAGGGGTCCACTTTATGGTGTTACCTCTTGTAAAAGTAAAAATTGTGGTGCTAAATCATCACTTTTGTGGAAAAAAATGAAAATTTTCATTATGATGACCTATTGTTATCAAATTCTGTAAAGTAACTGAGGGTTCAAAATGCTCACTATACCCCTAGATATAATCCTTGAGGGGTCTAGTTTCCAAAATTGGGTCACTTGTGGGGGGGGGTTTCTGCTGTTTAGGTACCCCAGGGATCCAAGAAGTGAAAGATGGTATCTGTCATCTGTTTCAGCCAAATTTGCTTTCTAAAATTCAAATAGCGCTCCGTCCGTTCTGAGTCCTGCCATTTGGGCAAATAGCAGTTTCTGACCACATGTGGGGTATTGTTGCGTTCAGGAGAAACATGGTAACAAATTTTGGCATCCAATTTGTCCTGCTGTTCCTTGTAAAAGTGAATAAATTGAGGCTAAAGAAATATTTTTAGGTAAAATATAAAAGGTATTTATTTTTTCATTCCACTTTGCATTCATTCCTGTGAAGCACCTGAAGGGTTAATCATTTTTTTCAATGTGGTTTTGAGTAGCTTGAGGGGTGCAGTTTTTGGAATGGTATCACTTTTGGGTGTTTTCTGTCATGTACACCCCTCAAAGTGACTTCAAATGTGATGTGGTCACAAAAAAAATGGTTTTGTAAATTTTGCTGGAAAAATGAGAAATTACTGATGAACTTTGAACCCTTATAGCTTCCCATCAAATGTTTTTTTTTTCCAAAATTGTGCAGATGTAAAGTAGACATGTGGGAAATGTTATTTATTAACTATTTTGTGTCACATAACTCTCTGGTTTAACAGAATAAAAATTAAAAATTTGAAAATTGCGAAATTTTCACCAAATTTTTTATTTTTTCACAAATAAACGCAAAAAATGATCGACCTAAATTTACTACTAACATGAAGCCCAATATGTCACGAAAAAACAATCTCAGAATCGCTAGGATCCGTTGAAGTGTTCCACAGTTATTACCTCATAAAGGGACACTGGTCAGAATTAAAAAAAACGGTCTGGTCATTAAGATGGAAATTGGCTTAGTTACTAAGGGGTTAAATAACACTTAAGATACCGTCACACGTGGCAATATCGCTAGGTAATTTCAAAGGCAATTTGCTGGTTGCAGTGAAATCATGGACACATTGTTCCATTTGAACACAGCAACAAAACAGAACAATGTGTCCATGATTTCACTGCAACCAGCAAATTGCCAGTGAAATTACCTAGCGATATTGCCACGTGTGACGGTAACTTTACAGACTGACTCTCAGACTGCTCAAGAGTCATGACAATTATTTTTAGAGTGTGAAGGTGCTTATAGCAAGAGAACTACACAGAGTACATTAATGATTTTTACATACTCTGAAAGGCACTATTCAAGGGTACTATTAGTACCATACTGAAAAATGACCTGACAAGAGTCCTTTGAATTAATCAATGCAATGTTCTGCCTCTGCTCCTAGCCTGATACATAACAGCACACTATCATATTGTTCAGCAAAAGATCACAGCGTGTATTTATATCTGCTTGGTGACATGATTACCATTTGAAGGGAGAACACACCTGTTCATACATTACATAGTATGGTATATCAGGGGCAGGATTGTAGTGTGACCATGTAATGAGAGATTGAAGGATAGGTAAATTGAGATATCCATAGAATTATAGATAGGATAGATCTCAATCAGCTATATAATGGGCCACGCCCACATATTCTAAGCTTACACCCTTTAGTGCCATCCATGTGGCACTAAAGGGTTTTTAGCAGCAAAACAAATCATTTAAAAAAAATTACATTGGGTCCTATTTTTGGGGTAAAACAGACAGCTGTAGCATGCACCTGGAAGCTTTTCCTTACCTGGTAATCCAAAGCAGAGGTCACCCCATGCTGTAAAATTATTAATTTATAAATAATTTTTAAACAAACTGTGCAGAGTCCCCCCCCCCCCCCCATTTTTGATAACCAGCCAAAGTAAAGCAGACAGCTGTGGTCTGGTATTCTCAGGGTGGGAAGGGCCATGATTATTGGTCCCTTCCCACTCTAAAAATAGCTGGCCCAGAACTGGCGCCTCCATTAGAAGTGCCAATCCAGGCACATCACCCCGGGTCTTCCCACTGCCCTAGTGCGTTGACGAACTGGATAATGGTATTTGAAGTTGATGCCAGCTGTGTAATGTCAGCTAGAATCAAGCTCAGGGGTTAGTAAGGTCAAGGTGTCCATCTGATACCTGACATTATTAACTCAGTCAGTTCTGAACCCCTTCCCGACCCATGACGTAGGGGTTTGATGTCCGCTCCTGCTCCTGTCCTGACAGCAGCAATTCATCATCAGAATCTGGCGCCAGAATCCTGCCCTGCTCAGTGTATACAGCATAACACTTAGCAGGACGGGAACAATTGCTGCTGTCAGGGCGGGAGGCGGGAGCAGGAGTGAGGGGTCGACAATAGGAACACCTCGCTTTGCGCCTGCGTGTGATAGCACAAAGAGACGCAGGCGCAGAACGAGGAGAGCTGACAGGCCATCAAGGAGGCGGCCAGGACAGGGAGGAGGGAGGAACATAGAAGCAGGGGGCAGGAATAGCCCTCAGGAAGAACCTGACTCATGTGGATCTGGTAATGCCCTCCTAACTCAGTTGTACACATTTTAAAAGGCTGTATTTCATGATTTAGACATCAGAAACACGTGGGGAACCCTTGCCTGAATGCAGCATATATGCTGCATTCAGTGCTACCTTTAGATTGAAATCTTTGAAGGGGGGGTGACAGGTCCTCTTTAACTATTAATATAAATTTACTCAATCTTTAAACACAGTCACCAATATTGTAGTACACCAACTCCCTTGATGCCTTTGCACAGACTATTGTTTGGTCAAGAATGAACATGTCCAGGCATGTCAGGACATAAACGCTCTGAAGCTTTGTCTTACTTCCTGACTCTGCGGTGGGCAGATACTTAACATGATTGACAGAGCTGCTGGCTTGTCATCTGCACTGCATTCAATGTCTACCCCTGTTCATTCTCAGGTTGAGCCCTAAGGGTACAGACACACTGGAGTGGAAGTTGGATGACTGCAATGCGAGTTTTTCTCGCATTGCAGTAGGACCAATGTTATTCAATGTCCGAGAGCACATTTGCGAGTGTCGGGCGTTTCTTTCTCATCCAATTGACGGACGAGAAACAAATCGCAACATGCTGTGACAGTGTGCGATTCACGCGCGAGACTTACCAGTGCAAGTCTATGGGTCCAACAAAATCATAGACCGCCCACGAACAGCACATGGATCATCCGAGAGGCATGTTTTTTTTCACTGATACATTATCATTCTGCAGCTGAGAACACTGTAAAATGTTTCTCTAAATGATTATACAGTAAATAGCTGCTGAGAAAATAAAACGGATTGCACATGGACACCACTCAGATGTGATCTGCTGAGAAAAATGTCGGAGAGTAGCATCACAGTCGGATGCAAAATGGACCAATAAACGGATGACACTCGTATGACTCTCGGGAACGACAATCAGACCACATTTTTTCTCGCCAGTGTGTTTCCACCCTAACAAAGCTTTCTGATTTGTCCTCTCCTGCTTCTAAGCTGTATAACATAATAAAATAATACATTAATATCTACAAATAATGGATTATTTGGTAAATATAGACCCCACACTTTTAGACCACAGGCTGAACAGATCTGAATTCAAGATTTTTGGAATTGATGCTGCTATAATAGTTATATATTTTTAAACATGATCCCATCGCAATCCCACCTTGAATTTTGGTACAGATGTGGCCAAGAGCATAGCAGGCACATTTGCATTTTTGGAAATGTTTAAATTAAACATTTTTTTCGGAAACCGTTTAAAAATTTTGCATTTGCGCTTGCATGGGTAAAATATTAACAAAGATACTGTCACACTTCCGGGGGAAGGAGCCCTAGAGTGGACCCACTGGGCCGTGGTACCGAACTCCCCTGGGTGAGCTGATCCTAATTTACCCAACCCCTATACAGGGATTGTCAGGGGCAAGCCCAGGGGGTCTAAATACCACAGCAGCTAGTACCAGGGGGGCGGCTCGTAAGGTTAGCCTATACTAAGGAACAGAGAAGTATTCCAGGTAACAGGGTACAAGGCTAGGAGACCAGGAATAGTGCTACCGGGGAAGAACACAGCAAGGGTTCCAGGAAACAGCACAAGGAAGGCTTGACCAACAGTCAGCAAGGCAGAAGCAAACTGACTTGATAATCAGGCACCTCCCATCAGAGGAGGTGGCCTGATATACCACGGGAAGAGCAGCTATTGGTCAAGGGGAGTGTCAGGTTGGACCTTGCTGGCCCCTAGAGTCACAGGGAAGGAGTGCACCTAGTGCACCGCTGATTGGTCACATGAATACGACCATAGTAATGTGCTCATGTGTGAACCCGGCGGTCAGCTGACAGGAAGGGAATATGGCGACGGCTCCGAGACACAGCACGTCTGGATGCCGGACGCCCGGTCGGCAGAGGAGCAGGAGATGCCGACCCGGGAGAGGTGAGCTGGGAAGCGGTGGCAGGATGCCTAACAGATACTCTTGTGACACATCTGGTGAAAGCCTGTACAGTTCTGAGTAGAATTGTGTTTATTTTGTTTCTCTATCTTATTTCTAGACTGAGTTATAAGGAGTAATGTAAAGGTAGGCAACACCGAAATTCACACTTTTTCCGAACTTTGAAAATCAATAAAAAAAAAAAAATTCTAGAATTTTGTTTCTCTTCATACTTTGCATTCTCTGACATGCTATTATTATTATTATTATTTATTTATATAGTGCCATTGGTTCCATGGCGCTTTACATAAGGAGTGGGGGTAACAAGGACAGGTACAGTACATATGAGCAGTCAATGCTTGCTGATACACGACGGGAGAGGTTCCTGTCCACGAGGGCTCACAGTCTACGGGGGTGGGGGGAGGACACGATAGTGGTGGGGGAAGCGCCAAGCGGTTAGTGGAGCGGCGCTGGGTCTCATCATGGGTTGTAGGCTTGTTGGAATAGATGACTTTTCAGGTTCTTTTTGAAGCTCTTGAGGGTAGGCGAGTGTCTGACGTGCTGGGGGAGGGAGTTCCAGAGTCTAGGGGAGGCGTGGGAGAAGTCTTGTATGCGGTTGTGGGAGGATGAGATGAGGGGGGAGGAGAGGAGGAGTTCTTGTGAGGAGCGTAGGTTGCGTGCAGGTTGGTATTGGGAGACCATGTCGGAGATGTAAGGGGGGGACAGGTTGTGGATGGCTTTGTAAGTCAGGGTTAAGATTTTAAATTTAGATCTTTGGGGGGTGGGGAGCCAGTGAAGTGCCATGCGGAGAGGGGAGCTAGGGGAGTAGCGAGGAGACAGGTGGATTAGACGGGCAGCTGAGTTCAGGATAGAGTGGAGAGGTGCAAGGGAGGAGGCAGGGAGACCGGTGAGCAGTAGGTTGCAGTAGTCAAGGCGGGAGATGATGAGGGCGTGGACGAGAGTTTTGGCGGTGTCATGGTTGAGAAACGGGCGGATGCGTGAGATGTTCTTGAGTTGGAGTCGGCAGGAGGTGGCAAGGGCTTGGATGTGGGGCTTGAAGGAGAGGGAGGAGTCGAGGGTGACCCCGAGGCACTTTGCGTGGGGGACTGGGGTGAGAGAGCAGTCATTGACTCGGATTGACAGGTCTGGCAGAGGGGGAGGGCGGCTGGGGGGGGGGAAGACGATGAACTCTGCTTTGTCCATGTTCAACTTGAGGAAGCGAGCAGAAAAGAAGGATGAGATGGCAGACAGGCATTGGGGGATTTTAGACAGAAGGGAGGTGATGTCGGGCCCAGAGAGGTAGATCTGGGTGTCGTCGGCGTAGAGATGGTACTGGAGGCCATGGGACTCAATGAGTTGACCTAGGCCGAGGGTGTAGATGGAGAAAAGTAGCGGTCCAAGTACCGATCCCTGGGGGACGCCGACAGTAAGGGGGTAGGACGAGGAAGAGGTGTCGGCGTGGGTGACGCTGAAAGTGCGGTCTGTAAGGTATGAGGAGATCCAGGAGAGGGCGAGGTCGGTGATGCCAAGGGATTCTAGGATTTGGAGTAGGAGGGAGTGGTCGACTGTGTCGAAGGCGGCGGATAGGTCGAGGAGGAGGAGGACGGAGTAGTGTTTTTTCCTCTTTGCGGTCAGGAGGTCATTGGTGACTTTAGTAAGGGCAGTTTCGGTGGAGTGATGAGGTCGGAAATGCTATTATCAAATAACAAAATCTCAAAAGAATTAAAAATATAGAGGTAAAAATCATTGGTTCACTTGACATGGAATGACCCCCTTAAGAAATTCTCAAGACGTTTGATGTGTGACATGGCCCTCTTCCCATTGAAAAAAATAAAGCTGGATCCAAAATGGCCAACTTCAAAATGGCCGCCATGGTCAGCACCCATCTAGAAAAGTTTTCCCCCTCCCATATACTAATGTGCCACAAACAGGAAGTTGATATCACCAACCATTCCCATTTTATTTAGGTGTATCCATATAAATGGCCCACCCTGTACATTAACAGGGTCACATACTGGCTTCATCGTATACCTAAAAAATAAGCTCACACATTCTATCATCTTCAGTTACAATGTATGGGTTGCAGTGAAGGCAGGACCTGCAAGGAGCCCATAAAGTCTAGACTTGGAAACGTCATCCCCATAGCCAGAAATCAATATGTAAATAAACAGAAAAGGATGCGCAATGGGTGCACCTGTATAAACAATTTCTTTCCCTAACTAGTAAAAAAGCTGCTCACCTTGGAGGGCTGTGCACTGCCCTGCACAGCCCTGGTAAATCACTTGAAGTGTGGAGCTTAATCGCTCTCCCTGGAATCTCTGTGTGCTGCTGCCTGTGAGCTGCTTCCTCTGGTCCCAGCTCTGAACACCTGACCACTCAGACAGGAAAGGTCCTGTAGTTCCAGGCCTTCACCTCACACCACACAGGTCCTTTTGTTGATGTGCCTTCCAAGCTCCTCCTGCTGCTGATCCTCCATGAGAGAAACTGGAACATATGATTAATGTAAAGCAGTCTGTGGAGCGCTCAGGAAAGATGTAATATGAACTACCTATGGTTATAGTATTTATAGGGTTAACCAGGGGACTTGAGGATTGGTTGACATAAAGGGGGTTGTTAACCAATGAGGGTTGTTTTTTACTTATAAAAGTTGTAACTTTGAAGTCCTCCTTCATTCCACCTGAGGAAGACTGCTGTGTCAGTGGAAACGCGTTGTGGCTGTGAAGGAGAAAAATAAAAAGCTAAGTTTTATCTATAATTCACCCTGCCTGCCTTTCCTGAGCGCTCCACAGACTGCTTTGCATTAACCATAGCCAGAAATGTCTCGCCTGCACAAAGACTTCGTTGGTCCGTGCATGCATAGTTGTGTTTTAGGCTCTGCTAGCAGTAGCGCACAGCACAGTGCATCTCTGCGAGCCGGAGACGCCTCTGCACAGGTGCAAAATGTTCCTCGCAGATTTGGATAATGCATTATCCACCTCAATCAGAAGAGGACAGTGATGAGCACGGAGAGGCGGGATCCGCTGCAATTCAAATCCATTGGACCGGCCCGAGGTAATTATTATATGGGAGAAGATATTTATGGGGTGAACAGGGGGAGGTCAACGCATAATAGGCACATTCATAGAATGCAGCATAGGTGCTGCTGAAGGTGGCGCTTTTAATTTAGACACTGAAAATCTGGTGATAGGTTGACTTTAAAGGGAATCTGTCAATAGGATTTTACACCCTAAAAACTATTTGTATGAGCATGTGTTTCTTTCAAAAAAAGTCTAGTAATACCTATACATGGCCACTCCTGTCCTACAATACTGAAAAATCAGTGTTTGAATTGATACACAAATGAGGCTGTAGATCTGAAGCCTCTGTCACTGCAGCTCTATTCCCCACCAGGCACCACCTTCCTTCTGCTTGAGTGACTGTTCCTTTGCCTAAATTCAAATAGCACATCACTGTCAAACCAGCAGGAAGGTGTGTCTCTGGGTGGGGAATAGAGCTGGAATGACAATGGCTTCTTGACATATTGATGGACTTGAGAGCTACATATGCATATAAATAGATTGGGTAGTGAAATCCTACTGACAGACTCTCTTTAAAGAGCTATACAAATATTAATACAGATTGGATTCTAGAATGCTACTTGAACATAGGAACAGAATTCAGTTTTGTCAAAACCAGGAATTCCGTAGAGATGCAAAAAATAACAAAAAGAAATAAACTGCGGCTTATTGGAACTCCAGGGACTCTACCACTAGGAAATGTAATCATTGCTACTATTATTACACCATACTGGAGTTACATATGAAGGTCACATACTCCAGATAAGAAATGAAGTTAAATTCCCACTGATTTCTTTCCATTAGCTCCTCTACAAGACAGCATCACTTTGAGACTATTGGCTAGTATCCGAGCTTTCCAGAGGCTGTAACATGATCTTAGTGATTTTAAAAAACACCTTACATGACATGGAGGAGGGTGTTGACTTTTATGAATAGGGCACCTGTATACCATTTCCAGCTTCCCCTATAGTTAGAAACAACTTGCTTGACGGCTCTCAGCAAGAACAGCAATGTTATTATTACATGATAAAAATGGAGAAATATAGTGCAGAGCTGACAGTTAGGGTGCTGCACAGCACCCCACCCAACCAGTATGGCCTGTAAGTTCTCACTGCACGTCACATCAGATCATATCCAGCAGTAAAGGGCAATCATATTTTTGGATTAAAAATATCAATGAGCTACACTATACATGTAAGTGTAACATTATCACGTTTGTGTTTCCAAGGTTTATACAATTATATAAAAATGCGATCGGTAGACAGATCTATATTATATAGAGATACAGAATAGAATACACCCTACATAGAAGCTTCAACTATGTAATCTGTAGGTGCAGTATGTGTAGAACTAGATGCATCATATAGACATATACTTAGTACAAGTATATACAGCTACCTATCAGTATGGACATGTGTATAAGTGTGTGTATATATTTTACACACACACAGCTGATATGTACAAATGCATGAATTTTATATACACCTTGTACAATTACTAATATACAGCTATATATAGAAACTTACACACATGTATAATACAGCTACTGTAGTTATATACATTGTATGAATACATACATGTACACACATATAATATTCAGATAGACACACTAGATATATACACACCCTATACAGCCGGCTATGACAGATCACTGGATTAACAGGCTACCTACACATCGTCCTGTCACCACACGTCAGGGCGGCGCGGCCATTTGTATGGCGTGAGGCGAGCGGCCCCTTACGTGTACGGCGTGAGGCCCCTCACGTGTACGGTGTAAGGTGCGTGCCCCCTCACGTGTACGGCTTGAGGCCCCTCACGTGTACGGCGTGAGGCGAGCGCCCCCTGGCGTGTACAGCGTGAGGTGAGCACCCCCTCACGTGTACGGCGTACAGCCCCTCACGTGTACGGCGTGAGGCGAGCGCCCCCTCACGTGTACGGCGTGAGGCGAGCGGCCCCTCACGTGTACGGCGTGAGGCAAGCGGCCCCTCACGTGTACGGCGTGAGGCGAGCGGCCCCTCACGTGTACGGGGTGAGGCCCCTCACGTGTACGGCGTGAGGCGAGCGGCCCCTCACGTGTACGGCGTGAGGCGAGCGGCCCCTCACGTGTACGGCGTGAGACGAGCGGCCCCTCACGTGTACGGCGTGAGGCGAGCGGCCCCTCACGTGTACGGCGTGAGACGAGCGGCCCCTCACGTGTACGGCGTGAGACGAGCGCCCCCTCACGTGTACGGCGTGAGACGAGCGCCCCCTCACGTGTACGGTGTGAGGCGAGTGTTCCCTCATGTGTAAGGTGAGTACCTGCTCACTGAGGAGCCGAGGACCACACAGGGCACAATGACGGACATGTTGTGCTGCTGCTCTATATTTAGCGCACACACAAGGCGGCATTGTCCTCCGTGATGTAGGATGAAGCCCCGCACTCACCTCCGGCTGGACCTCGGCCACACTGAGCTCCCCAGCCTTCCCTGTCTCCTCCAGCCTCCTCTCTCTCTACACCCCGGTTGGTCGAGGCCCTGATCCCTCGATCCTGCCTCCTGGTTTCTCCTCCCTCCTTCCCTTCCTGGTATTTCCACTTCCTTCTCAGTCCCTCCCGGGTGTATTGTGTGGTGATGTAGAGATGGGGGCCAGGGATTGGGGAGGAGGGCAGTGTCCGGTGGGGCCCAGTGCAGCTGTGAGGAGAGGCGATCCCGGGAGAGGAGGAGGAGGGGGCCGCCCTGTGATGATGATGATGCTGCTGTACAGGCTGAGCTCAACACACTGACCCGCCCGCTCACCGCTCTGCAGCTGTTACAGCTGAGGACACCGGGGACCTGTATGAATGACAAAACGTTATTCTACACGGCAACAAAAGGCGGGAACCGCAGCTGCAATGCTCCATCCTGGGTGTCCATCTTCTCTATCTCATGGATAGCCTCTAACACACCCTGAAACTGTCACCTAAGGTCATGTTTACATAGTGGGCTTTGCATCTCTTTTTTTCCATTGTATGTATCCAAATCCATGGTTATAGAAAGCTGCTTTTTTCATTATCAGCAAAATCTATGAGATCCCAGAAAAAAAACACAACACACACACACACACATATGATGCGCACCCAGGGCTGTGGGGTACTCTGCTCTCGGGCTCTCTCTTCTTCTTCTAGTCTGGGAATTCACGAGTGGCCATATTGAGGCCGTGGCCCTGGGGGTCAACTGAAAAAGGGGATTGAATATATCTTCCTGGGGATTATTTACAAGTTGTCTTGTCATGACGCCACCTGCTGAGCCTGTGATGTTCACCAGCGCCGCCACAGTCCTCCGGTGGTCGGTGGTATTGCGGCTTGGATGGAATAGTCCCCGCAGGCAGGACTGGACCACCGGGGCAGTGATGCTGTAATAAAAACAATTGTTTGGTGCCTGCTCTGACCTTATATAGGTGGAGCTGGACCGCCCTCATGACGTCACAGCCGGCCAATCATAATATAAAAACACAAGTACACATGTTAAAAACATAGCTCAACTTACAAACAAAATTTTAGGAAATACATTCAGTTATTATATACACATATATCTACATTAACTTCTTATGATCCCATGCTTACATATCTCTGGGCAGTGATCTGCTGCGGCGTCCGAGCGCATCAACACATCCGGGTCACGTGAGCGCATCACGTGACCGCAAGGGAAAACTCTGTAATTGGATAACGCTCCCCACTCTGACTGCGCATGCGCACAGTCGCCTCGACATAAAGGCAACGTCACAAAGTGTATTGACGTTGTTAGGAAAACGAAAAGACCAATCAGGAGGGCCACAAGTTAAAGGGAAGGCGCATGACACAGTCTAAGCAGGCAGTTTGTAAAAAACAATCCCCTGCAGCTATAAGGGTCCTGCAACAAATACAATAAAGTGCAATAGTCCCCTGTATTTAAAATTAGCTGAAGTCACAGAAAGCGATTAATGCCAACTAATCTTCCCATATTATAGCCCACATCCCCTCTTATACTTAACACCTGGTATTTTTATATGGCAGAAGAGGAAAGGACAGCCCAAATTTTGCGTACACAGTGAAGCGCTCCACTACTAACCCGGATGCGATACAATCGGACACCGCCAGACACCTACCAGGTAGAAGAGGAGAAAAAAGATTACAAACTACTTATTTGCAGAGGAAGACACAGTTCGTTATTAACTCCTTATATTAATTATACTATTATAATGTTTTTATAGAATATAGCAGCAACTATGGCTCCATAAAACGTATATTCATATAGACTATTTAGTCCAAAAAAACATTCCTCAAATATCTTACAAAAACAAGGCCATGTCCAGTTTATCATTTAGGCCAAGGGCACCCTGGGCATTAAGCTCCAGTATCCACTTGGCCTCAAGTTGCAATAGGCGTTTATGTTGATCACCCCTTCTATTAGAAGGGGGTAGACTGGCAATCCCTGCAAATCGAAGTACCCCAGTGTCCCCATCATGTATATCGTTAACATGTTGAATTAATCTAGGGGACCCCTTATTTTTACGTATGGAACTAAAGTTTAAAATTATAATAGTATAATTAATATAAGGAGTTAATAACGAACTGTGTCTTCCTCTGCAAATAAGTAGTTTGTAATCTTTTTTCTCCACTTCTGCCTGGTAGGTGTCTGGCGGTGTCCGATTGTATCGCATCCGGGTTAGTGGTGGAGCTCTTCACTGTGTATGAAAAATTTGGGTTGTCCTTTCCTCTTCTGCCATATAGAAATACCAGGTGTTAAGTATAAGAGGGGATGTGGGCTATAATATGGGAAGATTAGTTGGCATTAATCGCTTTCTGTGACTTCAGCTAATTTTAAATACAGGGGCTATTGCACTTTATTGTATTTGTTGCAGGACCCTTATAGCTGCAGGGGATTGTTTTTTACAAACTGCCTGCTTAGACTGTGTCATGTGTCTTCCCTTTAACTTGTGGCCCTCCTGATTGGTCTTTTCGTTTCCCTAACAACGTCAATACACTTTGTGACGTTGCCTTTATGTTGAGGCGACTGTGCGCATGCGCAGTCAGAGTGGGGAGCGTTATCCAATCACGGAGTTTTCCCTTGCGGTCACGTGATGCGCTCACGTGACCCGGATGTGTTGATGCGCTCGGACGCCGCAGCAGATCACTGCCCAGAGATATGTAAGCATGGGATCATAAGAAAATGTAGATGTATGTATATATGATAACTGAATGTATTTCCTAAAATGTTTGTAAGTTGAGCTATGTTTTTAACATGTGTACTTGTGTTTTTATATTATGATTGGCCGGCTGTGACGTCATGAGGGCGGTCCAGCTCCACCTATATAAGGTCAGAGCAGGCACCACCGGCCACCTGTGACCCGTTGAAGGGCGAGAGTCCGAAACAGTGCCGTAGTCACTCTGGTCTCTCCCCCTCCCTGCATTATGTTTTGGCAACTCCAATAAAGGACCGCTTTCATCACACCTGGTGAGTGCAGCTTTTCTTCATATTTATTAAAACACATTATTCACTCTGGCCCAACGGGACTGACTTCGCATGCGGGCCCAGTGGTAACCTCTAGTCCTACACAGTCCAGTGTGCATTATCACCGCTGGGCCGCTCTTCACATCATCACACATAACAGGGGTCAATGTTCAATATAAAAGTTCTCAAGGGTCTCTAGGGACACACTCTTCATTTACAGGGTTTACAGCAAGATAAAAAGGGGTATATACAGGGGAAAAGCAATGTCTCTCAACGGGACTCCATTATTAGTCTGTTTTCGATATTCTTACGGCGAACCATCCAAGCGGGGCAGGATATCTCTCGTAGGTAACCTGTTCGCCTCTGAATAGATCACGTTGGGGGTGTCCTTGTCTTAAAAATGATTCAACATCCCTCCGGGTGAAAAAGACATCATCTAACAGTCCTGGTTCTCTGATAAAACTCCAACCATCCTTATGGTACACTGATATAACTGTACCCAGTTTACGCAGTTCGATATGTAATGGGGGCTGTGCACAGGCTTCATCTCTTAGTCTTTTGGTGGTACGTTCTCTCTGATACCATTCCTTTCCCTGTGCCTGACTACCGGGCTCCTTTCTTCTGGGGCCTACCGGGTGCTTGGCAGGGGTTGGTATGGGGGTGGTGATGGGCTATGTCTATGGCGTTTGGGAATTGCGCACACACATACCTCCCCAGCGCTTGCTATGGCGGGGGGTCCTTGGCGGTATTGCTGCCAGGTCATCCACCAGGCCGCTTCTGGGGTGCTTGTTCCCGAGGCTCCAGCCGGTTCCTCATAGTCGTCATTGTCATCATTACGTTCCTCAGGTTCTTCATATAACTCCTCTACATCCACAGCTAGTAGGATCTGCTCCGGTGCAGCTACAAATGCAGGCTCCGGCCGGGGACTACTGCTGGCTTGAGGCGGTGATGGTGCTGGTGTCGGGCTCGGTCTGCATTCCCACGTCCCGGGTCTCTACTGGTGGTCAAAGGGAGGCTCTGTACTCTTTCTACGGCTCTGACGGCGACTTCTGCTTCCCGCACCTTGCGGGCCATCCCTCTTGCCGACAACTCGTACGTCCTCTCCGCACTCCATCTCCGGCACACCCATGCGATCGTCTGCTCCATCTCTTGCCGGAGCCGCGTGAAAGCTTCCCGCCAGTAGTCTGCATCCCCCTCCAGCGTGAGTAGGGACACAGCTGCTGGATCGCCTCGCTCGGCACGGGTCTGCTCCTCCAGCTCGCGGACGACATCTCTCCATCGGGGTGCTGCCATGCTGCCGGGTACGTAGAAGTCTAATGGCGTTTGTCCTTCTCTTCCGGTTTGTACAGCGATGGGCGGGCATTCCCCTGGAACTTCCTGTGGGCCACCCCCGTGGTTGATTGATGGCACTCGGGGCGGCCACTCTTTTTCACGCCTCTTGCCAGGCCCTCCTTCTTCTAGGGGCTGAGGTACTCCCCCGGGCCTGCACCCCATGCGGTAATGGCGGGGAATCCATCTCGCCACCGGGCAAAGTCAGAAAAGTCAATAAAAGTAAATTTTAAGTCCAATCCAAAGCACACAGTACCCGGTGGTACTGGGCACGAGATCCTGTTCGTGACGCCAGAAGTTGATGCGCACCCAGGGCTGTGGGGTACTTGGCTCTCGGGCTCTCTCTTCTTCTTCTAGTCCGGGAATTCACGGGTGGCCATCCTGAGGCCGTGGCCCTGGGGGTCAACTGAACAAGGGGATTGAATATATCTTCCTGGAGATTATTTACAAGTTGTCTTGTCGTGACGCCACCTGCTGAGCCTGGAGATGTTCACCAGCGCCGCCACAGTCCTCCGGTGGTCGGTGGTATTGCGGCTTGGATGGAAAAGTCCCTGCAGGCAGGACTGGACCACCGGGGCAGTGATGCTGTAATGAAAACAGTTTATAATTGAAAGGATGCAGCAGAGTCAAAGCTTCACTTCACCAGGTAACTTTACTTGAACAGTTCTTTCAGCTTACAGTTCAACAGTTCATTAGATGGAATACTGGCGAATGCTCTGGGCTGCAATTGGGATTTCTGGCCGCTGATGGAATCCTCCTTTATGTGCCTTTCTTTTCCTTCTATTCTGTTCCCAGTGTGAAGCCTAATCTCTTGTAGATGATCTGGCCTCCTGCTGCTTCTAGTACTGTCTCCTCTCCCTTTTGTACCCGTCGGGTTAACCTTCTTTTGAATGCCGCAGCTGCCACTGCGCTTTTGGCTTCCCTCTTGTGGGATCTTTGGGAATCAGGGCCGTATTTGCAATATCCCTGTTTAACGGATTTTCTGTGAGACTTGGAGTACTCACAGGTGCGGGCTCTGGTACCCGAGTTTTTTCCTATGGGGCAAACTCTATCCGTTACTCACTTCCCCACTCAAGTTAACTCTGCAATCCTGAGTTTCCTTGCTTTCATTGGTACTTGTTTGAGATCTGTTCTTTCTCAGGGCCCCTCAGCCGAGATGGCCCTCTTGGTTTCCTGCAGGCTGTCTGCCTGCTCCTTCCACCACCTCCTCTCAGTCTCCGACCTCTCTCCAGCTCCTCTCTTACTGACCCTCCTCGACTCACTAACTGCCTCAGCTCTCCGGTTCCCTCTAGAGGTCGCTAAGACCCTCCTGGGGTTCCTCCCACCACTATCCCTAGTGTGTGAGTGCAACTCTAGGGCTCCATCTTGTGACCATTGTCCCAATTGCAGTGGAGTACTACACCGCTTTTCTGGGTGCAGTACCCCTTTTGTGGCACCTACGTAGTGGGGTGCCCCACACACACACACACCTTTTGTCCTGAGTTTTGCTGCGTCATGTCAATTCTTTCACCATGTTTGTTGTTTTTTTTCACCATTGAAAGCAATGAAGAGTCAGAAAACAACAGCGTTTTTGTTGAAAAAACTCAGGTCTTTGGTGACGATCAGGTTTTGCTGCAGAAAAAACTGTCTATGTGAATGTTAACCTTAGCGCATGTTCACAGTATTTTTTTCTACAAAGGTCAAAAAGTAATAGATTTCTAGTGGTAACAGCCTTAGGAAATGCTCTTTGTGTATGGTGTTTTTAGAGGTCTTTTTTAGGTATTTGCACACAAAATCTTTTCATAAGGCTGGAGGCACACGGTGCGAGGGACTCTCACGAGTGCCATGCGAGTGATACTCGCATGGCACTGGGACCAGTGTTGCCCTATCAGGCAGGGCACACTGGTGTGAGACCCCTGCACCTAACTCGCACTGCGAGTCAGAAGCGAGTGCAATCGCAGCATGCTGCGACTGCACGCGATTCTGACGCGCGTGAGGGCAATGCAAGTGTATGGGGGCGAGAAAATCTCCCCTCTCATGGTGCTGAAGCCACAGCTCCCCATAGACAGTAACAGAGAGCCGGCTTTTTCTGTGAATTTATAAACCCGACAGTCCTTTTAACCCATAATACATAAAAATGAACCCCTTCACACACATGGTGTAATGACACCATGTCTGCAGAGAGTGAGGACACTCTCCACATACATGGTGCCACTACACCAGCTGCATATTAACCCCTTCAGCACTGGGTTTAGAGCCGCATCAGCATCCTCTGCGCACACATGCGGTGCAGAGGATGCTGATGGGGTTAATCAGTAAAATAACCCCAGAATACATTATTTTACTACAATCATTATTGTATTAGCTAAACATCTTGTACCGCTGCTGTCACAGCAGTACAAGATGATATCTTACTGTACCAGCAAAGCGGGAAATTTAAACTCTGTGGCTTTGACAGGCGCAGAGTTTCTATTCCCGACAAATGCTGCCCGCGGTCCTTCAGGACCGTGGACAGAATCACAATCACAAAGCACACACGCACTCACACCTCACAATCACAGCACACTAACATACATACAGCCAGTCACACTCATCACACGCACCACACTCGCACCACACACACCCACAAACACGCATCACACTCTCATCACTGTCGTGCATCAAACACGCTCCGTGTTTGATGCACGTCAGTGTGCCTTCAGACTAAGGCAGATAAACCCGATAATTTTCTTTCAAAAAGAAACACCAGGATTTTTTTTTTTATTTTAAGCATTTATTTTATGATGACTGTTTCAAAGTTTTTGGCCTCCGGTGGGTTTTTGTGGTGTCTTTACTGAACCTTCCCATTAATGTGTTTTACTGTATAGAGCATTTTCCTGAGGGATGGTCGGGTCACTTCAAAGCTTGGCGGCTTTGGAATCCTAAAACGGTTATAATGCTGAACACATGAAAAGCAAGGGTTTTTTTTTTCCTATGGAAATGAATATGAAGATTTTTGTGAGCAATTTTTTTCAGCCATTTTAGGAGTGGAGCCACATTAAAAATAAAACACCACAAAAAAAATTCATTGTGATCATGCCATTGGGATGCAGCTATGCCCTTAAACCAATAATTTATATCACAAAATAGTTAATAAATAACTTTTCCCACATGTCTACCGTGTTTACCTGAAAATAAGACCAAGAGGGGTTTTGCCAGGCTGCTAAATGTAAGTCCTCCCCGAAAATAAGACCTAGCAAAAAAGTTTTTCTATTACAAGCATACCCGCCGACCAGAGGAGAAGGGCATGCAGCTGTGATGTGACATACTGCTACAGTATTGCCGGAGCCCACCACCGCCACTTTATGCATTCCTCCATGTTCTCCTGTATGTACTATACGTTATTCCGGGCACTGCTCAGCGTACATGTACGGTAGTAAGCCTCAGGCCAATCAGGCGCGACATGCTGGCTTCTGATTGGCCGGCGGCTGCTGGCATCTGATTAGCCGGTGGCTTACCGTACAACTACACTGAGCGGCGTTAGGATACTGTACATAAAGGAAGACACATAGGATCAGTGATAAAAGGTGTGTGTGTATGTTTTTTTTTTGTTGCAGGTATGGTACCATAATGAGGGGATGATGGGGTCTGAAAAGGGATATTGGAGACTGCAGGTGGATGATGGGGATATTGGGGGTTGCAAGGAGATATCAGGGGATCATGGAAAATAAGAAATACCCTGAAAATAAGACCTAGCGCATCTTTGGGAGCAAAAATTAATATACGACAGTGTCTTATTTTAGGGGAAACTGGGTACTTTACATCAGGGTGATTTCTGAAACAATTTTTTTGTTAAACTTTGAACCCTTAACATCTTGGGTACATGTTATAGCCATATGTGCACTACTATCTTTGTTGAGGAATACTGACCCACTGGACCGGGAGGGGGAAGGGAGGGATGGTGGTGGTGGGAGGGGGGGGATTTAATGCAATGCATTTCTTTCTGTATTGTTGTTGAAAAGTTTTAATAAAAACTATCTGATTAAAAAAAAAAAAACTTTGAACCCTTTAAACTTCCTATCTGCAATTTTTAATTTCTCAAACAATTTTTGGAAAACTATTTTTCAGGAACCACATCACATTTTAAAGGGACACTGTCAGGTCATTTTTCAGTATGATACTAATATTACCCTTGAATGGTGCCTGGGCAGAGCTTTTAAAAACATGTCAAATGATTATTCTACCCTTTGTAGTTTCCATTTTATCAGCATTGTCAGAGCCTGCAGAGAGTTGTTGCATGAGGCTACGTTCACACATTGTGCATTTTTTGCGTTTTTTTTATGCAGTTGCGCTTTTCTAAGCGGTTACGTGGCAAAAAGTGCAACTGCATTCACACATTGCGCTTTTTTTCTGTGCGCTTTTCCCGAGCCCATTTCAACATGTGGGCAATGGGAAAAGCACGCAGAAAAGCGCAAAAAGAATTGAGATGTCTATTCTTTTTACGCACGTGCTTTTGCAGTGAAAGCGAGTGCGTAAAAAAATATGCAAAAGTGCATAGGTTTTGCTGAACTGCGTTTCCATAATTGTATTTAACTGCATTTACGCGCTCATAAAAAAGCGCAGCGTAAATGCAGAAAAACACAGTAAATTGTTGCCAATACGCAGCTAGTGAACGTAGCCTTAAGGCCACTTTACACACACAGATATCCGTAACCAACATCCAAACAGATCTCTGGTTGCAGTTAAATGCTGCTGTGGTGTACCACATTGATTGACACATATGTCTCTCACATAGGGATTGATGGAGCTAAAATAAACGTTGTATGACCAGTCTCTTTGAAAAATAAACTTATCATACTTGCCCGGCTGGTGTTCTCTCATCTTTGGAACAAATTCAGGTTTGCCACATAGTTGGCTGTATATTACTCTATAGTTTGAATATTTTACCCTTCACTTCAGTAAAGTTTATTCTTCCTGCTACAATGTATGCAATTATGGGACAACTGTTTTGTTAGCAAGACCAAGTTTTGTAAACAGCAAATATGTTTTTAGGGCCATGCCTCTCTTTGTGAGTATTAATTTCTGGAATGATTTTCATGTTTGGTAGCTTAATGCCTGAAAGCTTTTAATGAGTCCTGGAATTCCATAAATTTTACCCTTAAGTAAATGGTGCACCATTTATTATAGGCACAGCCATGTGTCCAGTAGTTACATCCGATGCCTATAAGATATATTTCTGAACACTGAAAAACTAGTACAATAAAATCTTAAATGTGTTCCTCATAGCGTACAAAAAAGATTAATAAAATTGAGTGAACAAAATGCAAAATGGCAATTTTTCATTCTTGTGTTGCATCAACTGCATAAATTATGGTGGTATCAAACTACGCACTACCTCCCTAAATACATGAGAGGGTATAATTTACAAATAAACAACAACCTTTATGTGTTTTTTTAGTTGTTCTTAAACCAAACAGCCTCTGCAAATATGAAAATCTATTCAAAATAGAGCCAAATATTTGTTCCAAAATTCTAATATTGCTCCTTCCGTTTTGAGCCCTCCCGTTTGTCCAAACAGAACATGACTACATTGTGGGTATCACCATGCTAATTAGAAAGTGAGTAACAAAGTGTGGGGTAAATTTGTTGTCGTTACCTCTCGAAGAAGTTACATGGTGTCCATAATCTATTTTAGCCAAATTTGTGTTAAAAAATTCAAATATTTCTCTTTCTGTTTTGAGTTCTGCCATTTGTCCAAAGCAAAATTTTTGACTTCATGTGGGGGTATCGCTACACTCATTAGAAAGTGGTTAACTGATTTGGGGTCCATTTTGTTGTGCTCTCCCTTCTAAAGGTAAAGTAACATTAGTGTATGAATCCAATGCGAAAGCATTGGATGCAATATGCTAATGACCCTCACGTGAGCCAAGTGTCATTATACTGTGATCTAATCACTGAGTGAGGAACAGTGACATTCAGCTATGAGGCCTCGCTCACATAGGCGTATAAGTCGGACTTGTGCAATGAGAGAAAAGCTCTTATTGCACCCGGATTTATGTTATTCAATGATTCAGAGCAGATGAGCGATTTTGTCAAGCTTTTTTCTCATCAAGATCCTGTATGAGAATAAAATAGCATCATGCTTCGAGTGGATACGTTAATCGTGCAAGACTAATCAATACAAGTTAATGGGTGTAAGAAAAAAATGGACAGCATACGGACTGTTTGTTTTAGCCTCATTTTTGGGGTTCTGCAAGTTTGTTTTTTAGTGTTTGACACTTATATTTTAGTATATTTTATAGAAAAACTGACCCATATGTATGGATATCCTTTGAGTATGTACATAGAGTGACTTAAAGGGAAGCGGTCATCTTGAAAAATACTACTTATTTGCATATATAGGGTTAATCTGCAGGTAAACAGCATTAACATGCTGCCTTTTTGAAAATGCAGCTGCCTTATTGAAAGTCCAGCTAAAAGGCCACAAGATGGCCGCCGTGCAGTGAGGACGTGCTGCCACGCACTCATCGCCATCTGGAGCACAGGCTGGCCACTGAGCTGCGACCCGCACCCCACTCTACCGACCGCTGCTCCCTGCACCTGCCCATCCACCGGGATTCCAGTCTGTGCCCTCACCCACGCACGTGGGACACCCAGGACTCGGCCCTGCCAACGGCCCCACCACCCAGCCCACCCAGGACTCGGCCCTGCCAACGGCCCCACCACCCAGGACTCGGCCCTGCCAACGGCCCCACCACCCAGGACTCGGCCCTGCCAACGGCCCCACCACCCAGCCCAGCCCAGGAGCCAGCTTAACCGACCTGAGCTGAGTCCTAAGGTGAGACCCACCGGCACGCCGTCCCTCGCTGCCTGAGCGCGGGGACCGGCGAGACGCGCCGCAGCCCTGAGCCCGCGGCCCCCTGTACACGTGGACCGCTCCCCCTGCCTCAGCACAGGAGGCGCACAGCCTCACCGCTCCGGGCGCCTTCCCTGCCCTCGGAGCGCGTCTGAGGGACCCTGTGCTCAGGCCGAAGCCGCGGCCGGAGTTTGGAGGCGAGCCCCGCCCCCCGCCGATGACCGTCCCGGCCCGCACCCGCGGCTGAGACCTGGGACCCGGCAGGAGACTCTGCCCACCGCGGAACGATCGGGCGCCCGCGGTGAGTGCTGGTCATCTGCCCCTCCTCTCTGCTGCTCCCCGGTCTCATTACCTGCCTGGACATCCTGCGGTGCCTGGCTCCCGGCCCGACCCAAGGCCCTGCTGTGCATCCCAAGCACCTCTGCCCCCCACCCCTGCCCACAGGACCCCACCAAATATCGGGGCTCAGCAATCTGGTGACCCAGGTGCTGCACAGTTGAAGCCCCTCACCACTGACCAGGTCCCTCACCTCCTAGACCACCAGCCTCCTCCGTCCTGCCCGCACGGAGCCACCACCACCCTCATGACGCCTCTGCCTGCATTGCACCTCTGACTGCACTACCCCCTGGCTGCCTCTCACCCGTGGCTGCAATACCCTCCTGGCTGCCTCTCACCCGTGGCTGCACTGCATCTCGGCCTGCAATACCCTCATCCCGTGGCTGCACTGCATCTCAGCTTGCAATTTACCCTTCTGGCTGCCTCTCACCCGTGGCTGCACTGCATCTCGGCTTGCAATTACCCTCCTGGCTGCCTCTCACCCGTGGCTGCACTGCATCTCTGCCTGCAATACCCTCCTGGCTGCCTCTCACCCGTGGCTGCGCTATACCTCTGGCTGCATTACCCTCCTGGCTGCTACTCACCCGTAACTGCATCTCACCTCGCCCGTGGCTGTACTGCACCTCTGGCTGCACTACCCTCCTGGCTGCTTCTTACCTGGGGCTGCAACCCACCTCACCCACGACATCATCTCCTCTCACCCGTGGCTGCACCTCATCTCATCTCACCCGTGGCTGCATCCCATCTCACCCGCGGCTGCATCTCATCTCACCCGTGGCTGCACCTCATCTCATCTCACCCGTGGCTGCACCTCATCTCATCTGACCCGTGGCTGCATCTCATCTCATCTGACCCGTGGCTGCATCTCATCTCATCTGACCCGTGGCTGCACCTCATCTCGTCTCACCCGTGGCTGCATCTCGTCTCACCCGTGGCTGCATCTCGTCTCACCCGTGGCTGCATCTTGTCTCACCCGTGGCTGCATCTCGTCTCACCCATGGCTGCATCTCGTCTCACCCGTGGCTGCATCTCGTCCCACCCGTGGCTGCATCTCGTCTCACTCGTGGCTGCATCTCGTCTCACTCGTGGCTGCTTCCCATCCCACCCGTGACTGCATTTCATCTCACCAGTGACTGCATCTCATCTCACCAGTGGTTGCATCTTATCCCACCTGCAACTGCATCTCATCTCACCAGTGTCTACATCCCACCCCTGCTACATCTCACCCCTGGCTGCTTCTTCCCCGGACTGCACCTAACCCCCGGCTGTATCTCACCTCCTGCTACACCTCAACCCTAGTTGCATCCCTCCCCTGGTTCCATCCCTACCCCAGCCTGCATCCTATCCCTGAACTGCATCTCCTCCCCCGAACTGCACCTCATCACCTACCCCGTGCCTCAACCACGGCCAATCACCCACCATCGTGAACTTACCCTTGCCACACCCGACCCCCGGCTACCTCTGACCCTACCCACCTCTCCTCCCCTACTCACCCCGCCATGTTTCCGCTCCTTCTCACCTTCACTCCCATCCTTCTCCACTTCCTACTACCCCCACCCATCCCCCCATTGGGCAAAGGAATCCTACTCTCATCCTCCATCCTTCCTACCCACCTCACCCAATGCTCTGAACTATTCCTCCACTTTCAACCCACCACCTCTAGACGTACACGCCCACCACGCAAGCTCCCCTGCTCCCATCTCCTAACCCTCTCCCTGCTCCTTCTACTCTCCGGTGACATCTCCCCTAATCCTGGCCCACCCAACCATACCACCTCGCCCTTCTCCACCCCACTCCAACGGCCCACCACCAACCCTCGTAACCCCCTCAATCTCCGTCCCATTCCCCCTACCCCGGCTTCCCCCGTCCTCCTACCCGGCGCACTCTGGAACGCCCGCTCGGCCCGTAACAAGCTAACACTCATCCACGACCTCTTCATCTCCAGAAAACTCTCCTTCCTCGGCATCACGGAGACCTGGCTTACCCCCTCTGACACAACCTCCCAGGCCGCCCTCTCTTACGGGGGATTCACACTCTCCCACACTCCCCGCCCCACCAACACCCGCGGCGGGGGTGTTGGCCTACTTCTGGCCAGCGACTGCTCCTTCTCCCCTCTCACTCCACCCCCCCTTCCCTCCTTCGAGGCACATTCCGTTCGCATCTACTCCCCCTGCAACCTCCAACTGGCTGTTGTCTACCGCCCCCCTGGATCCCCCTCTACCTTCTTCGACCACTTCACAACCTGGCTCCTCCATCTCCTCTCCTCCGACATCCCCACCATCGTCATGGGTGACTTCAACATCCCCATCGACACCCCCACAGCCGCTGCCTCCAGACTCCTATCCCTCACCTCCTCTCTTGGCCTCTCCCAATGGATCTCCTCCGCCACGCACACTGGTGGCCACACACTTGACCTTGTCTTCACCCGCCTCTGCTCCCTCTCCGACTTCGCACACTCAACCCTCACCCACTCCGACCACAACTTACTGACCTTCTCGTCCCTCTTCCCCCCTACCACACTCCCCCCCCGCCGGACACTTCCCCACCCCCGCAGAAACCTTAAGCTCATCGACTTCCATTCTCTCTCTGAATCCCTCCTCCCCCTCTCCGACCTGGCCTCTTCTCATGACGCTGACTCTGCCGCCTCCCTCTACAACTCCACCCTCACCACAGCCCTCGACCAGGCTGCACCGCTCACATTCCACACAACACGATTACAACGTCAACCATGGCTCACGACCCTCACCAAAAAACTCCGACGGACGACTAGGGCAGCCGAGCGGAAATGGAAGAAGTCCCACTCCGCAGAGCACTTTACCCTATACAAACATTCCCTCAATACCTTCAAGACTGCCCTTGACTCCGCAAAACAAGCATACTTCTCCTCCCTAATTACCGCCCTGTCTCACAACCCCAAACAACTCTTCAAAACCTTCAACTCCTTACTTCGTCCCCCTGCACCTCCTCCCTCACCTCTCATCTCCGCCGACGACTTCGCCACCTTCTTCAAAGACAAAATTGACAAACTCAGACAAAGCTTCGACCCACACTCCCCTCACCCCATCCCACCTCCAGCCCATCCCCCCCCACCCAAATGCAATTTCACCCCCATGACCGAGGACCACCTCTCCTCCCTTCTATCACGATCACACCTCACCACCTGCGCCCTGGACCCACTCCCCTCCCACCTCATCCCTAACCTTACCACAGTCCTCATCCCTGCCCTGACGCACCTCTACAACATATCACTCTAATCCGGCACATTCCCCTCACCCTTCAAGCACGCCCTAATCACGCCCATCCTAAAAAAACCATCCCTCGACCCTACTTCAGTCTCCAACTATCGCCCCATTTCTCTTCTCTCCGTTTGCCTCAAAACTTCTGGAACAACACGTCTATTCCGAACTGTCCTCCCACCTCTCTTCCTATGCTCTCTTCGATCGCCTACAATCCGGCTTCCGACCGCAACACTCAACCGAAACAGCCCTGACCAAGGTCACTAACGACCTTCTGATCGCCAAGAGCAAACGACACTACTCCGTCCTCATCCTTCTCGACCTCTCTGCTGCCTTTGACACTGTTGACCACTCCCTCTTACTCCAAATTCTTGAGTCTCTTGGCATTACTGACCTCGCCCTCTCCTGGATCTCCTCCTACCTGACGGACAGGACCTTCAGTGTCACCCACTCCCACACCACCTCCTCGCCCCACCCCCTCTCCGTAGGTGTCCCCCAAGGCTCGGTCCTGGGACCACTTCTCTTCTCTATTTACACCCTCGGCCTAGGCAGCCTCATCGAGTCACACGGCCTCCAATACCACCTCTACGCCGACGACACCCAGCTCTATCTGTCTGGCCCCGACATCTCCTCTCTCCTATCTAAAATTCCTCCATGCCTATCCGCCATTGCATCCTTCTTCTCCACCCGCTTCCTCAAACTCAACATGGACAAGACTGAATTCATCGTCTTTCCCCCTAACAACCGTCCCCCCCTTCCTGACCTATCCATCACCGTTAAAGACTGCTCCCTCTCACCCGTCCCCCACGCCAAATGTCTCGGGGTAATCCTCGACTCCTCCCTCTCCTTCAAGCCCCACATCCAAGCCCTTGCCACCGCCTGCCGACTTCAACTAAAAAACATTGCCCGCATCCGCTCCTTCCTTGACCACAACACGACTAAGACACTCATCCACGCCCTCATCATCTCCCGCCTGGACTACTGCAATCTCCTTTTCACCGGCCTCCCTGCCACCTCCCTTGATCCTCTCCGCACCATCCTCAACTCTGCTGCCCGACTCATCCACCTATCTCCCCGATACTCCCCCGCCTCCCCTCTCCGCCAAGCCCTCCACTGGCTCCCCTTCCCCGAGCGATCTCGCTTCAAAACCCTAACCCTGACATACAAAGCCATCCACAACCTGTCCCCTCCCTACATCTCCGACTTGGTCTCCCGCTACCTCCCCTCGCGCAACCTGCGCTCCTCCCAAGAACTCCTTCTCTCAACCTCCCGCATCTCCACCTCCCATAACCGCACACAAGACTTCTCTCGGGCTTCTGCCAGACTCTGGAACTCCCTCCCTCACCACATCAGACACTCCCCGACCCTGGGAACCTTCAAAAAAAACCTGAAGACCCACCTCTTCCTACAAGCCTACAACACACACTGACACCCTATCCACTGCACCAACTCACCTGTCCCCCTCCTATTGTCTCCCTCCCTACCCCCTTTAGACTGTGAGCCCTCGCGGACAGGATCCCCGGCCCCATTGTACCTGTATTACTATTTGTGATCTGTCATCGTTTGTCACCGTTTGTGGTCGTCGTCTTCGACCACTTGTCTATGTCAACCCTCTAAATTGTAAAGCGCTATGTACCCTTATAGCGCTATATAAATACTTATTAATAATAATAATAAAAGGAGCTGCCGGCTACCAGTCATATGGGTGTGTATGGAGTGTCTATAATCATCACTCTGCACATTATACTATAAACAACACCTGTAAGAACACCTCAGCACTTGCATTTACAATTGGCACTACAGTGCTTATGTGCAGAGCAAACTGTCATTCAAAGTGTTTGAGCATGCTCACAGCCACCACTCACAGTGCTATGAGCAGTGATTGTAGCTGTTCCATGCAAACGCCTATGACTGAAGACCGGTGGATTCTGGTAGGAAAGAAGTACATTTTTTCCTATTAGACTTTCAGTAAGATGCCTAGGCAGCATTGTAGCAATATTTCCCTGCAGGATAAACCTGGTGCAGGTGAAGAGAGATGGGTTGGAGGGGGAGTAGATCCGGATGGAGAGCACCTCAAACGAGGGAAGAGTGGCGGAGGGTAGTAGTGGGATTGGGATAAAGGAGCATTTATTGGACATGAGCACGCCAACTCCACCACGTTTGTTGCTAGGGTAAGGAGTGTGAGAGAGATGGAATCCGTCATAAGAAAGTGCAGCTGGAGAGGCTGTGTCAGAGGGAGTGAGCTAGGTTTCAGTGATGCCAAGGAAGGAGAGTTTGTTAGTGATAAAAAGGTCATGGATAAACAACAGTTTGTTGCAGACAGAGTGTTCCATAGTGCTCCGGGTAGGGGGTCAGGCGGAGTGGGGGCTGGCTGAATGGGTATGAGGTTATTTGGGTTGTGAAAACTTTTAAAGGATTGTGGAAGTACATTTCTAACCAACCCTATCTGACTTAAATGTGTCCTGTAGTCTCTGTGAAAAATTATTTTATTACTTACAATCTCCTATGTTAATAAGCAGGGTGTCGTCAATACTGTAGACACTGGGTGTTCTGTAAGGCTGCATGTCCCTTATTGCTCTGTTGTAATCACGCCACAGTAGGCATGATAATGCAGAAGCGCAGTCCCAAGTTTGAAATCTGTGATCTTTTTCTGGGTATGATGCGTCAGCTAACACGTCATATCCGATCCTGCGCAGTGTGGAGGATGATTGCGTGTACTCGGTGGCTCCAAAGCATGCACAGTGCGCGTTTGGAAGCCGGACAGTACACCTAATAATCTCCCACACTGTGCAGGACCGGAAATGAGCAGTGGCTGATGTGTCGTACACGGAAGAAGATCAACGGATTTCAAACTCGGGACCGTGCTTCTGCATTAGTTATCACACCCACTGGGCCATGATTAAAACGGAATGATGGGGACATGGAGCCTTATAGAACACCCACAGTGTCTACAGTATTGACGACACCCTGCTTATTACCATAAGAGAATGTAAGTAATAAAAGCATTTTTCACAGCGATTACAGGACACATTTAAAGATCTACTAGGAAGCTGCAGGGACAGGTAGTGATATGTTTGGGGGCATAAAGTAGGTAACAAGTTACCTTTAATGTTGAGACTCCACTCCTTCAATGTTCTGAAAATTAATTATGGTCTCCAAGGAATACCAGCTTTCTACTTATTAACTCCCTAAAATAGACATAATGTGGTACATAAACCTCATAATTCCAAAATGACGATTTGTTTGCCAATGTCATATGTTTAGGAAAAGTCAAATTAAGATTTTAAAGGGAGATGGGACTAAGGTAACACTTATAATAGAGGCTGCAAACTGGAATGATCATATTTACTACTGTTAGGATGTATTTCCATATTTTGTATCAGCGCCACATCTTTTCTCAACTTACTATGACTGAAAATCCCTTTGTATAAAGAGAAGTGAAGTTTAGTGTATCCAGTGCAAGTGAAGAGCAGGAACAATGTGCTGTGAAGGTTTTATTCATAGTTGTATAATTATGGTGATTTAAGTTGGGAAATTATCTAATGTATAGTTATTATCACAATTATTCAATTAAAACAGCAATAATCCAATAATTAGCGGATATAGTACTGTATATAGAAATGAGATATAGGTGTAGCATTGATACTTGAGGATTACATGAATTGATGCGGTAATTTACAGGGGGTGTTCTCTGAAGGTTGTAGTTGATGTAGAAATTAGAAAGTCGAGATCAACAATTTCATTTTCCTCCTGGTTAGATTGAATTTAAACATCTGTGAAACATGGTCTAAACGTGAGCCATAATGTATTTAAAAATTCATGCCCCTCCTGACCTGAACACAAATGCCTCCGAGAAGAGCTGTACTGTGACAAAAAAAAAAAAAGCATCACTGGCACACAAACTCCACCAGCCTTCATACTATAACACCCTCCACCCCATGATCAGTGAATTTTGCTTTACTAAGTTATGCTGTTGTTTTTTTTATTCATTTATTTTTAAATTTAGTTTTTATTGGAAAAGAAATCAAATATCATATGGTAATACAGGTTGTCGCTGAACATTCAATAACAAGAAAGTACAATATAAATGCTTTGAAAATAGAAATAGGAAATCCAAAAAGGAAAAACGAAATATAAAAAATAGAAAAGGATCAAAATACAAAAATAAAAATACATGCAAATGCAATGCCTGTGAAGTACCGCAAAGGTACGACATTTCTGTGGATCTATAGCGAGTAGACGCTAAGTCTAGTTGTCCTCCCATCTGAATTGTTCGTTTTTGGTTCCATTTATTACTTAAGGGAGGCATTCAACGGGCTTTAGCTCGTAATAAGAAGCTTATATAACCAGGAAAGAAGAAGGATGGTAAGAGGTATAGGAAGTGGAGAAGAAGAAAAGAGAAAAGGGGTGGGAAAAGGGGAGGGGAGAGAAGTGGGAGCTATGGGGTGGAGCAAGGCATCCGGGGAAGCCCCAGTAGATGCACTCAAATCCCCTTCAAGAGTGCTATGTATTCATCGGAACCCTTAAAGTCAATCCAGTGGTACCAGGCCACTCTAAATTGGTCCTGAGAATTGTTTATGATTGACGTGAGGTCTTCCAACAGCATCACCTCATCAACTTTGGCGAACCATGGGGTCATCATGTTGGGAGTGGCCTTCTTCCACAAAAGTGGGATACATGCCCTTGCTGACATTATTATTATTATTATTTATTTATATAGCGCCATTAGTTCCCATGGCGCTTTATATGATAGGACGGTAGACGAGGACAAGTTCAATATAGTCATGTAGTCCGTACAAACAGAAACAGGAGGGAGTGTGACCCTGTCCTTGAGGGCTCACAGTCTATGGGGGATCAGTGGGGATACAGTAGGAGGGGGTAGTGCCAAATCATGAGACAGTGTGGTGGACTTTGTCTCATTGCAGAGTGTAGGCCTGCTGGACATAATGAGATTGTGAAAGAGCGATCTCTTATAAATCTTTAGCGGGGTGTCGCTGTGGTGAAGAAGGACGAGGGCAGGATTAAGATCTGTGGTCAAGTTAGTGGCCTTATGGATCACTTTTTGGACATTCTTCTAGAAGGCTGCCAGACCTTTGCATGTCCAAAAGATATGGAGCGTACTTCCTTCCTCCTCCCCACACCGCCACCACAGGGGGCTCACTTCCGGGAAAATTGCGTGCAATTTGGTTGGAGTTCTATACCACCTAGTGAGTATTTTAACTCCTGCCTCTTAAAAACAGGACGAAATGGAGGATTTGTGTGTTAAGGTACATATCTTTTTCCACTGTTCGTTCGATAGTAGGAGCTGTAGATCTTCTTCCCATTGTGTTTGGAGCCTGGGTCTAGAGGGTTCAGGGAGGTTTATTGACTAGGGAATAAGTTCGGGATAGCGTGTGTCTGGTCGTACCGACGCCAAGGAAATCCTCCTCGAAGGGAGTGAGCTCCCCAGAAAAGTGGGTCCTTGGAGGTAACGAGCCCAGGAAGTGGGACAATTGGGTAGCTCTCCAGTGATCCAAGGCGAGAGGGTATTGAGAACTCATGAATTTCTCCCTCCCAGGTGCGTCTGTTACTGAAGAGTTTTACCTTGGAGTAGCCCTCCTGTAGCCACAGGTGGAAAACCGGGTCTTCCACTTGGCGAGAATAGGGGTTTGCCCAGTAACGGGTATAACTGGGATGACTGGGGCATGATGTGTGTTCAAATTGAGGTGTACTCGCAGCCTGCTAAGGTGGCACCAATGGTGGGGTGGTCCTTAAGTTCCTTCATACAACTAAGTCCTATCCAAGGGGTTCCCTGTAAAGGGATAGTCGAAAAGTGTAGTTCCACTCTCACCGATGCCTTCATTTTTCTATTTCTATGCCAGTCTACTATGCTGGTGAGGTGGATTGCTAGGTAATAGGATTTAAAGTTGGGGAGCGCAACACCACCGGTTGATTTAGTGCGGTATAAGGTCCTAAGTTATACTGTTAATGGCACGGCAGTGCGTATGATCTACAACATCTTCATTTACATGGTGCTCTTCAGAGCTCTATTTCTTGGAATCGTGCGTGGTCCCAGCAGTTTGATCCCCAGTGATAGGAAAGTTATCATCTGTAGAAAAGGGACTTCTCTGATACAGGTTTCCTTGAAGTGGTAGAGCGGCTTAGTATACATTTTTTGCAAAAAACGTGTCAACTAACTACCCTGTTTTTTACTACTTTTTCAGCAGCACTTGCTTTTCACTGTGTTTTTTTTTACAACAGAGTATTTTTTCATGTTTGACTATTTTTGTGATTCAGTCTTTTGGTGGTGTGAACACTGTCCTACAGATGTGTTCACTTTGTGCATGGCTCATTAGTTTTTGTCTAAATTATTTCTTGTTTCTGCAAGATTGGGGAGTCTCACACCCCTCCCCTTCAGCTCTGCACATAAAAAGCCATCTTCTGCAGTCAGTCCAAGTCAGACATTGGACCTGTCTGGATCCTGCTCATTTAGGTACTGTCATGGGAATAAATAGTTAATAACCTATATAAGTCTTATAGAAGTCATTCAGAAATCTTCCAGTGTAGTAACATCATGTTATGTTTATATAAACCTTTGCTCCTCTTTTTCTCCATATCCTCCCCCCTTTCAGAATTCTTCTGTCTCAGATTCTATATAATGTTTTGAGTTAGATGTAGCAGTGTGGAAGCTCTTATCAAGATGTTCCCGTACCGACAGTACTAATCCAAGGCTGAATTGAAATACTAACCTACAGAATATAATTGAATGTTCTCGTCAGAATAAAATGCAACATCCCTTTTAATATCTATCCCTTTAAGGAGCCGTTGTCATTGAGCTCTACTTTGACTTGTTGTCAGCGTGGTTCTTACGGTGGCGTGCACACACATAGACAAAGCATCAATTTAGCGGCAGACACTTAAGAGGAAAGCCCACCCGAAAGGTGTGGAGGGCATCCATTACAGTTGGCGCACCAGCGTGGGGCTAGGACGAGACGTCCAGGGGACAACAGCCACACCTGAACCTCCATTCCCAGGACGGATCATACATGAGGGGTTGACCAGCAGGATACAAAGAGGTAAGAAAATGATTTATCTTACCTAAAACCCTCCTGTGTCTCCGTGCAGGGATGGAGGTAGCTGGCTGTCAGACTCGGACATAGATGACCGGATCTGAGAAGTCCTAGCCCTTGCAACCCGGTCCTGAGAATTCCTTAATTGTCTGCCTTATTTGTGCTCCTGCAACCCGGTCTTGAGTTTATCTGTGTTTATGTCAGTGCTATCATTGCTGCAGTTTCAGTTCACAAAAAGGCACTGAGAGACGGGCTCAGTAGGGAGATTCTGTTTCCCTGGTTTTCCGGCGCCTAATAAGGGTTGATGGTTTTCCGCCCCTGATAAGGGTTTATGCTTTATTTCACTATTGGTTCCAGCTTCTGATACGGCTGATGGTTTTCCCACCCCACGTGTGCAAGCTAAGGACGAAGTGTAGTGTTAGTAGTCTTGGCAGCGGTGGTGGACGGGTACATAATTTACGTAAATTGATTGTAGTGATGATATTGTTCCGTCTCTCCAATAACGTGCCCCTTGTGCAGACAAGGTATAGAGCTAGCAATTACGCCCGCTGGCTGGATAATAAATCGTGTTACTGACGTGCCATATGCACATGAGGAAACTGGTTATATAGCAACCCCTGGCACTTCTCTAGTACTCAAGGTGTTCAGACAAAATATACATGCTCAGCTAACGATAGTCAAACCGCACGGGGTCTTGTTGCAAGAAGTATATGCAAGAAAGTTATATGACCAGTTGTTGCCACTGAGGTGTAGAGGGGGCCGACACAGTTTGATGTTTTATCTAGATTCAAGTATAGAAATGAAATCCGGGCACTGACCTGTTAACAGCGTTACTTGTAGACTCCTGTGGCGGTGGCGTGCTGTGGAATCTCCTGTTGCTCAGCCAGAGTTCAAGACAATATATCCAAAGAAAAAAAGATGGCGGCACTCAGCATTCCAGTTTGTAGCTGATTAATTTAATAAAAAAATTACAGCAGCAGGTGCATGATACAGGGAGGGAGGTGCTAGGACTGATGGTTTGGTTTCCCCTGCTGTGAGTTTGGGATCATATTAAATTAATCAGCTGCAAACTGGAATGCTGAGTGCTGCCATCTTTTTTTCTTTGGATCTTTTGATGTTTTATCTGTTTAGTGACAACCATTCCAGTCCCATTCCTCAGACTGACTGACTGACTCCAGTGACGCAACCAGTTCCAGTCCTCTGACTAACTGCCTTCCTAACACCACTGACTAGTTTCCATAACGTGCCCACAGTGTAAGCAAGGTGTGAAGCTTGCCATTTCCGCTGACTTGGTTACATACCCATTTCACCTCTCTTCCCCCCCCCCCCCAAGGTTTAGAGTGTTCAGGATAAACATTCATGCCCGGCTCACTAAAGGTATCCCAGTTGACTCCCCTTCATATAACCCTGCTGACAGTGGTGACCTTGAGTGGTGGGCAACCATAGCCAAGAGAGAAGCATAGAAACTTGGGTTTAAGCTATAACATGGGTGTTAATCAGTCAAAAGCCTCAGCAAGTTACCCCCAAAGACCTGGTGGCAGAGAGGGAAGGGAAGAAGTATGTGAAGAAGGGAAGAAGTATGTGAAAAAGGGAAGAAGTATGTAAAAAAGGGAAGAAGTATGTGAAAAATATGAAGCTCCTCTTAAAATTAGTGGGATCCACAACCCATGGAGGACATTTAGATGAGAAGGAGTGGAAGGAAGTGATAACAAGTAAGAGAGGGCTTTTGAAGGACGCCAAGGTTTTGGAAGATGCCGAAGCATGGTATAAAACTGCTCGGGATATGAGGAAGTTATTGTGGATTGAACATCGTGACCCTGCTACTGGTGAATACACGTATACTCCACCACCTGACAAGATGACACTGGCAGAAGCTGCTGCACCCACGCCTATGCTGACACATTCTAGATATGGATGGCACACATTACACTCCAGCAAACCAGGATGCACCCACTTCCTCTCAAGCTGCCGTCTTAGCACAGACCAGACCCCGCTCTGCAGCAGTATCCGGAATATACATGAACAGAGATAGGGATGAAACAAGAGATGGAGATGAGGAGTGTGCCGAAGAAGAATACCAGATGTCATGGGGACAGGAGAATTTCCTAGTTGGGCCTGGAGCTAGGCCAAAAATTCCACAGTATCCCTCCCCAGCCTCAGTGGATCCCTCTCATCACTAGGAAATCATGGAGGCATGCCTTTAATGAAGACAGAACTGTCACAATTGGGAGCAGCAGGTGGAGACGAGCAGGCACATCACAGTCTACTGCCCCGGAACAGCACACTCCCCAGGATAGGGGAGATGGGAGACAGACCTTATCAATGTACGGGAGTACACAGGCCACAGCCGGCAGCTCTACGCATTGCTCAGATCAACCACCCCGACTGGCACAGTATGAAGACCCTCCTCCACAGCATGTTTCCCGTCCTAGGTGAGGCAGATATGTCTCCTGGAAGCTGCCACATTGGTGAACACCTTACCGGTCCCTGACAAGCAACCTATGCCCTTTCATCGGAAGATGAGCCAGATTCAGAAGACTCACGCTGTCTCATGGGATTGGCTGAAATCAAAGTAGGAGACTCCTTCTGGCCAGTAATGCGCCCAGCTCTGGAGCCTGCACCAGGTACTGAGGAATATCGTAGAACATTTGATTCTGGTGTAGCTTTCTTACTCAAGCTGTATGCCTGGGCTAAGGACCGTCTGGCAGAACAAGCAACTTCTGTCCAAGACATATAATGCAAGAAAGAGGGGAAAGTGTAGAAAAGTTCTACTACCGGCTGAATCAGATATTCACAGACCTGGGATTTGATTACCATGAGAAGTCCCATAGCCAGATATGGATACAAGCCTTCATCCAAGGTCTTCTTGAATCCATACAGAAGCAGGTCCAGACGACTAGACCTGAATACAGACGATTGGACCCAGATATTATATTTCAGGTGGCAAGGGGCATAGAAGTTAACAGGCCTTCAAAACCTCCCCAGAACTGTAATGCTATGGTGTCGCAGAACCCAGGAAACAGGGGAGGACCAAGAAGTTGAGTCACCTGTTACGATTGTGGGAAGATAGGCCACATAAGGAGGAATTGCAGATCTTCTCAACATCGCAGTCAGACAGCTGAGTCCAGAGCACCGTTGCAAGAACAGCTGCCGCAGGATTTCCCTCCACCACCACCCGCTCCCTCCACCCAGCTATAGGACATAGGCAAGCCGGATCCACCAACTTACAATATGCTCTGCAAAGCCAACAGACAAGCTTGCGGCCCGACTCCTACTGTAGGTACGGAGGTAGAAGGAAGATCCATCCCCTTCTTAGTGGATACCGGTGCAGCCAGAAGCGTGATAAGATTTGCTGACTTACCTGACTCAGATTACCTCACAGAAGAAACCATACCATGTGTGGGTGTTGATGGAGCCATCAAGTATACCCCTATGACCCGCCCATTGTGTGTCAGCCTGCAACCCACACAGAGCATGTTTTCTCGATTGTGGTGTCCAACACCTGTCCAGTGAACCTACTGGGAACTGACTTACTGATGAAGTTACACACCAACATCTCCTTCCAGGAAAATGGTACTGTCACCCTTACTATGGCTCTGGACCAGGAAGAAGTTTAACGGGTTTTCGGCCTCTTTCACTTTGCTGAGACAATACAACCTACGGAAGCAGCCTGGCTTTCACAGATACCAGACATCCTGTGGGCCCAAGGACCTGAAGACATTGGAAGGCTCCCAGTCCAGCCAGTGGAAGTCAAGCTTAAACCAGTAGCCCGCTTACCCTGTAAGCCCCAGTACCCTCTATCTATTGCCCAATTGGATGCTATCACACAACAACTGATGCCTTACGTCAAGAATGGAGCAGTCATCCCTACTAAGTCACCATGCAACACCCCACTGTTTCCAGTCAAGAAAAAAACACCAAAGGGACAACCTCCCAAGTTTCGCATGGTGCAAGATCTACGGGCAGTGAATGAAGCCACAGTCTTGGATACTCCGATTGTGCCGTCCTTGGATCATAGATGCATCAGTCCACATGCAGCCTCTCTATGACTCCCTCAAAGACATTCCTTTCTGTCTGACAGCTGAAGCCATTGATGGATTCTACACGCTGAAGGATGCCATCAAATGCTCTCCTGCCCTTGGACTCCCTGTCGACAAGAAACCATTTTGCCTATTTGTGATGGACATGCCACTGGAGTCCTAACACAGTTCCATAGGGGAAGACCGCCCACTGGGATACTACTCTGCCAGACTGGACCCAGTTGCCTGTGGAGTTGCCTGTGGAGCACCTTCGTGCATGAGAGCTGTCTTTGCAACCCACCTACTGCTGGATAAGACTGCTGATGTTATTCTGGGCCACTGTCTGAAGGTGAAGGCTCCACATTGGCCCATACCCAACCTAAACATCACTCTGCTGCACGTCACCTACGGCTACAATGTTCCCTTCTACTCCCAGACAACGTGACAATCTCCAGGTGTGATGTCCTGAACCTTGCAACTCTCCTCCCTCTTCCAAGGGGGGAATGTGACGTCTCTGACACTTCGGTGGAAGAGGAAGCCGACTTTGAAATGGCTCAGCACGACTGTCTTGCGCTTATGAGACAAGAAACCTCCGGATTTGACACAGTCACAGATACGCCGCTGGAAGACCCAGATTTGACTCTCTTTGTGGATGGATCAAGATATGCGGACCAAGAAGGACTGTTTTACACGGGTATGGCGGTGGTCACAAAATATACTGTGTTGATGGCTTCCATGTCTGCACAGGAAGCAGAATTGGCTGCATTGACCGAAGGTTGCAAGATGGCAGCCCAGAAGAAAGCGAACATTTATACCGATTCCCGCTATTGATTTGGCATCTGCCATGACTACGGGCCTATCTGGAGGACGAGAGACTTCATTACAGCCAATGGAACTCCAATACGCCACCATAGAGCGGTGAAGGAATTGCTAGAGTCCTTGCTGATGCCAGAAAGAGTCGTGGTACTTAAGGTAAAGGCACACATTGGAGGGACCTCAAGAGAAGCCGTGGGAAATGACTTGGCTGACAGCGCAGCTAAGGAAGCAGCAGTGAAGCCGCTCATCACAGAACCCTCCAACTTGTATCTCTTGACAGACTCAGGACAAGAAGATGACTCAGGACAAGAAGAAAATTCGGACAAGAAGAAGACGGATGAACAATCCTGGGAGAACATGGTCCTGACCCTGCAGAAGCAAGCATCCAATGAAGAGAAGGAAAAATGGATCCAAGATGGAGCTGCGCAGGATGAGAAGCATCTGATACTACTGAAACGTAAACCATGCCTCCCACGAGCCCTCTACCCAATGATTGCCAGATGAGCCCATGGCGCCACCCATCAATCAAAAATGAAGATGCACAATCTTGTGAGAACGTACTACCACGCACCTGGCTTTTCAACAATGGCAGCAAATTACACCAGAGGATGCCTAGTCTGTGCCCGGTGTAACCCAGGAAAAACAGAGAAAACTCACAGAAGTGTACACCTAGACCTTTGTACCCCTTCCAATGCATACAGATTGACCACATTCAGATGCTGCCCTCAGGAGGATTTGAATATGCACTGGTAGTCATGGACATAATCTCTGGATGGCCATAAGCTTTCCCTGTGAAGAACCAATCTGCTAAAACCACTGCAAACAAACTCCTCTCAGAGATAGTGTGCAGATATGGGGTCCCAGAAACCATATAGAGTGACCAAGAGCCAGCATTCACAGCCAATCTGACCAAAGAGATATGTCAGACCCTGGGGACAGAGTTAGCTCTTCATACTCCGTATCATCCCAAAAATTCAGGAAGGGTCGAGAGAGGAAACGGGGTATTAAAGGCAAAAATGCTGAAAGCAGTGCAGGAAACGGGGAAGCCGTGGCATGAAAGTCTTCCCCTCACATTGTTCAGTGTAAGACACACCCCAGCTAGTGCAACTAAGCTAAGTCCCTATGAAATTCTGTTTGGAAGTGCCCCTAGACTAAGGTTGTATTTCCCCCAACAGTTGACCTTACAGTATGACAGTTTGACTAAGTTTGTTATTGAATTAACAAAGCATTTGACTAAAATACATTCTCAATGTTTTTCCTCTCCCAGATCCTCAAAACTTGGAGGGAACCCATCAGATCCAGCCAGGAGATTGGGTTCTCATCAAAAGATTTAGCAGATGTGCTCTTGAGCCCAGATCCGATGGCCCCTTCCAAGTACTGCTGGTTACCTCCACGGCTGTGAAGGTTGAAGGAAGGCCTACATGGATCCACGCATCCCACTGCAAGAAGGCACCAGATCCAGAAGCCAAAAATGGTTGTTTTGCTCCTTAATCCTGATATATATACTCAGTATAAAGCAGGGGGGAGCAGGTCACAAGAGGGTGGAAGGTCATGTAGAAGAGAATATGGGAGATCATACGGGAGGTCATGTTAGTACCACAGCTACAAGGGTCACATATCAGTTTGACTTCTACACCATAGTAAACAGATGCACACGACACGAGACCTACAACAGCTATGGGCAATATGGGGGATATAGACCAGTCCAGGTAGAAGAACGCAAAGATAAATGGGGTAGAAGCCTGCCAGACCACATGATCCTAACCAAGGGTAGATGGGAGCATAGCCCTAAAAGGACTCACAGACCTGTCAGAAGAATTAGTTCATAATTCTGATGTTAAGGATCCATGGGACACTTGGTTCGGGTGGTGGGATGGATGGCAGAGAGCACTTATCAAACTAGGTATAATAATTAGGGATGGGCGAAATCTACTAGTTAGGACTCGTTACTCTGCGAGTAGTAGTGGACTCGCAGGACTCGGTACTCTGCGACTTTCCAAGCGATTACTCACAGAGTAACGAGTCCAGTGTAAATCAATGGGGAATGCAATTCCTCTGCTGCTGGACCCTATAAAGAGGTCTTGCAGCAGAGGAAAAACCTGCAATTCCCCATTGCATTGTGTAAAAGCCAGCGGTAAAAAGCCGCTGGCTTTTAAACAATGCTTACAGCCGCTGACAGCTTCCCTGCTGCCTGACAGCAGGATCCTCTGCTCCCCCCACCGCCTCCCCACCCTAGCCTAACTTAAGATTGGGGGAAGGGGAGCGGAGGATCCCGCTGTCAGCAGAGGCTGTCACTATTGTTCGGGAGCGGGTTACCGGTGTTCACTCACTGTCCTCTGCGTGGCCCGCCGTCTTCCATCGTCCCTGTGTCTTTGTGACTGCAACCGTATAGAACGGCGGCGGCCGCAAAACACTGCAGCTATCACTGAAAACCGGATTCTCCCGGATTGCCCTGGTCCGGTGCAATCCGGGACCATAAAGCCCCATGTCATGGGGCGCCGGATTGCACCGGACTGGTACAATCCGGGAGAATCCAGTTCAAAACAAGTGCTGCTGAAAAAATAGTAAAAAACAGGGTATTTAGTTGATATGTTTTTTTTTATAAAAAAATGTATACTAAGCCGCTCTACCACTTCAAGGTAACCTGTATCAGAGCAGTCCCTATCTGATGTATTTAAAACCTGACCATCTGTATTGGTACTGTAATGGATGCCCTCCACACCTATCGGGTGGGCTGTCCTCTTAAATGTCTGCCGCCAAATTGGTGCTTTGTCTAAGTGTGTGCACGCCACCGTAAGAACCACGCTGACAACAAGTCAAAGTAGAGCTTAATGACAAAGACCTTTATTAAGAGAGGGGTAGCCAGTTTTATACGGCTCCTTAAAGGGATAGATATTAAAATGGGTGTTGCATTTTATTCTGAAGAGAACATTCAATTATATTCTGTGGGTTAGTATTTCAATTCTGCCTTGGATTAGTACAGTCGGTACAGGAACATTTTGATAAGAGCTTCTACACTGCTACATCTAACTCTAAACATTATATTGAATCTGAGACAGAAGAATTCTGAAAGGGGGGAAGATATGGAGAGAAATAGGAGCAAAGGTTTATATAAACATAACATGCTGTTAGTACACTGGAAGATTTGTGAATGACTAGGTTATGAATAGGTTATATAAGTTATTAACTATTTATTGCCATGACATTCCCCCCTATGGAGACATTCAAAATCTTACCCTAAATCTTTGCCCTAGGCGGTGGAGGGGGAAAAGGTAGAGGAAAGGGCAGGAGACTTCACCAACATTGAGACAAACCGTAACGTCGGAATCCCCTTTGCAGTTGGCCTTATCCGCACCCTAAGCAATCCCTACTCTACCTTCTAAGATGAGTCTCATGCTCTCATAGTTCTCCAAGGGATCTTGCGGCAATGGCATCATTCTCAGGCGTATATTTCTCCTTCATCATCAGGGCCTCTGAGATCTGCATACATTGTGGTCAGTCTCCTTCATGGCGTGAGAAATCATCTTCTTGATGCAAGGTATTACACAGCATGAAATTAGAGCCACTATCAATAGAACACAAAGGATTATTATTAGGGATGGGCGAATCCTAAATTACTCGGAATCGCTAGACTCTAACGAGTCCGAGTCTAGCGAGTCCAATGTAATTGAATGGGGAAGCGAGTAATTGCGAGTAATTCCTCTGGTGCTGGACCCTATAAGGTCTGGCAGCAGAGGAAAAACCTGCAATTTCCCATTTCATTGTTTAAAAGCCAGTGGTAAAAAGCCGCTGGCTTTTAAACAATGCTGACAGCTTGCTGTCAGCAGAGGCTGTCACTATTGTTTGGGAGCGGGGGAGGTCGCTGGTGTTCACTCACCGTCCTCTGCGTCTTCTTTTCTGTGTCTCTGCGACTGCAGCCGCAAAGCACAGCTGCTATCACAGAAAACCGGATTCTCCGGTGCAATCCGTCGCCCCATAACATGGGGCTCTATGGTCCCGGATTGCTCTGGACCGGGGCAATCCGGTTTTCAATCTGGTTTTCTATTTTTGACCTTCCTGCCTGGAATTTCAAATGAACAGCTGACTCAGGTCAGCTGTTCATTTGAAGTAGCAGTGCTGGCAGGGTTCATGTGAGTTCATGCTTGCCTGCATGAACTCACATGAACTTTCCCAGGGTGCACAGCTCTGCTACGTCTCTGGCAGAGGTTCTCTACCAGAGATGTAGCAGAGCTAAAGAAGAACCCTGGATTGGACTACGTCGGACGGAAGAGGATTTTTTTAATAAAGTTGGGAGTCTCTAAGTGTCTATTTGTTTTTTTTTCAAATAAAAATATTTTTTCTCTGTGTTGTTTTTTTTTTTTTTAAATTCACTAGAAATTCATGGCGGTCATGTCTACTATTGGCGTGACCGCCATGATTTTGGGCTTGGGGCCAGCTGATAATACAAAGCTGGCCCTAACCCATTTATTACCCAGTGAGCCACCGCACCAGGGCCCTGGAAGAGTTGGGTTCAGCGCCAGAAAATGGCGCTTCAATGAACGCGCCATTTTCTGGGGTGGCTGTGACTCACCGTTGCCGAGTTCTCAGGTCTCAGGCGATGATTCCTTCGTCACGGTTCCGCGCCTGAGGCTGTGGGGCCTGGTGGTCAAACGAAAAGGGATAAAAGGATGGGGATGTTTCTTGATTGTCGTGACGCCACCTGTGGGTATCCGGTGATGACACCAGCGCTGCGTGGGCCTCCGGGGGATGTGCGGCAGCTAGATGGGATGCTCCCACAGGATGAGCAGGAGTCCCCGGGGCCAGGAGCTGCTTTGGAAAGAATACGGCAGCTCGGGTAATTTGATGAGCAAAGTAAATAACAGTTCTGGAAGAAATGCGCTGACACAATGCTTCCCTGAAACGGGTCTTTACTGTAGTTTCGGTGCAATACACGGAGTACAGTGTTTAGATAACGGACCGGGTGGCCCCAGCGATGAATGGCCTTAGTCCAGAGCTCCACGGTGTTCCTCCTTTATCTAACCGTCCTATTCTGGTTGCCTTGGTGCCTTAATGCACCCGGTCGGGGTACTGGGAGGACTTCAACTTAGTCACGTTAACCGAGAAGAGTCCTGGATCCCAATGGTGGGTACCTCGCCGGTAAGACTGCTGATTTGGGCTGTAGTGAGGCGCTCCTAGGAAGCTGCTCCGTCACTCCGGTTTGCAGAACAGTGGTGAACGTCTGTTTGCCTCGGAACCGGCATCCGGTGAGATTGGGCCCGGGTGTCTTTTTACCCGTTGCTTATTTGCTTTTGTTGCCCGTTTTCCGGTCTGGGTCACCGGTTGATGGTGCCCTGCTGGTTAGGTTACTGTTCCCGACATAGCCGCCGAGACGCTGCCTCACCCCACCCACACGTCGATGTCTTACTGACGTAGGTGGCAACGTCATCAGGAAGAGTAAATCCCTGTCAGCTGCAGAGACACTGCACGTGCAAAGAGAAGACGCCAAGCCGGCGTGGAGGAGGACAGAAGCGTGCAGCAGGCCAGAGGGAACCGGAGCTACAAGTTAGCAAGGTAAACCAAGCTTTTGATTCATCGCAGGCGGAAGAGTGTACTGAAAGCGATCCTAGTGCAAAGACATGTTTAGGGTAAAAGTGTGGCATTAGAAGGAATGATTGTTAGGTTCATGACTGAGTAGATAAGGTGGTAGGGATAAGGAAGGAAGTGCACATTAAATGGTATAGTTTAATGATATAGTGAGTAATATCAAAGAAATAATTGACAGATCACAGGACTACTTTATCAAAAAATAGCACGTCGTAAGTAATGAAGCTTTTATAATTAAAGCATTATTTTAGCACAATCAAGGTGTCCCATATTAATGTAATTTTAATTCACGTTGTTATAGGTAAAAGAAACCATTATAAAGAGAGAGGGTCGCAAAGGTATCCACATCATGGAGTATATGGGGTAGGGTAATGATCTATTATATAATTGCCGTAGCGACTTCCGTCGGACCGGCGCTACTTCCTGTGGCTTTGTTCGCGTAGCTCGGCTGCTTCTCCTGGACTCTGTCCGTGGCAGCATAGCGGCCACGGCGACTCGCGAAGCAATGCCCGCAAAGCAGCCATTGCGAGTCGCGGCCATTGCGAGTCTCAGGCACACGGCGAAGCATTACCCGCGTAGCGGGCATTGCGAGCCATTGCCCACCCACACCCCGCCGATGCCGCCCGCGCCGCCTCCTCTCCCCACTACCCACATCTCGCCCGGGGACCATGGAGCGGAGGCGGCGCAGCCGCTACCCACAGCCCACCTGCGACTATGGAGCTGCCCCCTGTGCCTCCCCCCCAGCCCTGATCCACAGCCCAGCACTGCTCCCCAGCCCCACACCGCCCCCCAGCACCGCACACCCCCAACGCCGCACAGACCCCCCCCTCACTGCCCGCACACCTCCGCCGCCAGCCCCCATCCACAGCCTAGCACCGCCCCCAGCCCCGCTCCCCAGCACCGCTCCCCAGCCCTGCAATGTCCGCACCCCCACCCCATATGTCCGCACCCCCCCCCCATTATGTCCGCACGCCCCCACATTATGTCCGCACACCCCCCCATTATGTCCGCAGACCCCTCCCATATGTGCCTACACACCTCCCCCCATATGTCCTCACACCCCCCCACAATATGTCCGTGCACCCCCCCATATGTCCGCACCCCCCCCAAACCCCGGCAATATGTCCGCACACACCCCCATATGTCCTCACCCCCCAACCCACCCCAATATCTCCTCACACCCCCCCACAATATGTCCGCACGCCCCCCATATGTCCTCACCCCCCCAAACCCCCCAATATCTCCTCACACACCCCCACAATATGTCCACACAACCCCCATATGTCCTCACCCCCCCCACACCCCCACAATATGTCCTCACCCCCCCCCACAATATGTCCTCACACCCCCAAACCCCCCCAATATGTCCTCACACCTCCCCACAATATGTCCGCACACCCCCAAACCACCCCAATATGTCCTCACACCCCCCACAATATGTCCGCACACCCCCCCATATGTCCTCACCCCCCCCAAACCCCCCCAATATGTCCTCACACCCCCCCACAATATGTCCTCTCCCCCCAAACCCCCCCAATATGTCCTCACACCCCCCCACAATATGTCCGCACACCCCCAAACCCCACCAATATGTCCTCACACACCCCCCCACTATATGTCCGCACCCCCCCCCCCCAACCCCGACGCCGTAGATCACTTACCTGTCTTCATGACATCTGCTTCGTCAGGTCCAGGTCCAGTCCTCCCTCCGGCCCAGGCATCCTCTTCCTTCAGCCCGGCCCACGAGTCTTCCATCCGGCGGTCTTCTTTCTTCCTCCAGCGAGCTCCGGGTCCTCGATGTTCCCTCTTCGGTCCGCTCCGCTGACTGAGGAATAAAGATGGCCGCCGCGAGTTTCTGGAAGCCCCGCCCACGGATCCAAATAGCACCAATCACATTCAAATACCCACCAACCAATCACATTCAAGGCTCATTCATACATTTTTATCAATGGGAAAAAACACTTTTACTATTCCACTACGGCCAATCAGATTCGCGCCTCATTCATCCATGTTTCTCAATGGGAAAAATTCACTACATTTAAAGACAATAAAAATAAATAAATAAATACACATAAAAATATTTAAAAATACAAATAAATTCACTTAAAATAACAAATAATAAATAAATTTAATAATAATAAAAATACTAAAAAAAAAATAATAAATAATATAAATAATAAATAATAAAATAAAAAATAATAATAAGAAAAAAATAAATTTAATTAATATATAAAGTTAATATATTAATTACATTAACTAATTAAAATAAAAAAATGAATCTAATACAAATAAATTTAATTAAAATAAAAAATTAATATACAAATAATAAAAATAATAAATAATAAAATAAATCAAAATTTAAAAAATAAATAAATAAAATAAAAATATATATAATTAAAATATTAATAACATTAACTAATTCTAAGAAAATCAAATTACTCAAATAAAAAAAAATTCAATTTAAATAAAAAAAAAAATAATATTATAAAAATATTAAATAATAAATAATTACAATAATAAAATAATAATAAAAAAAAATATTCCATATAAAAATTCATAACATTAACTAATTCTAATAAAATAAAACAAATAAATAAAATATTCATAACATTAAGTTATTCAAAAAAAATGTAAATAAAAAAAAATAAAAATAAAATAAAATAATATAGCTACTATAATCTAATTAACGCACGTTCTAGAATCCCGATGCATTTGCATCGGGCTCACAGCTAGTTTATAATAAAGTATCAAAGTGACAAATTAATTAAAGTTGGTTTATAGTGAATTATATGTATACATTTTCAGATTTTATTTTAGGGGCCTTAGTTGCAGATTTTGTTGCTGATTTGCAGATAATTAAATGTAGATTGTGGTAAATTTGGATATGGCTACTGAAATCAGTGATCAATTCCTCAATAACCCCACAATTGTTCCACAACATAAATTGACATGCTTCAGATTTTAAATCCATCAATTTTGGTGCAGAATATGCCTTGTTTTTCACACTCTGTGCATGAGATTTGTTAAAAATGGAATGAACTTTTATGCACACCTTACCAGTGTGACTAACAAAAGTAATCCTACATTGCTAAAACAAAGTATGTGTTGTTCTATTGCTATATAACGATACTGCAGCCTTCTTCCAAATATTACCGCAAAATGGTGAAGTATCCCTTTAAAAAGATTGTAATATGAATATCTGGTTGTTTTAAAACAAATATTGGTCAGCCGACAAAGTACAATCCTTCAATGTTTTTGACATCCACTGTTATATCACAACAAAAAAAAACGCTTCACCAAACAGATTTCCAATGTTATGACTGTCACTGAACTTCACTAACAGCCCGCACATAAGCTCATTCAGTCAAGCAGTACTACAAACAGCAGAAAAAGAATATGCACAAAAAGATCAAAGAAAACAGAAACACCAAAAAACAATTTAGGCAAATGCTGGAATCTACTTAAAATATTAACCTAGATTAACTCTAGATTCACTGGAGCTTTTTCATTATGAAACAAAAAGCTGAGCTTTATTTTGTTAAAGGAAATATGCAGGTTTTTGCTACCCCATCTGAAAGAAATATGATATAGGTATAGAGGTCCTGAATCTCTATGTATCTCTTTGTTTAATTGGTGCAGTTTTTCTATTTAGTAAAGTAGCCGAGCTGAGAAAGTTGCCTCCCCCACACCCACTCCAGGCTCTCATTGTAAAAATGTCTATAGACAGTGAGCTGCTATTCACAGAAGGGGGCACGATTGGATTACAGCTCACATGCAGCTGTCATTCATGTAGACAGAGCAATGATAATCTCGTGGAGCTAAAACAAATATTGCAGGTAAACAACAGCATGGATATTGATAAGAGAGGCATCACTGAAATCTGTTATAACCCCTGAAGCACACTGTTTTCAAGTTGCATAGCAAAAACCTGCTAACAGATTCCATTTAAAATTATTTTGTTATGAATGGAAACCAAAAGAGCACTTTTTAGTGAATGGGGTCTTTTTGGCATTGTTAAGGTACTGTTACACACAGAGATATATTGCTTGCAACTCACTGGTTGCAGTGAAATCATGGACACATTGCTACATTTGTACACGGCAACAAAATGGAACAATGTGTCCATGATTTCACTGCAACCAGTGAGTTGCAAGCAATATATCTCTGTGTGCAACGGTACCTTTAGTATCTATCACAGGTCAGTTTCTCTTTTTCTTTATGCAAGATTTCCATTTTTCTGTTCAATGATGGAAAAAAAACCCAGAACACTAAATGCTGCTGTGAACCTCTCCTTATCTCCTATCAGTTGAAATGCAGTCCACTGTTTTGCAATCACTCATTTATTTGAATGGATGTGCACAGTCTGAGACATGCTCCGAATTGCATGCTGCGATTGCTTCTCATGCCAAATCGGCATAAGAAAAAAAATGACAGATCTGCAATGCCTCATAGTATAACATTTTGATGAGTGCACTCGGCTGCGTTTTACCTATATGTGAGTAGCCCTTAGCATATAAATCAGATAAGTGCAATCCGATAAAACATTAGAGTTAGGCCTACGTCATGAAGAAAACACAAAGGGCCCTTTTTGCCTAAAGAATTGCACCTGAACACTGCCACCTCATATGTGTCTGTGCTCTACTTTATTCTTGCCAAAAAAAAATAAAGTACAACACTGTCTATTTGTGCGTGGAACCACATATCACATGATGTTGCAAGAGGCAACAATTTAGCCATTTTTGGGCACAATACATGTATTTGTTTTCACAGTGTAAACATTTTTCTTCGGGATCCAGCTGGTTTGTGTTCTGCTTGGCTTTAACACATTGCCTCATTTTTCTTTTAACATGACAAAATCACTAGTGATGGGTGAACCCGCCGAAGTTCGAGCTTGGTGGACCCGGCCGGACCTTTTTTCAAAGTCTGAGTTCGGGTTAGGACTTGACCCGAATTTGAGTCCGAACCCCGAACTCAGACTTTAAAGTTAGAAATGGGGGCTGTAAAAAGAAAGAAAACATTGATTAAACATAAGCTTCATACTTCAAATATTATACTTGCTGGGTCCACGCACTTGTACTTCTGGGGCTACTCGTTACCTTCCTGATTATTCACTGCAGTGACCTAGAAACATCCCACAGTAGATGCTAGAATGTATGGGCTGTTTCCAGGTTACGACACTGGTTCCAAGAGCCAATCATAGATGCCCACTCCCTGTGATAACACAGAGTTTGCAGGGAGATGACGCTTTTGTTCCCTCTCTGCAGAATCTGGACCTAGCACTGGCGAGTGAGTTAATGGGGCTATTGTTGTGGATTATCGTCAAAGGGGTATGTGTGAAGTATTAATAAATTGGAAAATGAGGGTTGACTGTCTGATTTATTTCAAATAAAGGATTTTTCTCTGTGTCTGTTTTTTAACTATTTCCTCACAGGATTGATAATGTGCAGATCTCATAGAGCCCTGAACGTTCTCAATCTGCGCTAATAACAAGCTGTTAATCATCAGCTGTCATTAAACTGTTCTATCACCCTGATGCCACTGCTCCAGGGCAACAGGAAGAACCGGGTAAAGAACCAGGAATTGGAACTTCTAATGAATGCGCTAATTTCTGGAGTGAATGCGGGCTGCTATTCTTTTGCCTGGGGGGCCCAATAACCATGGACTTCACCATGCTGAGAATACCAGCCCCCAGCTGCCTGGATTTTACCTTGGCTGGCAATAAAAAATAAGGCGAAGCTCACACATTTTTTTTAATATTTATTTAAATAACTAAAAAAAAAATCTTAACGCAACATTAAAAAGTAAAACAGTCTTGGCATTTATTATTTGTCTACAGATTTGTGAGACCTTGTGTCCTCAGCATTTACCCAACTTTTAAGTTAGCTGTTCTAACCTGAAAATGTATCCCAAATAAAAAAAAATACCTTAGGGTAAGCAAACGCCACTGCTTGGGAGAAATACATTGCCACATGACCATATTTTAGTAGGTTAGGTTAATCCGCATCTCATTTTCTCCAAAAGATGATCATAAATCTGCTGGCTAATCTGACAGTCAGCAAAGAATTTGTCTGGATACCGGCAGAGCTCCCTATACAGATGCTGTAAGTGTCTGTTATGGGGTGATGAAAGTGCACAAGCGGAGTAGTAGCAGGAAGGCAGAGATTGGTTGAGAGAATTAGGGAAGCCAGTCTGACTTTGTAGACTGGGGTTCCCTAGGTGACCCTGATCCCAGAGTTACCCCTAAAGGTGGAGATGTATAAGCCGCCCACCTTGCCCTGCTCCTATCCAGCCCTGGGCTAACACCCTCCCTCTTCCACCCAGGGAAAGGAACAGCAACTTCCACAAGATAATTCTCCAAAGAGGTTTGCTTCAGGAAAGCTTCTGCAACACCTCTCTGTATCCACACAGCACAAGGTCAGAGCAGAGATTAAACTCTATCAACAACACCTGCTGGTGGGAAAAGGAACTATTTAAAGACTAGGAGTGTGTAGAATCAAATCACCTGACACACACACAACAGCTCACCTGAGGAACTAAAACAGACCATAGACAACAATACTGCAGCAGCTACTGACCTTAATCCCGAAGGTACTAACAGGAATAAACACATTTAATCACTGCAGAACAATTCAAGAAGACTGCAGCGCAGGCTACACGTGACCCCCACTTTATGAGGAGTTTCTGGACCCAAAACCAGACACATCGGGAAGAGGTCGGCATTTTCTGAGTTTTGATCTTTGTAAGGTGTTACGAATATTAGGCACTGGGTAGCACTAATTCTAGTTGGAATAGCATAGGGTTGAAAATGGCTGATACCCTAAAAGGACCAATAACTCCAGAAGTAGGTGCCCCAACTGCAGATCTCCACCTGACTTGTATAGATAACACTAGGGATGAGCGAGTCTACTCGCTAGGACTCGTTACTCGGCGATTCTTAAGGGACTCGCTGGACTCGGGAATCGGCGAGTCTTTTAGCGAATACTCGCTCAGTAACGAGTCCAATGCAAGTGAATGGCAATCTTAGTTTTGTCATAGTTTACTTTCTCTCACTCGCTAGACTCGCTAGACTCGCTCTATCACATCGCTATATAGCTTGAATCTCCCCAAACAGCAGCGAGTCTGAGCGAGTCTACGAGTCCGAATCCTAGCGAGTCTGCGATTCCGAGTCCTGTATTCTCTATTCGGGACTCGCGAATCCAGAATCTTTTATGTTACTAGTCAGCATTGCGTGTTAGGTCAGAAAACTTGTGAAGATAGCCAATCATAGTCAGTAATGGCATAGCAGTTTTGGTTGTGTCAGGACTATGATTGGCTGCTGTCCATCGTGATGCCTATGTCATCTATGACAAGGCAAGGCAGTATATAAGGCTTGCCCCCGCCATTTTGGGCACATTGCTGAGAAGAGCTGACCTAGTGCAGGGAGACTTGGAGCAGATCTAGGGACAGTTAGGCAGTGTAGGAGTCACATATAACCCAAAAGTTCTTTTCAGAACTAACAGGACGCAGTGTAGGAGTCAAGATTCCTCACACATAACCCAAAAGTTCTTTTCAGAACTACCAGGACGGAGGATTGCTGTACAGGACTGTAAGGAAGGGAGATAGGAGCAGCCTTACAGTGAATCCAGCACCATCCTCAGAGCTTAGTTCACCCAGCTTTCCGCAGAGCTGTAATCCTAAGCTTTTTCTTATTTTTGGCACTAGTCTACCAAATAATTTTGGTGCCATTTTTCCACAAAAAATTTCCTGTGCCAGTGCGTAGCTGTACGGTGTCCTGCCTGCAGCTCGCACGGTACTTGTAAACTTGCACGCAGCCAGCACCGCAGCCTAAGTGTGCCTGGTTGTGCGTACTAAACAATTTTTTCCTGTGCCAGTGCGTAGCTGTACGGTGTCCTGCCTGCAGCTCGCACGGTACTTGTAAACTTGCACGCAGCCAGCACCGCAGCCTAAGTGTGCCTGGTTGTGCGTACTAAACAATTTTTTCCTGTGCCAGTGCGTAGCTGTACGGTGTCCTGCCTGCAGCTCGCACGGTACTTGTAAACTTGCACGCAGCCAGCACCGCAGCCTAAGTGTGCCTGGTTGTGCGTACTAAACAATTTTTTCCTGTGCCAGTGCGTAGCTGTACGGTGTCCTGCCTGCAGCTCGCACGGTACTTGTAAACTTGCACGCAGCCAGCACCGCAGCCTAAGTGTGCCTGGTTGTGCGTACTAAACAATTTTTTCCTGTGCCAGTGCGTAGCTGTACGGTGTCCTGCCTGCAGCTCGCACGGTACTTGTAAACTTGCACGCAGCCAGCACCGCAGCCTAAGTGTGCCTGGTTCTGCGTACTAAACAATTTTTTCCTGTGCCAGTGCGTAGCTGTACGGTGTCCTGCCTGCAGCTCGCACGGTACTTGTAAACTTGCACGCAGCCAGCACCGCAGCCTAAGTGTGCCTGGTTGTGCGTACTAAACAATTTTTTCCTGTGCCAGTGCGTAGCTGTACGGTGTCCTGCCTGCAGCTCGCACGGTACTTGTAAACTTGCACGCAGCCAGCACCGCAGCCTAAGTGTGCCTGGTTGTGCGTACTAAACAATTTTTTCCTGTGCCAGTGCGTAGCTGTACGGTGTCCTGCCTGCAGCTCGCACGGTACTTGTAAACTTGCACGCAGCCAGCACCGCAGCCTAAGTGTGCCTGGTTCTGCGTACTAAACAATTTTTTCCTGTGCCAGTGCGTAGCTGTACGGTGTCCTGCCTGCAGCTCGCACGGTACTTGTAAACTTGCACGCAGCCAGCACCGCAGCCTAAGTGTGCCTGGTTGTGCGTACTAAACAATTTTTTCCTGTGCCAGTGCGTAGCTGTACGGTGTCCTGCCTGCAGCTCGCACGGTACTTGTAAACTTGCACGCAGCCAGCACCGCAGCCTAAGTGTGCCTGGTTCTGCGTACTAAACAATTTTTTCCTGTGCCAGTGCGTAGCTGTACGGTGTCCTGCCTGCAGCTCGCACGGTACTTGTAAACTTGCACGCAGCCAGCACCGCAGCCTAAGTGTGCCTGGTTCTGCGTACTAAACAATTTTTTCCTGTGCCAGTGCGTAGCTGTACGGTGTCCTGCCTGCAGCTCGCACGGTACTTGTAAACTTGCACGCAGCCAGCACCGCAGCCTAAGTGTGCCTGGTTGTGCGTACTAAACAATTTTTTCCTGTGCCAGTGCGTAGCTGTACGGTGTCCTGCCTGCAGCTCGCACGGTACTTGTAAACTTGCACGCAGCCAGCACCGCAGCCTAAGTGTGCCTGGTTCTGCGTACTAAACAATTTTTTCCTGTGCCAGTGCGTAGCTGTACGGTGTCCTGCCTGCAGCTCGCACGGTACTTGTAAACTTGCACGCAGCCAGCACCGCAGCCTAAGTGTGCCTGGTTGTGCGTACTAAACAATTTTTTCCTGTGCCAGTGCGTAGCTGTACGGTGTCCTGCCTGCAGCTCGCACGGTACCTTCCATCTCTCTAAAAATATCTTAGCCTCTAGTGTGTACCTTTCACGAAATAGTACCTGCTACTTGTTTTACAAGCCCCCAGAAAGCCACCAGAAATTACAAAATGTCACACAAAAAACCAAATCCCAAAAAAAGTCTTGCTAAGGGACAGGGACGAGGTACAGGCATTGGTAGTCGTGGCCAACTATCCACCAGTTCGGGCAGACAGACGAGGATTGATCGATCGTTCCTCCTGTCTAACTTTCCCCGTCAGGAAAGTAAACGAGTATTGAGGCCGGAAGACGAACAGCATCTAACGTCTTGGCTGGCAGACAAGACCTCAACAACAGGTTCTTGCAGCACTCAAGGTTCCTTGAGCACTGTATCTACTGTTGGTACATACCATGCTGGGTCATCTAATCCACAACCTCTTCACAGTTCCTCAGACCAACAGCAGCCCCATGAAAATGTTGACACAGACATGGGTCACTCAGATGACTTATTTGGTACATATAATCCTTTACATGAATCCGGTTTGCCAGACTCCGTAGTAGATGAGATACTTGATGAAGAATTGTCCATTCATGGACAAGTTTTAGAGACACCCCGGCCACATGAACGTGTCTTTCAGCAAAGTCTTAGACCGTCTCAGGAGTTGGAGGATGATGATGATGAGACAGTGACACACTTGTCATCTGGGGAGCAAAATCTATCTTGTTATCGGGAAGATTTAGAAGAGGAAGGGGTTGATGATGAGACAACTGATCCCACGTGGAATGTTGCGATGCAGAGCCAGCAGAGCAGCACGGAGGAAGAAAGTGTGTATGTCCCACCAACAAAGGCAGCAAGGCCGACTCCTCCCACCAGAACTCAAAGAGTCACCACTGTTGCCCAAAATGTGTCCACTGTGGCTCAAAATTTGTCAACTGTTGGACAAAATGTCTCAAATGTGGGCCTCAGTAATCCCTCAGGGAGTACAGTCAAGCCTAGAGGTCGGTCAGCCACTGTGTGGAAATTTTTTAAAGATGGGCCTTCTCAAGAAAATGTGGTCATCTGTACCATCTGCCATGCAAGGCTCAGCAGAGGCCACGGGAAAGGAAACCAGAGCACCAGCAGTATGCGGAAGCACATGGCTGGTCAGCACCCTATTCAGTGGTCAAAAGTGCAGCCTTCCACAACAGTGTCATCTGACCCAAAGACTGCGACGGTAACTCAGATACGTCCGTCACAATCAAGTGTTGCTGAAGCTGGTCCAGCTCATATGTACTCATCACAAGCAGCGGTTGCAGAGAGACTGAACACGAGTGCAGACAGTTCTCGGTCAGCAACATCGTTACAGTTATCAGTGACACAGCTGTACGAAAGGAAGCAGAAATACCACTCTTCCCACCCATTAGCCAAAAAAATAAATGCCCAGATAGCTAAGTTGTTAGCAGTCGAGATGTTGCCGTTTAGGCTTGTGGGTACAGACTCTTTCCGTGAGCTTTTGGCTGTGGCAGTACCACGCTACTCGGTTCCAAGCCGCCACTACTTTTCACGTTGTGCCGTCCCCGCGTTACATGAGCATGTCATTAACAACCTCAAGCGTGCCCTCACCAACGCTGTAACCGGGAAAGTACACCTTACTACGGACACGTGGACAAGCAGTTCAGGACAGGGCCGGTACATCTCGCTCACCGCGCATTGGATCAACGTTGTGGAGAGTGTGCCAAACGATGTTAGTGTTACATCAAACATCCTACCCACGCCACGGATAGCTGGCACAACCTCATTCAGGGTCTCTGCATCATCCTATATGTCCACTACCCCATCTTCCGCTTCCTCGACCAATCCTCAATTGCCCTCAACATCACGGCCAAGTTGGGAGGTTTGCTGCAGTGCTTCAGCAAGACGCCAACAGGCTCTGCTGAAGCTGATCTGTTTAGGTCACACACCGCACACTGCAGTAGAGCTGTTGAAAGGTCTGAAGGAACAGACAGATGAGTGGCTATCCCCACTCCAACTCCAGACCGGTCTCGTGGTGAGCGACAATGGTCGTAACCTAGTGGCTGCACTAAAGCTCGGAAACCTTGTGCACGTGCCTTGCATGGCTCACGTGCTGAATCTGGTAGTGCAGAAATTCCTGCGTACATACCCAGAGCTATGTGACCTACTGGAGAAGGTGCGTCGACTTTGTGCACATTTTCGTCATTCGTCAACAGCGGTTGGAAAACTTTCATTGCTTCAAAAGCAATTGAATTTGCCCAACCACAGACTCATTTGTGACATGCCGACACGATGGAACTCTACATTCCATATGTTATCGAGGATCAATGAGCAGCAGAGGGCAATATCCGAGTATCAGTTGCAACATGCCCGTCAGACCGGCAGTCAGCCACGACATATTAGTACAATGGAGTGGGTGTGGATCGCTGACACATCTGAGGTTCTTGATAATTTTGACTACTGCACAAAACTGGTGAGCGGTGATCAGTCCATCATCAGTGTCACTATACCCATGCTGTGTCTGCTGAAAGAGTCCCTCATTAATCAGAAAAATGAAGCATTGAGAGCCCAGCAGATGGCTATGGAGCCAGATTTAAACAGCGCAGTACCTAGCCAGCAAAGCCAGTATGACCAGGCAACAATGGCTCCTGAGGAGGAACAGGAGCAAGACGATGAAGAGGATTCATTTTTTGTTGGTGCCGATGTCAACCCAGATGGTACTCAGAACCCCAGCTTTGTGTCTGTCCACCATGGTGTGGCCTGGAGAGGAGGAGGCGGAGACAGACTTTGCGGATACAATGGGTATTGAACATCGTTCTGAGGACACTGAAGACATGACTCTATGCAGCTTAGGACACATGGCTGACTTCATGTTGACTTGTCTGCTAGAAGACCCACGAGTGATTAACATATTGCACAACGACCTCTACTGGTTGGCCACCTTTCTGGACCCACGTTATAAAGATAAATTCACCTCACTGCTGTTTCAGTCACCACGTGGCTTGACAATTGACTATTTCAAGAGTGTTCTTGTGGAAAATATGCTTCGAATATCACCGTCAGACAACACTCTGCCCATAGTTAGCAACTCTGTGCAACAGCAGCCTTTGGTCGGGGCACAATCATCCACGCTGTCCAGAAGAGATGCTGGAAAGATGTCCGCAAAGTGGGCTATGTTCAATAAGCCATCGAACCTGCAGCGCCATGTTGCTCCAGTAACCATCTCTCGGAGACAGAAACTTACCAACATGGTACAAGAATACTTAAGTGACAGTACCTGCTTCCTGACTGATGCCGCAGTCCCGTTTAATTACTGGGTCTCCAAGCTCCACACTTGGACCGAGCTCTCGTTGTATGCCTTGGAGGTGCTGGCATGCCCTGCAGCTAGTGTGACATCAGAGCGGGTTTTCAGTGCCGCTGGGGGTATCATAACTGATACCAGGACACGTCTTACTCCAGAGAATGCAGACAGGCTTACTCTAATTAAGTTTAATAGGAACTGGATTTCACAAGACTTCTTGAGCCCTGAAGACGACAGTACTCAGAGCTGAAGTGCCACGTTCAACATCAATATGATATAATTAATCATTGTATTATATTGTGTCTCTATTTGGTACAAGCAGTATGTCCAAGACCAGTAACGATTTGCGTAACCATGTTCCTGCAACCTGGTAATGAGGCTGCTTCATCTTAAACCAACACTACACCTTAACTTCGGTTTCATTAACCATCACAACACCTTTTCACAAGGAATCAACCTTTATTTTCTGTTAGCAAACATTTAACAGCCCCTTGGGCTAATTTTTGGAAACACCCAGCCTAACAAGCTGATCATGGCCCTTAGGCCTGCATTTACACTAAAAATGCAAAACAGCCCCTTGGGCTAATTTTTGGAAACACCCAGCTTAACAAGCTGATCATGGCCCTTAGGCCTGCATTTATACCCAAAAAGCAAAACAGCCCCTTGGGCTAATTTTTGGAAACACCCAGCCTAACAAGCTGATCATGGCCTTTAGGCCTGCATTTACACTAAAAATGCCAAACAGCCCCTTGGGCTAATTTTTTGAAACACCCAGCCTAACAAGCTGAACATGGCCCTTAGGCCTGCATTTATACCCAAAATGCCAAACAGCCCCTTGGGCTAATTTTTGGAAACACCCAGCCTAACAAGCTGATCATGGCCCTTAGGCCTGCATTTACACTAAAAATGCCAAACAGCCCCTTGGGCTAATTTTTTGAAACACCCAGCCTAACAAGCTGAACATGGCCCTTAGGCCTGCATTTATACCCAAAATGCCAAACAGCCCCTTGGGCTAATTTTTGGAAACACCCAGCCTAACAAGCTGAACATGGCCCTTAGGCCTGCATTTACACTAAAAATGCCAAACAGCCCCTTGGGCTAATTTTTGGAAACACCCAGCCTAACAAGCTGAACATGGCCATTAGGCCTGCATTTATACCCAAAATGCAAAACAGCCCCTTGGGCTAATTTTTCCAGGCACCAAGCCTATGCCTCCATCGTGGGCATTGCATGTACTATGCTCCTAGTACAAGCAATTCTATTGTATGGGCCAAGCACCCTGCTTTCTGAAAAAAATGTATATGAAGCCCCTTCAGCTAATTTTTTTAGGCAACAAGCCTATGCTTGCATCGTGGGCATTGCTTGGACTATCATCCTGCTGGAGCCTGGAGAAAGGTCCCACTGTACGCTCTGTAGAAAACGCGTAGACGCGATGTGTAGCAGGTAGATGTCCCAGCCTCTCACATGTGTGTTCCTAGTCTTGTTGCCATAGCGAGGCATTAAGTAACTCCCCAAACACAGGCACTGTTTATTTGTCAGCAACATTTGTCTGTGGAGTCATGATTTTACACTTAGTAACCAAGGTGACTTCATGCTCCATGCGGTCCGTAAAGTACTTGCTAATGATGCTCTCTCTCCCCTGTCCTCCACGCCAAATGTCTCGGGGTAATCCTTGACTCATCCCTCTCCTTCAAGCCCCACCTCTAGTTCCTAACCAAGTCCCTGTCACTCCAACTCAAAAATATTTCAAGAATTTGCTCGTTACTCAACCCTGACACAGCTAAAACACTCATTAATGCCCTCATCATCTCACGCCTTGACTACTGGAACCTCCTTCGCACAGGCCTCCCTGCCAACTCTCTTGCACCTCTCCAATGTATACTAAACTCTGCTGCCCGACTAATCCATCTGTCCTCACGCTACTCACCTGTCTACACCCACTGCCAAGCCCTTCACTGGGTCCCGTCCCCCACAGAGAGCTCACTTTAAAACACTGATCATGACATTCAAAGCCTTACACAACCTATCCCCACCATACATCTCCGACATGATCTCCCGATACCATCCCTCACGCTACCTGCGTTCATCCAAAGAACTTCTCCGACACTCCCCCCTCATCTCCTCTTCCCACAACCGCATACAGGATTTCTCCCGGGCATCAACCATGCTCTGTAACTCGCTGCCCCACCTCATCACTCACTCGCCTACCCTGGGAACCTTCAAGAAACACCTAAAGACTCACCTCTTCCGACAGGCCTACAACCTGCCATGACACCCCGCTACACGCCCCACGACCGACACCTTCCCCACCCTATTGTATCCCCACCCACCCCTCGTTGAATGTGAGCCCACGCGTACAGGGTCCTCTCCTGTTGTACCTCTATGACCTTATTGTCTATGTTTATTGTACTTCTCCTTGTGTACCTTATCCTCATGTAAAGCGCCATGGAACCTATCGGTGCTATATAAATAAATAATAATTATAATGATGATGACTTTAAGCCCACCCACAAAACAACCTACACATCCTTTCCCTGAAAAAAGACAGACACAAAGCAGTTTTTGTAAACTGGGTATTATTCCGCCATAATGGTAAAAATGTCAGAATTTTTTTTTTTTTTTTTTTTTTTTTTTTGGTACAACTTTGTAAACAGGAAAATATAAGAAATAATAACAATGAAATTGTGCAATGCACATGAACACAAAATAAAAAAAAAAAAAAAAAGGGGTCTACAGCTGCTGGTAGGTTGCCGCATCCTCCGGCCTTGCCAGTAAAGTGACACCATCACCCTGGTCCTGCAAGAGGTCAAGGGCCCCATGAATGGCCTCCGGCAACCCTTGAGGGTGGATCCTCTGGGCCGGTGTGGGGAAAAATGGTAGGTCCCTGTTAGGTGGCCATTGTGGAATGGTAGGTACAGGCCTCTGTGGTGGCACATGGCTGTCCCGGGGTGTGGGCCTGTCTTGTAGGTTGTAGTGTCTGAGTTGCCACCCCTCCAAAAAATTGAAAACCTCACCTGGGTGGTTTGGTGGGCGACTGGCGTCAAGCACAATCTGTAATGCTGACCTTGCCCGCAGTAGCCTGTGAAATGGAATTTCATCCAGGAATGGTATCAGACTGTGGGCAAAGTCAGCATTACTTTGTGCACGCCGTCTATTAGGTGACCCCGGGATCAGACCATGGCTGGTGTGAGGTGGGCATCCAGGTTCCTCCTCTTGCGGCCGGACATGCCCCAAAGCTGGGGTTGGTGCTGGTGGCGGCGGTGGTGGTGTTGGTGCTGGTGGCGGCGGTGGTGGTGTTGGTTCTGGTGGCGGCGGTGGTGGTGTTGCTGCTGCTGGTGGCGGCGGTGGTGGTGGTGCTGGTGCTGGTGGCGGCGGTGGTGGTGTTGCTGCTGCTGGTGGCGGCGGTGGTGTGGTGGTGCTGGTGCTGGTGGCGGCGGTGGTGGTGGTGTTGGTGGTGCTGGTGGCGGCGGCGGTGGTGGTGGCGCCGGCCGTGGTGGTGGTGGTGGGTGTTCTCCACGCCGCCTTCTGTTTGGCGGTGGAGGGTTCACAGCACGCCGCCCTCTGTAGTAAGCTTCTCTGTGGGTAAAGTAAAAAAAAATTTGGTGAATGCATTGCATTTGGAAACAAAAACATAGGTCAAACATTAAGTTGCACGCTTTTTAGACTCTGTGTATCTGTGTATTATTAATCAGATATTTGTTATTATTATGAAAGAATAACCAACTGTACATAACATAAAGGAATACGTGACTTTCTTTGCTAATTCCATACTAATACATAATTTTTCACCCCTGATTAACACCCACCCCCCCCCCCATCCCATCTAATCTAGACGATCAATAACACCAATGGTTCACATGAAAAAAAAAAGTCCCCCTGACTTCACTTTTTACTTGACATACTTAATTCACAAAACTTTTAGCTTATATCATCTATATAAAGCAGGGAAGGGGTTGAAAGGTATACAATATATATATATATAATCTATTTATATAATCGGGAGTTTGAAATTCCGGCACTGTAGCCTAATCCCAAACTCCTTAGCGTCACTGCGAGCGGAGACGCGTATGCGCCTTCGCGAGCCGCAGACGCTTAACTCACACAGCCGCTATAGCGTTTTCTCTAGCGGCCTCGCGCCCTCCGCTCACAGCAAGACCTGCGCCCCTCACAGCGCCCAATCCGCCCCGGCATGCTGGCATTTGTACTTCCCCGTCTGTGCACCACAGGTCTTAGCAGATCACTGATGCTGACAGCAGGGGGGGACAACACAGACAATCAAATCAGGAGGAGGTCAGTGTCAGGAGGAGATGACAGACGCCCGCCGGGGCCTGTGACACTGCAGAGGTCACAGCGGGGCTGTGTGTGCGGACAACGGGGAGGCCGGGGGCTACGGACGTACCGGACACGTCCTCTGCTCCTGGAGATGTGCCGCGGTTCCGCGCTCGCAGCGTATCTGACGCTGGAGCCGCGCTCACCACGCCCACACCACGCCCTCTGCCAAACAACCCACACCTCTCACTAACCTCCTGCAGCTAACCACACCCCATGTTTACCTTTGCCATGATGTCATTTAGCTGCGGCCGCTATCTTTAATAAGGTCAGAAATGATGGCAGTAATCGGATCTCTGCTCCCTCTAGCACGCCCCAACACTGTAGCACCATCTATTAACCCTATTCTCATCACCTATATACTCTGCTACCCACTGAGCCGCCTGTATACTCTGCTACCCACAGACCCGCCTGTATACTCTGCTACCCACAGACCCACCTGTATACTCTGCTACCCACAGACCCGCCTGTATACTCTGCTACCTCAGACCCGCCTGTATACTCTGCTACCCACAGACCCGCCTGTATACTCTGCTACCACAGACCCGCCTGTATACTCTGCTACCCACAGACCCGCCTGTATACTCTGCTACCCACAGAGCCGTCTTTATACTCTGCTACCTCAGACCCGCCTGTATACTCTGCTACCCACAGACCCGCCTGTATACTCTGCTACCCACAGACCCGCCTGTATACTCTGCTACCCACAGACCCGCCTGTATACTCTGCTACCCACAGACCCGCCTGTATACTCTGCTACCCACAGACCCGCCTGTATACTCTGCTACCCACAGAGCCGTCTTTATACTCTGCTACCTCAGACCCGCCTGTATACTCTGCTACCCACAGACCCGCCTGTATACTCTGCTACCTCAGACCCGCCTGTATACTCTGCTACCCACAGAGCCAAAATGGAAACTAATGTATATATTTATAAATAATACTAAATGTACACAACAGTGCTGCAGATACATACCTTGGCATAGCGGCCACCGGGTGAAGGAAGGACAGCCGGTCATAAAAGTGGTAGTGGTTGAGCAATGGAGCGGCTCCCGGTTGTCTCTCTGAGTACTGCCGGTACTGCTTCTTATGCTGGTCCGGCAGCTCCTCCACCGTTTTTTAAGATGGTCAACTGTGAAATGATTTGAAACCGGCTTTAGAGATGTGTAATATTTGAAAAAACAAAAGTATGTGTACAAATCAACAATAACATTTTATTCATTTTGTGTGTGTAATGTGTATACAAGGCACAGTGACACGACAGTGTGGAACATCATCAACAGCATTACGGACATTGAGCTCACGTGGCCACAATCACAAATGAGGCAGGACACATGTCAACGCATAGAGAATGTAATAGTGCGGGCACCAGACTCTGGTCATTAGTGGTATTTATATACACCCAACCCCTTGGCCGAAAGAGCCAGGAGGATAAGACATTAAACTCATTGTACTGTTGTGACCCCATCCAAATATAGGCAACTATGCGGTGGAGCATGATAACACATTCAGGGTCCTGTATACCCTGCTATGGGGGCCCTGTATTCCCACTGCTGGGGGCCCTGTAAAGCCACTGGGCCACTGTCTACCCACTGCTGGGGGCCCTGTATACCCACTGCTGGGGGGGCCTGTACACACACTGAGGGCCCTGTATACAGGGACTGACTGGCACCCTACAGTTTGGGTCGCAACCCTCCCTCACTGGCCCGACACAGGTGAGGACGGGGGGTGGGGGTGGGGTGATGACTGGCGGCCGCCTCACAGTCACCGCAGCTCCCGCATTATCCTATGGCTCGCTCCCAGCCGCAGCCTCGCGCTCCTCACAGCCGCTCGCTAACAGTCGCAGCCGCACGCCACTCACAGACGCTCACTCCCGGACGCAGCCGCGTGCTGATGACGTCATCGCGCGGCCAGGAGCTTCCGTTTCCGCCTGCTGCTTCAGGGACATGCGGATTATTCATGCTCCTGCAGCCGCATGACCCGTGGCACCTGGGCCAGTCCGCCCCTGCCTGTATACGACAATATGGGGGCATGTATACCCAGCTGGGGGCCTGTATACTCTGCAGGGGGAGGTGTATACTCTGCTGGGGGGCTGTCTACCAGTGATAGCCGCTGTATACCAGGATGGCGGTGAATATGTTTTCATAGTTTTTCGGGGCAAAAATAGGGGGGTCGGCTTATACACGGGTCGGCTTATACACGAGTATATATACAGTAAATGCATATATATAACGTGTGAACTCATTTAACTTACTTAGATTGCTCTGTTCCTCATGGTCACTCCGATGGAACGCAGGGAACATCTCTTGGGCGATCTCTCTCCAGGCTGTATTAATAAGGGTCGTATCCCCATACTCAGGATCTGTAGGGAGCCATAGAAATGGACGAGCCTCCACAAGTGCGATAAGACGCAGCGTGTTCACCATGCCACGTCCTGCTGCCATGATTGCACTGATGAATGGATCGCTCTGTGTGTGCGCCTGTCAGCGCGACTCGCTTCCTGTTTCCTTAAACCATAGTGTGTGCTGGAGAATCCCTTCCCTCGCATCATCGGCTACAAGCCTCAAAATAAGAGAAAAACCAGCGAGTTTGGACTCGCACACTTTCAGAGACACATCAGCGAGTTGTAAATGTCATTATTCGCTATTACTCGGGTCCCTATTCATTAACATTGGACTCGCTGGACTCGCAACGAGTCCCGAGTCCTTGACTCGGACTCGTTGGGGTCTTGCGATTCCGAGTCTTTTCGGACTCGCTCATCCCTAGATAACACCCATGTACATGAGGTGTAGGTTGAACATTACCCCATTCTCCTGTAAGCTCCTGTGATGGAGGAGTAGGCATAACCAACACGGTGCTGATAGTAGTACCCAGGCAATTACCCTCACAGAAATTACCCCAACTAACTACAGTACTTCTCTGGCCTGCCAATCAATCACCAAATTATGTTTCTTCAGCAAAGGAAGGCCCAAGATGATGGGAGTAGGTAGATTCTCCATGATGTAGCAGTATAGGAACTCCTGGTGAAGAGTTCCTATACACAAGTTCACATTATGGGCAACTTGGAAAAGAACCTTCTGGCAGAGAGGGGCTGAGTCAATGGCAGAGATTGAATGGGTCTCGCTAATGCGTTATAGACGAGGCAATGGGACTGAGCAAACTGAGAATCCATAAGATTGACTCCCTCTCCGCTACCAACTAGCACCTGCACAGTCTCAGTTTTACCGTCTATATTAAAAAACTATGGAAATGCACTGCACGGTATTTGTAGGGTGCAACAACCTACATGGAGTAACGTACATGGCATAGAAAAGAAAAAAAAAGACCATGCAGACAATCATTGTGCACACCTTGGAATCAACAAATGCATCGTTTATTAACATCAAATATACAAGACAACATGAACAACCAGTTTAAAATCAATTAAAAACCAAAAGATAGGTCTCGGAATAAAGGTTTGCAGAGTATTTGAACAATTCAATGGTAATGATAATGCAAGTGCATACCATACTTTTGCACAGAGGAGGAAGGAACCCGGTGGCCAATGATCTGTAGCTCAGTTTTAAGGATAATCAAGTCACATCCCATATCAAGCGCAATAGTATATTAGATAGACTCTAGTAGGCAACTCCTGAGTGGAGAATTAACTAACAGAAAAAATACTGTTCATATAAGGTCCAAGTGGGAAGGGGAGTAGCCCTGATCATGGTCTCAGCACACCTCAACCATCCTCAATCATACCTATCCGCACTGCAAGCTGGTGTCCGGAGGCCCCATGCGTTCTTCTGCCGTTGGCAGCTTCCTCAGGGGAATCAGTTTAACCATCAACCACCACCTTGGCAGACAGCGAAAATGGAGACCTTGCAAAGAAGGAAATATAAACCCTCCGATCATCTCCTTTTAAATGACCTGAGGAACACGGCGTTTAAGACTGAGATACAGTTTTGGAACGATGTGCACAGAACTTAATAAAATGATTTGTTTGACCCCGATAGAAACAATCTCCACAACCTAACACACTGCAGGAGGTTTAACACAAGCAGTTACTCCCCTCAACTGCATCGGATCATCAAGTCCAGGACGTGGAGCCTCCTCAACAGGGATGGCCACAGTGGACAGGGTGGGTCTTGGTCTCTCTGTCAGCCATTTGTCCACCCTGTTGGCAAGGGACATCGCAGCCTCCAATGACTCAGGGGCAATATATTGAACCAGGGTGTGTTGCAGTCTAGCTGACAGACCCAAGCAAAACTGACTCCTGAGGGCAGGATCATTCCACTGGGTGTCATTTGCCCATCTCCATAACTCCAAGCAGTACTCATCCACTACCTGTGTCCCCTGCTTGAGTTTACAGAGATTAAACTCAGCAAGAGTCACTCTATGTTTCACCATACACCTGAGACAAGGCATAAAAAAAACGTCCGCTGGCCGCAGAGATGGAGAGTCGGTCAGAGTCGGTCAGAAGGGAGAAGGCTCACATCTGGAGATCTCCCTTAAGAAGGGGGTTATAATCCCCACAGGCTGTTTATCACTCCCAGATAAATGAGGTCAAAGTCTGAAATATGCTTACAGGCCTCTCTTAACACAGAAAATGTATCTCTCCCCCTCGAAAATCTGTCTGTCAGGGAGAGATATCTTGTGCTCTGGTACAGCCAGGGCGTGAGCTGCGGCCAGATATCCAACGATTTGTTGTAATTACTGTACCACCTGATTGTGCAAATTGGAAACTTCCCAAATGACTTCCCACATCAAGCATTGAAACCATATGGGCTTCCGAAAAAATGTCAGGTCATTGATAATGTCACGGGTGATAATAGCGCACAAGAGGAGTGGTAGCAGGAAGGCAGAGATAGGCTGAGGGAATCAGGGAAGTTAGTTTGACCATGAAGACTGGTATTCCCTAGCTGACTCTGATTTCAGAGTTACCCCTAAAGGTGGAGATGTCTAGGCCACCAACCTTGCCCTGCTCCTATCCAGCCCTGGGGCAACACCCCATCACCTCCACCCAGGGAAAGGAAAAGCAACTTCTACAAGATAATTCCCCCAAAAAAGGTTTACTTCAGAAAAGCTTCTGCAACACAGCCCTGTGTCAAACAAAGTGTAGGGTAAATGGGAAGGGGGAAGTGCTGACACCACTTATCTTCACAGAGGATCCCTAGAGTTCACCATAAAGTGGCTGGCTTCCACTCAAGATAAACAGCTGAAGGTAATTATCCGGACTCCACACAAGTCTTCATAACATCAAGAAGTCTCTTTTATTCAGGTTCCATTAAAACATTAGATTAGAGTATGCACTACAAGCCATGTGGACAAGCCTGACATGTTTCGACTGTTGTCGTATTCATAGGCATAGTTACATAGAAAAGCACACTGATTAAATACACCTCACAGGACATGCTTAGATTTTCAAGCATAGCAAACAGCTGATTCCAAATCTAAATGGGTAACTGTGAAAGAGGAGTTCGAGGCCTGGGCTACAAAGAAAGAGATGATGTGCAAAACACAGTGGGAGGTGAACTTACATAGGTTTGGGGATAAAGCAGGGAGGATTCTAGCCAATCTAGCTAAAGGGAAAAGACCACTTACGATCATGACATCCATGAAAAGTCAGAATAGGACCCCAACGACAAATCCTAGAGAGATCAACATGATTCTGAGGAGATATTTTGCCAACCATTACAAGGCCAATGGGGAAGGAGGACTGGGGAGAGAGCAATGGCTGAGGCTAGGGTCACACTTGAGCCTTGGATCAGGTTTTTGCATCATTTTGTGCACTTTTTTTTTCTAAGTCCAAAAACTGATGCCAAAAACTGATGCTGCACTCAAGTGTGACTGGCACTAAATGGTACCATGAGTTTTTGCATGAGTTTTCGCATGAGTTTTCTAAGGCTGCTCCAGACCTAACAGCAAAAACGCAGGCCAAAAACCCAGGCTGTGGCTAGGTCACACTTGGCTGCATTTTTTAAGGTTGTTTTTGACAGCCTGCGTTTTTGGGCTGTGTTTTTGCTGTTAGGTCTGGAGCAGCCTTGAAAAACTCATGCGAAAACTCACGCAAAAACTCATGGTACCATTTAGTGCCATGCGGATTCGCATGAGATTCCCATATCATTTAGCCATAGTGGTTTCCTCCTATTTCTAGCATGCTTATTCCCATAGGGTATATATTGTGCACAGGCCCTATTCAGGATGCTAATAAACGTCTCCCACTTGCTTTGTGTACTTTTATGTCTCAAGATATCATCCCAGTTTATTGCACTAAGATCATCTCTCAACCGTTGGAAATTTGCCTTCCTGAAGTTTAGTGTCCTTGTAGCCCCTCTACTACACATCTTATTAAAGGATACTTGAAAACTTATTATTTTATGATCACTATTACCCAAGTGATCTCCAACCCTATATTGGGTACCCTAGAGTTAACTGGGTAGTAGAATGATTTAGGTGTTTTGATTGTAATTCCGTCTCCAGACAGAGCAACTATAGGCTCGCTACTCAATTCTAACAACGATTTAATTGAGGCTTGTTCATTAAACCTATAAGACAAAGGAATAGAATTGATTTGGACATCAACCCCATTCCTTACTGGCTCAATTTTTTTCATTATTCTCATGAAAGAAATGCCTCTTAACAGTTAATGCTCTCAAAAACCTGTTAGTGTCTTTAATAGTTTGAAACAAATCACCATTGTGCGTGGGAACAAAATTCCAGCCCTTACTCAAACCATCAATTTGGGTGTCAGACAATACACAAGCAGACAAATTCAATACCGCAAAGTCCTCTTTGTCTCCCCTAGTACCTTCTCCTGCATTGGCGCATTGGATAACGATATTGCCGGTTTATTTCTCCTAGTCTCCACTCTCCTCTGTTTTTTGGTCATGCACCCAGTTGATTATATCCTGGTGTATTCACCACGGCGAGTGAAGTAGATGATATCCTGGAGAAAGAAAGATCAGTCAATCCGGTTAAGGTGGAATCAAAGCTAACCTGTCTCTCATGTAGGAAACCCGGCCTTCTCCTTTTTAGGATGGATTTTGGATTTCTGCCAGGGTTCTGCTTTCACTTGTATACTGTCTCATTTTGATAATCTATGCAGTCTTGTTTAAATTTGGAACATTTTAGCTGAGTAATACTGCCCTCTAGATTATCAATATTCCGTTTTAGTTTTTGGTTCAGAAAATGGAAGTAATGATGGGATTTATGAATTTCCAGAGACTTACATAGAGCTCATCAATTTTAATTTCCAAATCTTTAACCTTCTTGGTCTCCTCCTTTATTATGAGACCCAACAAATTTAATGAGCATTCCGAAAGAATTTGATTCCACTGATTAGTGAAATTGTCACCAAAAGCTGTTGTGGCAACCTTCTTTAAATATAGCCCCCTCGGTATCATCTTATGTCCCACATATTTCTCTAACATGGTAAGATCCAACCATACCTTTGAGTGTTGAGTCATCATTTTCTCCAGACATGTGAAGATAGCATTGATGTCAAACGAAGAACCAGTGGGAAGTGGCTCTTTGGAAAATATCAGCGTGGCCTCTGCGGGTTTCAGTATAACCAGGTACATCCTGTGGTATGGGATCAGTAGTGTGTTCCATCTCCACACTCATTTGTGTGAAGGTGTCTTGATTGTACACCAGATAATCAAAGTGTAGGGTAAATGGGAAGGGGGAAGTTCTGACACCACGTATCTCTGCACAGGATCCCTGGAGTTAAAAAGATAATGGCTGGCTTCCACTCAAGATAAATAGTAAAAAAAAAAAGAAAATTTATGTATGGGTTAAATTGATATACATGTTTATGATGCACCTCAGGGCCATGGGGTACTCGGAACCAGGCTACTGTGTTTTTGGGGAGTCACAGGGGTCGAGACACGGCTTCTGTGACCCTGGGTTAAGTGTAAAGGGAGTTCTTGGCTAAT